>KN805357.1:1512750-1976442 GCA_000818905.1 Trebouxia gelatinosa
TTCAAAAGGTCCATGCTGACTCTCCCCTTTGCTCCAGAAAAGGTGTGCGGGCTGGGCTCACAGCGGCGAATGCGACAGCAACCCAGGCTACATGTTTAACAACTGCAAAGCAGCATGCAAAAAATGTACGCCTCCCTTCAAGCGCCTTTCCAGACCACCATCATCACCATCAGTAGCAGCTGCCATCACTATCTCGAGCCCAGTCACTGTAGCCGGCGTCACCTCCAATCGCCAGCAAACCGCNGGGGCGCAGTGTGTGCAATGTCCTACTGGCAGGTGCAGTCTTGCCGTCAATGCAGTTCTGCAGCTCACAGACTGTCAAATAGGCCCAACAAGGCCGATTGAGAACTGTGATGGGAGCCAGGAGCATCAGCAAGTACCAGACGACCATGTGGTTTTCTGGTTCAAAGCCTCGTCCTCAACCGCATGGCTGAGCATGTACACGCAAGGCGGCATACATAGGCAGGACAAGCTTGCCAGATAGACTTGCTCACAGTGCTGTTTCTGCTCCTTGTTTGCTCCTTCAACAAACTTTGCCTATTGTTCTGCAGCCATGTGGAGGAGCGATCCCCTTGTGCATGATTGACGAGTTTGACCTCCCAGCAGACATCATCGACAGGAAGGTCACCAAGATGAAGATGATCTCTCCTAGCAACCGTGAAGTAGATGTTGGCAAGACCCTCAGCGAGACAGAATACATCGGCATGTGCCGTCGTGAGGTTCTGGACAACTACCTCAGGGAGCGAGCAAAGTCAAACGGTGCAAAGGTCATCAACAGCCTTTTCATGAAGTTTGAGANCTATCCACACTTGTGGCCACAGCAGAGACTGCACCTCCACCCTGAAAACATTATGTGTGCCATGTTGGGGAGGTGGAGACTCAGCAGGCTCTTTCAGCCAGACAGCAAGTTCACACTGCTGCTGGGGAGTTGGTGAGAGTATAGGGTAGCCCTTCACCTTGTGACCCCAATCAGCGACAGCTTCATGTCTACAGTCGAGCTTGCACATGTCACTTTTGCAAAGGCCAAAAGCAGCATTGGCTGCAGGATCCTGGATGCAGTCACAGCTATAGCCACATCGGAAACTGCCTTGCCTGTTGCGCACACAATCAACATAACGTGACATCCAAAACAATGTGGGGTGAACTGGTGAGAAGCAGTTGCAATCTGGTCATACGCAGGATGTCAGTGGCTGGCACTTTCAGCCAGACCCACATTATCACACAGCTCGTGCCCCACCTTAAAATAAGATAGAGCTCAAAATTTATATGTGTATACTGCAGGGTAGACAACATTAGTGAACATTGGACCCACATACACTCAAGCTTCTAAGTATCGCTCTGGTGCTGCCAGAGCAGACAATAGTGCAGAGATAAGTGTACCTGCAATTCGTGTCATATGTGGGTGACCATGCGTTTTGTTGGCCTGACCTCACCAGTCTTGATCATGAATTGATGCACATCACACGGTGACCAAAATGTAAGCTTGAATGTGTTACGATCAAAGCTATTATCTGCATTGTCAACTGCATGCGTGCACAGCCGCACTGCAGTGCAATACCTGTGCAGTTCCAACGGGTCTGCAGCACATGTCAGCTTTCAGTTGCCCTCGCTCCACATCAATCCAACGGAGCCGCCCATTTGCTGTGCCAGCTAGCAGATCTTGGCCTTGAGCCCCACAGCCCTGCCCTGCTGCAAGCCATGAGCCCTGCCCTCAGAGCCCAAGTGGCCTCGCACACACAGGCCAAGTGGATCAACACGGTGCCGTTCTTCAGGCCCCTGCCAGGTCAGCAATGTGTGACTTGTCATCAGTCATCAGCAATGGCTGGGCATAGTCTCCACATGAAGGAGTGTCAGCTATTGATCAATGGCACAGAATTTTTCAGATGTTCTCTTTCAGTCCACAGCATGACTAGGGAGTGAATCACTTGACAAAGCCAACCAAGTTGGCAACCTCACACCTGTTTTCATGCACAGAAATGCCATATTGTCATCAGTCTCAGCACCANCAGAGCCGCAAGCCTCTTGTATAGTAGTCAGCCTTTGCAGTGCTTACTCACACCCCGGCTATATCAGCTACACCTGTTGTGCATGTATATTCACGGTCTTGTGGGGTCGCTGAGTTAGCATTGTATGCTTGTAAGATGAACAGCGGTGGTATTTTAGTGTTTGTCATACCCTCCAGGTTACTTGCGTTGCTTGTGAGTTACCCTTGTCAGCAGTGAACCCGGGCTGTAGATGTTCTCTGCGAGTTCGTGATAGGGGTCTGCACGGGTCCCATGTAACTTTTATATGACGGAATGCGAGTTTGCAGAATAGCCCCTGGATGATGTGCAATGACACATTCGAGACAACACAGGCATGCCAACAGGGTCGTAATGACAACGAATGAACTGCGTATTGATGCATATAAACATGCTTGGTGACAACGCAGCAGGTTGCAGCGTCTGACGTCTTTCCTGTTGCTATCAATACAGAAGGCGAACTGACTTATGACAACAACACAGCACATGCCTGCCTAATTCAATGCTTGGAATATCATACAACACTCGTTTCATAGCCTCATGGCTACAATCAGCTGCAGCAGGACCATTGACATGCATGTGCAAACGCAAAATGCTCAAACTACAACAGCAGCAAATGCAATGGCAATTGCCGACATGCAATGCATACTCTGTTTTGGACTACGCAGTCAGCACCATGCCAAGCAGTCAGTTGAGCACTTGCTACACAGTGATGTCATAGTGAAANCCTGGTGTTTGTGTCGACAATGTCGCCTCAGGCAAACCTTGCAAGGCTGGCTATGGTAACTTTTATCAGGGCCTTTACGTGCTGCACCCTTCAACTCATGATGCTGCTCTGGCTGCATATGACATCGCTGATGCACATGCTAGTTCACATCAGCTTGTATGCAGTGCGGTTGCTCAACCGTGCTTGGTAGCACACTGCCTAACGCTGCGTGCCTGCATATATGGGACCTCTGCACATCATGGCTGATGGTTGCTACTATTGCGGCAACATAAGCATGTTATGACCTTGTGTGCAACATATAAAACTGTATGTTTGACAAATGTTGCTTCAAATCCACTACATGTCCGCAGATCTATGTGTAACAGACTGAGTGCCTTTATGGTTATTCAGTGCAGTGGTCTTAGGGCTCACAAGGTTGAGTCTTGAGTTCATAGAGTGAGGCTTGAGGCGTGAGTCAGCCGACACTCAGTCCACTTAGATCAGAACACACTCGTGTGATCTTCATACGGCCTTATCTTGGAAGCTTGCTCGCGTGTATTGCGCATAGAGTTTGGCATTCGTTACACTATGTGAGACCGGAAGTGCTGTTCGGGATGATGTGTACTGCATGGCATCAACTTGTGCGCTGTCAAGGCCAGACTGATACTGCCTAAACGGTGTTGGTAAGTCTCAAATTAAGTAGTTCACAGGCCAGTTGCAGTCATGTCATGTGGTCAGTTCACATCCAGTCATGTGTATCGCAACTACTGATGTGCTGGGCACCTGTGTGCATGAGCATGAGCACAATGAAGCACAATGACTCTGTAGCTGAGGACTGAGCGTGGTGGTTTTGCAGGCATTTGCAGCTCAGGGTCAAGTGGAACTACTGTTTGCCCTGACGACAATGGTAGATGCCCTCCAGTTGTAGAGGACGGAGGTTGCCTTGCTGGAGGTATGCGGCTGGCTTGCACAGCAAACCCTACTTGTGGCCCCCAGAATCAGCTAATGACATTGTAGCCTTGTAAGCCTTTAGACCACTGGTTCCACATTGACTGCCCCTTACAATGGATTACAATGGTTTTGCTGCATTGTTTGGGCACAGTGCACAAATCAAGGTGTTCTGGGCAGCAGGATGGTCCTGCACATGCAGGACCATTTTTGCAGCAGGTTCTTGCTGTGTTTGTCAGCTATGCACATACCTACAACTTGTGGTTGTGTGTTCTGTGCAGATACCTGCACTGCCCTACAGGTGTGCAATGCTGTTGGCACAGCAGCTGGAAAGTGTNGACTGAAATTACTTTATCATTTTGTACTCAGGTTGGGCCTGCAGGCGAAAGTGAATAACCTCTGCCCCATTCACGAATTGTCTAGCATCTGCATACTATGCCACACCATGCATCTCAAGCATGCGCATGGTGTCAAATTGCTTACCATTCCTTCTTACAGTGATAGTTCATGTGATCTTCCCAAGAAACATCACCCTCCACACTGGGCAGAAATGCCTGGCAAGGGCCATCCGGTAATTCTGTAGTTCTCCCCTAAAATCAATAACAGACACTTGCTCTGCCTGACAACCACTGGGACAGCAGAAGGGTGTACATGGCTGAGGGTGTAGTGCATGAAGGCAACAACGCAAGTGTAGGAGTTCCATACAAGACCATCACTGTTCAGCCACCCTGTCAATGCGTGTATGTGTCATGTCAGGGCACCGTGCCACGCAACACAGTATACACATGCATGTAACACCTATAGCAGGTTGTCAAGCAATGCCATCCAGTGGAGAGGTAGCATCACATAATGACACTTCACATCAGAGAAGCTTGTACCCTCAACAGCAAGGTCCATCTTGTACTCTGTGCCTCTGATGTCCAGTGCCTCAGCATTCATCCCAGCAATGCGGACCTTGACTACTTTCTTGTCATTTGTGAGCAATTGTGCGGTCCTGCCGGCTGTGGTAGATTTTTGAGTTTGCACGTGCTTGCAAAAGGTGCTTGCGAACTGCTGTGCCAGGGCATAAGCGTCTCTTTTATGTGCATCACAGCACACAACAGAACACTTCCATAGTGCACATACAANATTACATGTTTGCATCCAAGTGGTACCAGCCTGGGGTAGACATGATTGTTGAAAAGTCTGACAAAGTCATGTTTCTAGGAGAGTGAGGAGATTTGACATGTGTTTGACTGAGGTTTATACATGCTTGTTGGTGCTGTCTGCATCGACAGCCGTCTTGTGCCACTGTGTGTGAACATGAAGCATTGGCATACGGCTTGTGGTAGGCTAATACAATCTAAAAGTCTACGAAGCTGAGTGCCAGCATGTTAACAGCTAGCAAACAGTGCAGCTGCTCGTTCAGTGCCGCAATTTCCTAAAGAGATCTCTTCTGAAATCAATGTGATCCGACAGAGTCAGCGTGTGTAGACATAGCTGATTCAGAATCAGCCATATGAGTGAATGCTCACATCATTGGCCACGTGATGCAAAGAATCCTGTACACAAGGAGGACAAACCAGCATTGCTAGCCAGTAGCAAATGGGGTTGACAAGGCGCTGCAGCTTCCTAGCTATAAAGAATCNTGCATGGCATCGCTTGGCCAACACTTACAAGTGACAGCGAATCTGCCAGCAAGCAGGTCTGAGCCTGAGTTTGTGGCATCCAGTGCAGTGTAGAGGTGTTGTTGGGGCTGCCACCATTTGAGCATTTGACTCAATTCCGTAACTCTGTATACAATGCTGTGACTTGTTGAGAGTAGAGGGCCAGCCTGTCATATATCAGTTGTGATCCACTTGTTATCACATTGCTCGCAGTGTAAATGGCTGAATTTGATGTAAGCATCTTTTTGGGTTGTGTTAGTTTGCAATGAATCACAACACTGTGTGTGCACTACTGCTGTCGTGTGTCGCCTATGATGCTACTTGGGTCTGACTCAAGCAGATGCGGTTGTGAAATGCGTGCCTGGGAAAGTTTGTGAGCAGACATGCTTGTCTGAGCATTCTCTTATGTGCGTAAGCTGGTGGTGTTAACGATTCAAGTCATCATCTTCCACTCAGCGATTGAGTACTGAGGCTATTGCAAGGTCCAGTGACAGTAGCAGAGAGTAACAGATATAGTCACAAAGCTATGACAATGTAATGCTACTCGTGTTGGCAGCCGTCGGCAGCAGAAATGTGCTTAACATGGGGCCCGCTTGCTTTTTGATTTCTGTTGTCAGTATGTCAAAGCAAATGGTGGTCCTGTTGTACAGCATTGCCCGCACTGTAGCACTGATGTTGTTGTTGGTGGTTTCATTGACAGACTTGGTCTATGTACTGTAACTGATGCTGCTGCTGCTAGTGCTCATACNTTAGCTCTTTGTTTCAAGCATTAAAAGGTGTCCTCAAGGAAAATGCATAGTCCAATCGCCCCAGTCAGCGGTCACATTTGATCTGGCTACAACAGTTACCAAAAAATACTCATGCGTTCAGCTGTGCACCATCTGTCACATGACATCATCTGAGATGCGGCAGCTAATGTTTGTTGCAGTTGTTGGCGCTGATATAGCTGTAAGCAGGGCAACTTTGCGAGCCCTGACGTGGCAGTATGCCACTGACTGTACATTTGCCGTGCTTTGCGGAGTGAGCAGACTGTACTACAGGACCGATGAGGCACCGCTACGGAGAGTCACTCACAACAACATGGAGGTGGCATGCCACAGTACTGGCAGCTGTAGCTCATTTACAAGACCTGCAGCCAATTGGCTACGGTTCAAATCTTGCAAGGCTCGTCTAATGTTTGTAACTCCTAATGATCAGGCATGCCTGTCAGGTGACAACTGACATCCCAGAGTCGGCTGGCCGTAGCGTCATCAAGTGCAAGGTGACCAGGTCTAACAGCTTTGCTGCGTCCTATATAATTCCCATGCACCTGTATGACAGCTGTTAACATGGCGTTTTTGGTATGTAAACAGCAAAATTTGCAGCATCAAGGCATTTTACTCAAAGGCCATATGAGCCTGCTTGCCTCGGGGCACAGCATGTGGTACTGTTTGTATCTGTACAAAGGTGTCAAGGCTAGCTATACGCAAATGCAGCGTTCATGTCTGTACAAGCCGTACAAGCACACAAGTGTTGGGTGGAGTGTATGTCAAGAGCCTAGTGCTTTCTGATGATGTGCTGATGACACCAATCTGTTAACTGTCATATGCACAGACAGGTCTATACAGACAGGTCTGTGCATGTGTTTGCATCAAGTGCTCATTGACGCAACTGACCTGATCAGCTGGTGCTGTGATAGCGTGCAACACAGTGCCCACTGCGTACGCTGGGGGCAGGAACAGCCGGTGGTACAAAGCCTCAATGATGCCTCTGCACCCTGGAATGCCGAACTGGTTGTGCACCCACTGCCTTGCCAGCTCTGTTTGGACCAGTCCTGGATGGACTGCAACAATGGTGTCCATGCCGCCTTTTATATCAGCTGCACTGCAGCCACAGTGGGCATGAGACCAAAACATGAGCAACAGTGCCACTGCTGGTCCAAACACTTCAATATTTGGTGCTTATCTAACAACTCAGGTATGCAGTGCCCTGCCAAGAGGATGCCAACTAAGCAGTCTACTTCCCTCGAGGTATTCTTGACAACGTTGTTGCCATTGATCCCTTGACGAGCAGGCCAATTTGCATTCCAGCAGAACACAGGCTTGCTTTTGCATACAACACGCATCCAGCCCACACAGCCAGTGTGCCCATTGTCATAGCCTGAGACTAAACAGCTGTTTGATGTATTGGCGCAAAGTAAGCATACAGCTGTGCTTTGGGGCAGGACGGCGCTCAGCCTTGCAAACTCTGCATGCTGTGCAACANAGGTAATTCCAAACCAGTAATGAGCAGAGCCCCTTCTGTAGCCTCCAGCAGGAGTGATGCGCCGCCACGCCGCCCTCCACCAGCAAAGCGAGAGTACTCAGGTAGTCATCTGCAGCACTTTTTTCTGCAGGCTTATGATGTGAAGAGGAAACAACCAACTAAATGGGTTGACGCAGTGATGTGATTTTGTCAACTTCGCTTTTTGTGGGCGTGTCACCCAGTGCCTGCTTGCTGGCTGAAGCTTCGTGCAAATTGAGTGCCATGCTGGTATGTGCCACTACACTTTGGGTTCCCCCTGACACCTTTGGCACTAGCCCAGGTGCCCCTGAGGCAACTGACCCTGTCGTGTGCTGTTCTTCGGTCAAAGCTACACTTGCAACAGCATACGTGCACAATGTGGGCAGGTGCAAAAGGCGTCGCAGGCTTATACAAACATGCAGGAAGCGGTGACATGCCATAATGTATTTATTGCACCTGCATCAGCACCAGGCTCTTGCAGCACATACTGGGTGTGTCCAAGCACAAACTGTAGTGGCAGCCCAAGTGTGCAGACCCAAGTACTGATTTGAGCACATGCTGTGGCTCTGGTGCAAATGTGCTTTTCAACATTGTCGTAACATAACAAGACAGTTTTATTTTTTCAGGCTGGCACTGTCATGCCATGTTGCTTGGCACAGCACTTTTGCATGGCGTTGCAGTGCTTGACTAAGGAAATGAATCTATCTTGGTATATAGCAACAAAGTAAACATGGATTCAGAACAACCAGTGTAGATGGCATTTGCATGAATGCTATATGTGTGTGGTGCAGGGCCAGGAGCCTGGCGGCCACAGGATGTGGAGGCTCAGGTCATGCCCTCCTTCATGACTGCCATCTCCAGCACCCCCATCCTGTCAGGCAATGCTTCAGGAGCTAGCTCCATTGCTGAACAGCAGGTAGTTGCAACAGTCTCCCACCGTACTGCAATGNAGCGTAGCACCAGCCCTGCCAGCCGGACAGCCAGCCACAGGTCAGCTGCAGAGGCTGCAGGTCATCTGACAAACTGCCCAGCTCTTGTCTCACTTCCTCCAGCCTTGCAGCTGAGATCTGAACTCACAGCATGGCCTGTCAGTTTCTGCCTGAGTGTATGTGAGCTAGCAGTGCGTTGTTTGATGTAGCTCCCTTGTCATGATGATATGCACACATGTTTGAGGAGTGCTGCAGCAGCTGGCAAGAGTCTGTCAGATAGCTAAAGAGTGCAAGTCAGAGTGGGTGCAGGTATGCATTCAAACACAGCAGCAATCTGAGCTCAGTCAAAGGTGNGCGCTCGGCTGGCATTGGTGCAGCAAAAGTGGTCAAGAGGGTTGCCGGCAGGCGAGGTGATCTCATGAGTGCTAATCTGCTGACTGAACACATTTGAGTCCCTGTGTTCAGCATGGCTGCTATACAGAGTACCAGTATGTATGTCTGACAGGCATTGAGAAAGTGCACTTGTCACCTGAGGTACAGGATATCAGCCTAGGTAGGTTGGTATAGTCTGCAATAACTTGTTCTACTGTCCCTTTTTATGTTGCCACTGGATCAAAGTTGCTTCGACCGCGACTCACACAAGCAGATTCTGCTGTGAAACTGACATCCTGGTGGGTGGCTATGCTGCAATAGCTGTCACACCCTGACATGGTCAAAGCAGCATACAAGCCATGCATGTGCTCAGCAGCAATGTACCAACAGTATACATTCACTCATGCTGTGGTGTGCATGACTATGCAGGGCATCAAATCACTGTGAATCTTCTCCTGCAGGGAAAGGAACTGCAGTGGGTGACACAAATGCTACTGCACAGAGACAGGGCAACGAGAGGCAAGACAAAGGTACTGTCCGTGAGGTTGTAGCAGCAGGCAGCACAGCCACATCCAACGCCAAGGTAAACTAGTCCTCAATCTTGGTGCAAATTACCAGTATATCTACAAACCAAGTTATTGCATTGACAGCTAGTACAAATTAGCAGTTGACTTTGTAGCCTACAATACTCTGCATCAGGTCAGGAAACAATAGTGCATGGAACTCAGATGTACTTGAGGTTGTGCTGTGGAATCCACTCAGGCTGGGAAGTTAAGACCCCTTCACAACCCAACTTCACTCATTTGGACATGTTTCCAAAACCTGCAGGCCAACATGAACACAGCCCCCAGTCTGCCACCCCCCATCCTGGACGGCCGCCTGCCCCCCAACACCAAGATCATCTTTGTTTTGGGAGGCCCAGGCAGCGGCAAGGGCACCCAGTGCTCCAGAATCGTGGCCAAGTACAAGCTGACTCACCTGTCTGCTGGGGACTTGCTGCGTGCTGAGGTGAAGGCAGGCACCGAGACTGGGCAGCAGCTGGAGACTTACATGAAGGAGGGCAAGCTGGTGCCTCAGGAGGTGACTAATCAATGCCTCCCTTTTGGTTCTCGTGCACTGTTGGATATCCTCTCATGCACAGCCTCAGCAGGGGGACAGTTGCTACTTGTGTTCTTCCTGAAGCTTGTGTACTGCTTTGCTGATAGTGTCAGGGGAACCCTTGGCAGCGGCGCATAGGCAAGCTGGTGGCTTCAAAGGGTGTGTTGTCTCTGTTAGCTGTTTGACATTGACAGAAGGCAGCAGCAGGGAGGGCTCTGTTGCCCTGCAGGCTTCATTGCCATGTTTAGGGAATCGTCCTGTTGTGATGGCACCACACAGCTGTTGCAGCGACTTATTGATGCAGAGGCTGAGGCAGGGCATAGGTTCAAAACCCCCTGAAACAAGCTGCTTGCTTCCTTTTACCTACACTGCACCTTTCACAGCAAGGGCAGTGATGCACAAAATGAATCAGGATGTTGCTATGTTGACAGGTTGCCATGTGCAGGGCAAGCATGTTGCCTTGCTCAACAGTCACATCCTGACCATTGTAGTCTGCCAATATTGTGCCAGCTGCCTCATGAGTCACCTGCCTGTATGTGAACAAAAGTACATTTGACAGTTGGGATTGGCTGTGCAGATCACCATTGCTCTGCTGAAGAAGGCCATGCTTGCCAGCGGCAGCAGCAGCTTCTTGGTGGNTGCCTTGATTTGACATGACAATCACAGACAACTGTGCAAAAGCTTGATGAGCTTGCAATAGTTCAAGTGGTGATTTGCTGACCACCTACTGACATACCAGTACACCAATTGGCTGACACGCTGCAGGCACATGCGTGAGTCTTGCACATGTGCTTGTTGTTCAGGTTTGCATATAGCTGTACTCCTCACTGCAAGTGGTGAACTCAGCATGAAGCTGTTAGATCAGCATCTGATCACCTGCTGACAGGTGGTCAGCTGCCCAGCATTTGCGCTGGATTTATGAAGCGCATGCTTTCATGACAATTACACTCGTAACAGACAAGATGGCTCGCTCTCATGTCTCACAACATGGCTGAAACACGACATGCCCAAAACAACGTGGACCAATGTGCACTCAGCTTTGGTTTGCTAGGCAGATAGAATCCATGCGCTGCTGCAATCACATGAAGTGTGCACATCAAATGTCGGCAGACAAAGCACGCAGGTGCAATAGCAGCCCACCTGGCGGTGGAGCCTGCGGGTGATATCCTGATGGTCCGGGCGCTTGCTGACCGGCTGTGCTACCTGGGAAGGTTGGGGGGCGCTGTGGGGGCCCCTGAGATGAGCCTGGCAATAAGAAGGGGGGTGGTATGCTGCCGGGTGCCTCAGTGCTTGACCCTGTGTCCATGGGTTTGAAGTTACTGCTTGAATTTGGCAAACAGGGAATGCAACATGCACTCTCTTACACACAAGCGTGCATTGCAGCTGTTAAGCCAATCTCCCACGTCGCACTTGAACCAGCTTTCAACACACAGCATGGTGTGCAGCAAGTTACCAATGCCTGCATGCTTTACATAGGGCATGTACATTTGCATGGTGCCAGGCAAACCCCAAGACACTTCTTTATACATGCATATGCATATGAATTAGTTGCGTCACAACCACACAGTCGTATGTGCCAAAGCGCGAGTCAGGCAAGCATGGATGACGTAGTGTGACCAGCAACGGCTACCTTGGGCCCAGCGCTCTGCCGCCTCAGAGGCTAGCTTGGCTTGCAAATAGTAGGCCCTTGCCGCTGCTGCAGCTGAGCTTGCATCGCTGTACTCGCCCTACACATGTGCAACTGTGAAGAATCTCATTGAGCACCTGACTTTGGATTCAAGTGATATGTCATATCTAGAAAGGTTGGAAGCCATGAGGGCAAGCATTGCAGGGAGCTCTCATGCCATGTCCTCATCATTCATGGCTGCAACACACACCAGGACGTCAAGCTTAGTACACAGCTGTAGTCATAGGAGGTACAAATCTGCGTCTGGCAAGGAATGAGGCATGACAAGACGTGGCAGCACATGCCAGCATGACTACAGGTCNCCCTTACTGCATTTGCCTGTTTAAGCCCGCTATGGAATTTCTGCAAAGCACATGTGCTAACATATATCTTGGCCAGCACAGCACAGATAGTGATGGTACAGGTATGTACTGGTGTGTTGTATCTTGCCGCTCACCTCTATGTGCTTTATAGGGTTATTCTGCCCTTGTGAACATGTCCTGATGCGCATGAACACACACATACTGTGCTTTGTGTGCATCAAAGCAGCTCACTGCAAGGCACCTCTGCCCTGTCACTGCTGTCCATGTTGAACCGTTGGCCAGGCGTGGCTTCATGCAGGGGAAGAAGATCAGCTGCCCAACATGTCGAGCGCGCACAACAGTGGCAGAGGTGGCTTATGTGGACAATGCCAGGTGTGCCACCGGAGCAGCAGCCTCCAGCAGTGCTGTGGATGNCGGCGTTTCTAGACGGCACAGAGGGCATGTTTGGCAGCACAACGTGTTACAGTCAAGCAGCACCAAGCAGCCCACCAGGGACGGCAGACCTATGCCACTCCGCTGAAGCTGATGCAGCAGAAGGCGGCAGTGCTATGTTTGCTGGGAGCTCTGCCTCTCATGCAAAGCTGCTGCCACATGGTCACTAAGCCTATCATGAATGCTGAGCAGCCAAGGATGTTGCTACCCAGCAGAGTCAAGCGCTGTGTGGCCCTCCATGCAACAAGGCTGGCAGCTGCTGCTTTGCTCAGAAGCCATGCGTGTGGTGTGATGTGATGACAACTTGTCCTGGGGGCCCATCAGTCAGCCAACAGGCCGAGTGAGGCAGCTGTGCAATTCGTGATGTGATGATTTATGCCATATGGGCAGGCAGATCTGCTTGTGTTCTAAAGGTAAGCATCCCCTTCAGCATGGATGTGCCCAAGCTCGGTGGCGTCAACCAGTCCTGTGTAGCGCTTGGTTGCTGCCTTGCATGCCCAGATCATGTTGCTGACAGATCCCTACATCACAGTTGCGCTATGCGAGCTGGCATTCATCAACAGTGTCACTGGGCACTGCAGTGAGGTCCTGCTGAGACTTTTATATGACATGATCATCCTCTGGGGCCACGTGCCAGCATTCATCTACAAACAGAACTTGACACTGTTTTCAGCAAGTGCATGCTTGTACCTTGACTTGACAGCTCAGCACTGCTCAGCATGCATGTACTTGGCATGGGCCCAAGCTCAAACTCAAGTTGTCTGCTGCATTGTGGCAGGCAGATGATGAAGCCATTTGCCTAATTTTTCCGTTGAGCACTGTTTGTTGCAGCATCGCTGCGAGTGGNTCGCTGCAGTGTGTACACAGCCTTCCGTGTCCCAGCAGAGTGCTGCTACCCTGTCACATAACACCACAAACCTGCACACGGAAGATGGAACAGCGGCTGCCTGATGGTGGCACGCAGTGAAGCGGGAGAGCAATGTATGGGCAGATGAAGTGTGAGCTATGTCAGCACAGTGCATAACATGAAGTGGAGTTCAAGATCTGTGTGTCCAGCCAAAGAGCACGGCTGCTTGCAGCAGCAGCAAGCAGGAGTCCAGTCAAGACATCGAAGGAAAGCACAGCATCATGCCACTTGGTTGATAGCCAAGGTGACAGCAACTGCAAGTTCATCAATGAGCAGACTTGAGGCAGATGTGCAGGGACCAGAGTTGTGTTCAAGAGTAAGGGCTACATGCTTAAGTGTACATTAAACAAAATGCATCAAAAGCGAGCAGGGGACCTGACTGCAGCGTTTTGTGGCTGCAACATTTTGTACAGCCTGTGTACAGCCATCAACACACTGTGAGCTCCTGCCTGCTGCCTTCGGGGATCCTTAGAGAGACCACTTGGGTCTGAGTCAAAACTAATGTCAGCAGCAGTGCTTCCAGATTTGGCATTCTGCCTGTCTTCTTTGCAGTCCTCTCCAAATATTGATAGCAAACTGCTCTTTCTTGCTTGATTCTTGGATGTGCACCACTGCCACCATTGCATTGTGAGCAAGTGTGCAGCAGCTAGTACGGTTTTTGTTCACTGATTTCTGGACACACTGACACACCGCCTTCTGCACTTTTAGTTCACTGTTGTCCAGCTCACTACCAGTTCTGGTGCACAGCCTCACCTGCTTCTGAATTGTCTTTTTGAGCAAGTCAGCTTTGTATCTTTGTACTGTACTGTAGGGTCATGTTACTGAGTTCAAGTATAAGTCTAGTACAACTCGTCGAGGTGCCGCAAGACTGGTTTTAGCACGCATCGGACCTAGCATCTCAACAGAATTGTTCCTGGTTACGGTCAAGCTGTTGGCAGCTCAACGCTCTTATGTTTAGAAACGGTTTGATTTCATGTGTACATATCATAGAGTGGAGTTGTTACATACTGGACATTCTGAATTCTGATGGTAGTGAACGTCATCAGTGCTTGTATATCTGTGTGTGACAAAATGTGAGGTCTGTCTTTAATGCGCAATAGTTTGGGTGCTTTTGAGGTTTGCAATTTCGTACCTGGTTGATTTTTAAAAAAAACGTTGGCGATCGTCTGGGTAAACAAGTAGTGGCACGTGAAGTACAAGCAGCCTATGTGTTTTTTCTGGGATCGTCCAACCCATGGACAGGAAATCAAGNCAGCATCGCCACAAACATGAGGCTAGTCTAACCAAGAGATGATATGTTGTGACAGTGGCAGAGGCCCAGGACCATCTTCTCCAGCGGCAAACCAATGATACATGCACCAGATTGTAAGGCATAACACAAAACCCAATCAGCCTCGAGGCTTGCAAGAGTGTCCCATGTGTCTTGAGCATGCCAGGGGGGGATACACCTTATACATGCAGTGTTGGCCTGTTGAAAACGACTTTGCATGCACAGGATTGCTCCAGATACAGTGCACGTCGTGGCAGCTTGCATGATCTCAGTAAACAGCAACAAGGCAACCCCTTGAGATGGGACGAGCCACTGCTTGTGCTTTAGCCTCACACAAGTTGTTTCCTCTGAAGCAGCTACGTTGTACACGCCCTGCTTCCAACCTCATTTCGAAGATGCAGGTTCATGTGACTGATATAGGCAATGATCCATTGGACATTTGCCTCAGCTCTAAACCCTGTATTGAATGAGGTGTGCAGTGAGAGCAGCATTGCGCTGACATTGGCACCAACCGTCATTCTAATTGCTGTTGAACTTTGGTTTGCAGAAAGAATAGCAGCGTGGCCTGCTCATGTGATGCATGCTCAGGGGTGTCACTCTGTCAGTGCTTTGACCTTGTATCTGAAGGACCCGGGTGTTGCAGCACAAACTGCAATGCCAGTGACATACCTACGTTCGGCTCATCAGTTCTGCATGTTAAATATCGTGACCATATGGACAATGTTACGGGGCAACAGCAACAACATGGCCACAAAGGGGGAAGGGCAGGGCTGAGCATTATCTAGCCGGCCTACACCTGCAACCCACGTGTTGAGCAGTCATACTGTACAAGCATTGTCAGAATTGTGTACTCTATTAGCTGGGTTGTTGTATCTTCTGTCCAAAACATGGTGTGTGATCTGAGCCCTGATACCAGCAACATCTCACATGTACACCAGATTGTCTCTACAGATTAATGGATTTGCGCTACATAGCTCAGTCTGTGCACTGACCTGGGCTGTTGGATCTGCTGTGAGGGGTAGCAGGGGTGACAGGGGGGCGCTTGGCCCCTGCTGCCAGCAGCTGCCCATGCAGCTGCCGGATGTTGTAAAGCACGTCGATGGCAGCTCTCCGTATGTCTACATAGTTGCTGCATAAGAAGCTGATCCCAAGGCCCTCCAGACGGGCATAATCAAACCTGATGAATATGAATGAATATGAAAATGCATTCTTTGGGCTGATGAGGCAGCGGTCAACTACATGCGCAAGCTTCGTGTCAGATAGCATCTGGTCTATGTGCTGCATGAGCGGGCAGTGCGCAAAAGCATGCTTGTTGTGCAAGTTGCATGTACAAGCAGGGTTTCTGCAGTAGGCTTGTTGCCTTGCCTGGCATGTTGGCCTTGCAACCAACAAATTTTTAGACCTATGAAAGCACATTCCAGGGTTTACGCTCTACCATCAAAACATATGCACAGGAACGATGGGAAAAGCAAACACGGCGATAGCTGTATGCAGCACAAGCACATGTGGTTGNTGTGATTGTTAGGCAGACATGTTGCCATGGTACACTGATGTTTGTGCGCATGTGACATAGTGTGGTGCTGAGTCCCTGGCATGGCTGCAGGTGGCAACATATGTTTCCATATTGGATCGAGATTTAGGGGACAGAAAGAAAACAGCTGAGGTAGATATGACTGCCTTGCTGAAGTCGTCCTACAGCAGTCTGATGGTTTTGGAAACAGACAAAAGGTTGAAGTCGGTCCCCATAGCTTTCTACCCTACGCCACCACAACAACTGTTCCCTACAGCCGGCATTGCTGAGTTCCCAGGCTGGGTGTGCTAAAGAAAGTCAACAGCTATATATGCCTTTGCAGCTACCCATGTATAAAGTGCATGCCGTGGTGACAAACTGCTTATCTACTGACTCAGCAACGTATTCCTGTTACAATTCCCTAGCTAGGGGACCGTACAGGGTCGTGAAACTGTTCAGACTTCCCTCTCCAGGGCGGCCTGTGCGCCCTGAGACCTGATCATCCTTGGTGTGGCAAATCAGCATTTTGGTCAGTTGCGATGCTGCGTTTGAGTGTCAGCACGGTATGATCGACTGTAATGTAGCACCTCTAGAGCGATTGTGGCTGACGAATTCGTCTGGCTTGTGAGTTATCGTGTGCAGTACGTCTAGGGGTAAGCAAGGATAAATACTACCATGGGTCATTGTGCATGACCCATGAGCTATTTGGTCTCGGAGCCGGGTAAAAACCCACTAGGTTACTTGCGTTTTTCGTGCACAAGCGCTACATGGCGAACATATCAGCACGAGGACAAGTTGGACAACTGAGCAGTCGAAGTAGCTCAAAACTGCAAGGGCCCGCTGTCGTTGTATCACCTGCCGAGTGACAGTTNGCCCTATAAGTTCCAGCAAGACAGGCGCGGCCTTGATGGCGCCGAAATCAAATCAGGGTTTGTGACGCGAGAGTCGTATGCTGATGTATCGTATAGCTGACAGTGAGTGCTTCAGACCGTGTCAGGTCAGCAGCTTCAAATTTTGTATCGAGCTTGCAACATTGGCTGTCCTGCGGACGTTTGACTTCGTTTTCCTTTTGACTTCTAGCTGCCCTCCGTTTGCACAGAATCGCCAAGCGCTTAGCTTGCTTACGCCACACTATAATGAAGTTGGTCTCCTTTCTCGGCCTGTATTAACCGTGTACGAGCAGTCAGACAGTGTATGCGGTCTTCTGCAGCAATTAAGTGTGTGGTGTCCACTGCAGCCAGTGGTTGGGCAGGTTTATACCTCTGGTACACATGATTGCACAGTGCAAGACATAATCCGTATCTATGTGTAGGAGTCAGCAGGTACCAACGCACCTCATTTGAATGCAGGTTCTACCTGAGCCGTGCTTGCCAGCGCCCTGCGCTTTACTACAAGGGTGGCAAATTTAGCGAGCGTGTCCTTAAACACTGCAGCCTGTTGGACGCAGTACACCTATGCGCAGTATTCTGCCATTGCATTCTGAGTCAGGCACCCGCAGACAATATTTGCCTTTGCAAGGCGTCATGAACAGTGCTTGCTTTGCAGGTCACGGGGTCGAGACACTTGGATGTCCTTTGTCAAGCTGGCCAAACAGACAACTGCAAGTGTGGCTGCGTCAGCTCAACAGGCAGTATCATAATGAACTTTTGATGGCACGCCAGCAGTTGGACAGCAGCCTCAGCACATGTAGGCCAGNTTTCATTGCCGTAAATGCGCATACCATGTTGACCTGTAAGACCAACCGCAAAACCATTCCTCTGTGTGTCGGAACGTGCTTTTGAACCGTTTCTCATAGTCACAATGTGCCAAAAGGCTGCTATACCTTCAGCTTTGATCTCTCAATTTTGAAATGCAACATGCATTGCCAACCGCAGGTGTGCAATCACCCAGCCTTAAGCTACCCTCCAGACTACATTGCAGATCAGGCGGAGATGCTGCGCCAGTGTGGCAAGCTGTGTGTGCTGGACAAAGTCCTCATCAAGCTGCACCGCACTGGGCACAGGGTGCTGCTGTTCAGCACCATGACCCGCCTGCTGGATCTGCTGGAGGGCTATTTGAGATGGAGGCAGGTTGGCAGTGAGGGCAAGACCATGCCTTATGCTAGAATAGATGGCGGCACCGCTCTGGAGGACCGGTGAGATGCTCGCCGGTGCAAGTGGCACCCTGTACTGAGCTTGACATGTGCATGTGTGCGTGTCTGCTTGCATGCATAGTCAGAGCACTGTGCCTGGCCACTGTCATTTCCAAACTCATTGCAAGTGCACTGCTGCACTGCAGTAGTTCTGTGATGTGTCTGTGGATTTGAGCCTTGAGGAATAGGCGTAGAAAATACTGCCTGATAAGCAGGCGTATAAGGCATAGGATACAGTTCGCCGCATGCTTGCAATGAAGTGTACCCTATGCCTTACATGCCTACTTAGTTGGGGATATATCTAGGCCTGTTCCTCAAGGCTGGAATGCATGCACAGTGTTGATAACTGTGTTATGGGCAGCCAGCAAGGGGATGCATTGCACCAATGTCTTGATTTTCATACTGTGCATCCAAAACCAGCAGCTGAGCAGTTGGTCAAGGCATGAGGCAGTAGAGCTTGTAGTCAACACTGTGCCTAGCCAGCCCAGGTCATGCCAGCGCTGATGCCTCAAAGCAGGCAGCACAGCGCTGATGGTGCAAAGCATCCCACACAGCGCAATCAGGACTGTAGCACACAGCTACCAGGAGCTTCGGCATGTCAGACAAGGCAATCTGGCACTCCCCTGCCATGCATGATGCAACAGCATGACTTTGGGTTCAGAGCGCTGACTTGCTACGCAGTCACTGCGCCTGGTTTCATGCAACATTGCCAAAAGCAAGACGTCGCTGTTGTCCTGCATGGCACCTGTCATCAGCAGACTCAGTGCCTCAGCAAGAAGATCACGCCCTTGCTATCCTGAGGCAGTGAATCTTAGTTTTCCTGCTGAGCATCTGAGCAGCTGGACAAGGCCCTACCCTGCAGAAATGTGACACAATCAATGCATCAGATTGCCTCTGCAGGGAAACCAGTACCCGTCAGGTGCAGCATTGGCATCTGAGGCCGCAGCCTTGAAGCGTGAGGCCATGACTGCTGCTGCTGTCCTGGGACTGGNTGAAGTAAGACATGTTGCATCTAAATAGTCTAATGCTGGGTGTATGCTGGTGCCATATGCACTTGTCAACACTAAGTAGCCCAACACAGCCTGTCTGCAAGCTTTCCATCTTGTGTCACAGTAAGCTGATTGTTGCAGATCAGCACCTCAACAGCGTCTTGAATTGCTGGCAGGAGCATGTTGAAGGTGCCGTTGTTGAGGGCAGTGCAGCAGATGTCTGGCTCGGGGAAATCTAAACTTTCAGTCGCTGCTCTGCACAGCCGGCCAAGAAGGTTCCTAGCTATATGAAGTCCACACACACCTCCCAGACACGTATGTCTCTGGACGGAGCCTCTGACACTGACGCTAGATTTGCTCATTGATTATATTGTCCAGCAAATCTGAATTATGATATCAGACACCCAATGTGAGTGTTTGTTGATTTGGCACATTTGAGCTGCAGCAGACCATCATGCAGAGAATTTTGGCAGCAATTTGTCGTTGGTCACATTGGTTCTTTATTCATTGTCAACAATCCATGCACAACTGCCAACGTACCAGAAAGTACACAACTTTTGAGTGCCATTCCACATCCCATGCATGTCATCGGACACACTCTACAAGAACCATCGAACTCACAGACAAAAGCTGTGCTACAGCATGGCAGCGCCTGGAGAGCTGCCTTGATGGCCGCAAGTCAACAATCGCTGCGAAGTAAAGCTTTGCTTGGCTGTATGCCAGTCACACATCTCGTCCGGCCAGCATTCTGCTGGACGTATGGTGGACTTGTCTGAGGAGTACGTTGCGCAGCTGTTGGCACGGGACGCTGCGCATAAAGCTGAAAGAGCAAAAGGTGTTAGCGCGCCTGCGCGTATACTGTCGAATGCTGCGTCAACCAGACAGAGCGTGCACCNGCTATATGCCCATGAATGTCATACAAAGTTTAGCTCGTCTGCTTGAGCAGTGAGCAGGACTTGCCTCGAGGGCAGCCGACCACTGCAGCAGGTTTGAAGCATGCTCTGGAATGACATCTTTCCAGGTTGCGGGGTCTGTTGGTGTCTGTATGTCTGTGCGCACCAGCCTGCAACCGACTACAGCGGGTCAGTGTACAGGACAAGCTGTCAAGCAATCTTGTACTGGCGGCCGTACATAGTGCATGCATCTTGTTGTTCCTGTGGAGTAGTGCATCAAGTGGAAGGGTCGTTGCTGTCTCATCACAATATAATTGTCTAAAAGCAGAAAGTGCACAAAAGTACAAGCAAGGTATATGAGGCACAAGTGACCTGTACAAGGGTGCCTCATAGTTGGTCTGGAAGGTGAATATAGTCCCTTCATTGGCTATGTACTCATACTGGGCGTCAAAGTTGTCAATCAGCTTCACAATTGGAAGTGCCGTTGGGCCTTTCTGAAAGTCAAAAAAGGTGAAGTCCCAACCACCTTCGCCATCATAGCCTTGAATTTCTTGCAGGTCCACATACCACAGCTGGTTGGTCGGCAAGCAGCCTTCAGAGATAGTGATTAGAAGAAACCTGCAGAATTCCATACAGGCCTGGTCACCGCCACAGCAGCGCTGCTGCAGTATGCAAATGATTTCAGGCCACTGTCTCAGGGCGCTGCACAGCCATGTTCAAACAATTAGGTCTGCATCTGCCCCGCCTGAGTCGCAGCTGGCATAGACATCAGCTACACAGCAACTCGCAGCCNCCTGCCGCAGTGTGAAGGACAGAATTGGCAAGAACATGATTGAGGATGCGGAAAATAAAGGACTGATCAAGCCAGGTACAGCTGCTGCTGAGCTCACATGCACGCATCAGCATTGTATGCTCTGACCACGTTGCTGCACTGCATACACTCCTGTTGCCTGCATGATCTGTACAAGCGGCCAGTGGCAGCTCTAATCCAGCTCGCTTCTTGGACCGCACGGGTGGAGTGCCAAACACCACACCTTGTTGCTGCATGGCAGACAATGTGAGACATCAGTTGTGTGGTGTACATAGGGGTGACAACGCTTGTGGAGCCGACCTCAGGGAACACAGGCATTGGTTTGGCATTTGTGGCTGCCGCAAAGGGGTACAAGCTCATTTTAACCATGCCAGCATCCATGTCCATGGAAAGAAGAGTCCTGCTGCAGGCATTTGGGGCAGAGCTCATTTTGACTGACCCTGCAAAGGTACAGGTTGCTCTGATTGTACGCTCCACCTCTATAAGTAGGCGACATTTCCAAATGCCAGCATGCCTTCTGACCAAAATAGTTGTTCATGCGTTGCATGCAAAGGGTGGAAGCTTCAGTGTCAACAGCTGTGAAGTACAATCCTCCAAGCTATGCAAGCATGAGATAACCTGGGAGCTATTGTCATTCTTGCCTGACTTTGCTCCAATGACATCTATTGTAGTTCCTGTACGCCTGTGATGAACCTGCCTTATCAGCCGTTCACTCATTTAGCTTCATACATAGCTAACGCATCCGCTGTAGGCTGATGCAATGTTGGATGAGATGCAGCCCTTATGGCCAAATCGCATGCGGTTGGCTTTGCAACTTCATGTCATGGTGCATGAAGCATACCATGTTTAATGCTTCGCTGTTGCTTGTTGCTGTAGGCAATGCGAGGTGCTGTCGCAAAAGCACAGGAGATTGCAGCAAAGACAGAGAACGCCTATATCCTGCAGCAGTTTGAGAACCCAGCAAATNTGCCACCCCTATCATGTAATTGATGTGTGGTGCACAGCTGCTTTGTAGCTCAGGCATCACCACACCTTCAGACAATGTTACTGCGTGGTGTCTCAGCGGAATCTCAGTGACACAACAACACCTGCATATACATTGGTTGACTAATCACAGAACCTGGGGATGATCACTGGGGACAGTGGTGGGTGCTTTCTGCACAATATCAATAGCGCTATCTCAGTGCTTCTGACCTCGTGAATTGGCGGGCTGAACATCACAGTGTACCCCAACTTAGGTTTGGCATCCATGCAGTGTCGGTACTTATGACCACAATACATGGGTGTTGGTTGCAATGCACCAAATGCATCAAAATGGTAGTCTGTATGCATGGCATGCGTGCATGCATAAGGCAAGGTAGCTGGGTTTGCAAGCTTTTGTACCTCCCAAAGTGCCCTCTTCTGATTTTAATTGTCCCATTGTTAGCATGTGCAAAGACAGTGTGACACATTGCGCACATGCTATTCAGAAAAAGCAACATGACACGCTATGGGAGCATGAAGGTCAGCTTCTGGCATCCATGCACACCTGTCGTGAGCACTACATGAGGAAGCGTCTTCACAAAAGAAAGCGAGACCCAGATGCAATGCCCCAGGTATGCACACACGCTGCAATCTGCTACTAGTCATGAGGACATACGCACTCACTGGCAAGCTTCAGATAGCTTGTCTGTGGCCATTTCAGCACCATTTGCCTCACCCCCTCAAGAGCACAACCTGGGGCCCAAGATGCTCTCACCAAGCAATTCAGCGTGCGCATGATTGTGTGTCCTAAGCAAGATGTGAAGGTTGCTATGACAAGAATGCATGCCTGTCAGCATCACTGGCTGAGACATTTTATTTNTGTGCAATGTTCTGCTGATGTCTTGTGATGACAAGGAAAGTAATGCGATCATGCTGACGTAGGACAGGACCGATGACGTGTCTCCGGGCAATGACTCTTCACTGACCAATCCCGTCCTTCGGTTTGGAGGTGAGCAGCTTTCGCCAAGGAAGGATGTGACATGACACCAGCAGAAAAGACAAGTGTACGCTGCAAGGCATTTCGTGATGGGAGGCCTTGGACAGACTGAAGNTGAAGATCATCGCCCGTAAAACTGCTCATGGAGGGGCTTTCAAGAGACACCCAGTCGAGTCTACCACCAGATGAGCAGCCAGAGCCTGGTCATCCTGAAGCGACCTAGTAACAGCAGGCACAAAGACCTTAGAGTCAGAGCTCTCCTTGTCCTGCACCCTCGTCAGTCTTCGGCAGGCTTGTCAACAGAGTATAAGGCATTGCTACAGTACTGGAGACCAGCTCACCTTGATTGTGCCACGCCCTATGTCAGTGACAATGCGTCAGCCCAAGGATACAGTTGTAATACAAGTCTACGCAGCCAGAAAAGGCAGAGGACGACCTTGCAGGCAACAAAGGGGCGGACCAGCACCATATAGATCCCAGCAGGCACCAGCAAGTGCGTCGTGATCTACTGCAACAAGGCTGGGCATGTCAAGGCAGAGTGTTACAAGAGTAAATGGAGTGACAACTCCACCCATGTGGATGCGTGTCAGCGACAGCACTGCATTTGCAGACGAGATGACTATGCTTGACACAGCTTGTACTTGTCTACGACTTGTATGTCTGTGCTTGTGACACCCGTGAGCCTGCAGATGCCTCGGCTCGAGTTTGTCATCAAAAGGCGTCATGCTGTTACTTCAGCACCAGCGCCGAGACCAGGACTCTCTGCTGCACCTCAGCTCAGCTGAGCCCGCAGCTGAAGGTAACGGGCTGGCCACGAGCTTGTGTATGCCTTGTGCCTGTGTTTTCCCGTACATGACTCTTCCGCTGTATACTGCAGCAGCTACCTAGAGCTCCATTGACTTGCAAGGCCGGTTCATTTGTGTCTTGGACAGGTCTTTTCTCTCCTCCAGCCTATCACTGCCTTTAGCCTTCATGTGGCTGATGTGCTCCTGGTCAGCAAGCGCATCGTGAGCCCATTCTTCAATTACATTTGTAAGCAATAGGCGATAATTTCAGTCTCTATACAGCGCGCGTTTGGTATACACTACACCCCAAATTTTGATATTCTGAGGGGCATTTCGCAGGTTACAACTGTGTTCGTTTCCGGTACTGCGATTTTGCAAGCGCCAGGTTCAGTTTATGACGTATGTGTCGAACGTACTGTAAAGCCCCTGTTGCCAGCAGCATGAACACGACAGTTGCACCCAAAATACTCTGCCACCGAGAAGCCTGCACATTGCACAGCCACTGAGTTGTACATCAGCCCAGACACACGTGTACCATGCAAGCATGCCAACTACGTAGAGTCAGAACAAATGCACAGGACTGCCATGCTTCTGCATGCTTTGCTGCGCAACAGACTGTCCAAGCATTAGCAACAATGCCTTATGACAAATTGCAAGGAAGCCACATACACTGGTGATCAGCCCTACACGTGCGCAAGCCTGATGACTTGCAAGGAGATTCGTATGTATTACATGGGAAGGTAAGTGGCTACCTTGAGTTGTTGGCGCTCTGATTGCAGCGTAGAGGACACGTCTGTGCACACTGCGTAGTCTTGTGTAATGACTGACAGCTGCTGTTGAGCTGCTAGCAAACTAGNGGCCGTGAGCAGTTTGTGCAATCAGCAGTCCCTATACAGGTGCCAGGACTGTCTCAGGAGCATCAGGTTCTGGCCTTGTCATACACAGCAGAAGCTCTGTGTCACCTGGAAGGCACAGCGCAGGCAGCCCAACAGCTGCAGAAGGCACTTGCCCTGCAGCAGGTCTCCAGCAATGGCAACCACACACAAGCAGCAGCTGCCAACACCTCCGTTAACCCTGAGGTGAAATGTCACTCTGTCTGCACACTGCTGTACTGGACTCATGACTTGGCTGCCATATGCGCTTGTCAGGCCTGTGACTTGTAAGTATGGCTGGGTGTCTGACTTCATGTCACTCCTACGGCTCCTCACTGCTGTCCGCTTCATGTGCATTGGATGCACACGCACCTGGCATACCTGTGAGATGTAAGTTTGGCTGGGCATGTCGGGTTCAAGTGGTGATTACAGAGATGGAGCAGCTTCTGTAGCCAGTAGCCCTGAGATCACCTTGAGAACACACCTGACAACTGCGATCAGTGTTGCTGTAGCGAGTCTGGTGCNCTCCTGGCAAAACTCCATATACAGTCGCACAGAGAGGTGGTGCAATCCTCAGAAATGGTGGCAAACTATTGGCAGTTGGCTTTGGGTCTTCGTTGTTTGGTGTGGGCTTGACAAATGCTCTGACTGCTGTCAGAGCAATGCTGGATCCCAGCTTCAAGCCCCTGAACAAGCCACAAGGGGTGCTTGTCACATCTGCAGCATATGGATCCTTCATGGCGCTCAGTAGCAATCTGCGTTACCAGTTCATTGCAGGGATACTGGAGGAAAGGGGCATTGAGCAACTCTTCAAGGGCAACAGTAACATATGTCACCTTCTGTCGCTCGCAGTTCGCACAGGCAATACATTCCTGGGGTCATCGCAATGGATCGACTATCTTCGCTTGATAGGATTGCAGAAGTGAGTATGTCTAATTGAGTGGTCGGACGCCGTACATAGCAGCTGGGTAAAGGCTTGTTCGGTGATGTCTTGACTGAGAGCAGGGATACTTGTGTACAATATGACGAGTGAGTGTATTGTGTTGAGAAGTCCTCCACAAGTCTGTTGTTCTTGTTGCTTGCTTACAATTCTGCATTTAATGTACAATGTAAGTATCCAAAATCAAATAACCACCTTGTACACGCTACAGTTACACCACGTCTGCTGACTCCGCAATGTGGTGACACTGCCAACAAGCCAACTCAACGAAATTCGACACCTTGACAGCCACCTCAAATCGCAGACCAACCATATTGCGCCTGAGCACATTCTCTTGAACTATTCACCCACTCAACACATTGTTCATGTCAAAACTGCTTGTGACAGAGGGGAAATGCTGTCCACACCACAGATACAATCGAGATCAAATCAGCAAGTCACTGTGCATCAGTAGTAATTGGCTACTTTACGCCTGTGAACTGCTGTCTTCTTGTCACCATTGACAACCGATCCATCAGTCACTTCACAGTAAGTCAGCCAATGGTCTGCAGTCTCCATTCTGGACACCACCTTGCACTCCATGTATGCCACAATGCCACTTTCCAAAACAGGCGAGCCATTGTTGGCAGGGGACCACTGGATGCCATCCAGGCGGTCAGCACCTGGTGGGAAGCGCTTCAGGAAATGCTTCATGTTGGTACTGTAGTTGCCCTCCTCCAGGCAGTTCAGCACAAACGTACCTCCCACCTGAACAGCAAGAGAACGCTGCAGCCAGATGAGTAGACTCAGTGCTGACACTACCATAGCAGCGCTGCAGTAATCTTGTTGCCAATGTCTGCTTGCTGGCACCAAAGCAAGCATGGGTGCCTTACAACATGCCACAGCAGTACAGTGGCGCTGCACAGCAACAGCAGCAGCAACAACAGTAGCAGCAGCAACAGCAGCAACAGCAGCAACAGTCAGCACTCACAGCATTTACAGCAACAAGCGCAGCCTCAGCAACAGCAGCAGCAGCGGCAGGCTCAATCAGCAAGCTCCAACAACAGCAGCAGCTGCAGCAGTAGCAGCAGCAACAGCAGCAACAGCAGCAACAATACCGCTTGAACAACAGCAGCAACAACAACAGCTGGGTGCGTTTTGCACATGGCAGATGTTGAGCGAGCACTCGATGCAGTGTCTTTAGAGCAGCAGGTAGTCCATGAAATGATGCAAGCCAGCCCCGCTACACATACTGCACCTCATGAACACTATGGCATGGCATAGCATGCGATGGCATACAAATGCACCCTCCAGCAGCAAGGGACTCTGCACATAGACTTGCAATTGGACTGCCCACTGTCATCTGCATGTCCCATTACTTACCCACTTGACATGCACTGTTTCAAAATGGGCATTGTCAAATGGCTGTGGCGTAGGTCACGCATGGACAAGCGACTACGGTGATCCAGACAAACCAGAGGACTTTGCATATCTATACCCCTACAGTCCAATACACAATGTACATACACCATCAGGTGGCAGCCGGCAGTACCCAGCCATTCTGATCACAACTGGAGACCATGACGACAGAGTTGTGCCGCTGCACAGTCACAAGCTGACTGCGGCCCTGCAGCATGAGCTAGTCACTGGCACTCCAGACAGTGCCCAGACGAATCCGTTGATCACCAGGATAGATGTCAGGGCGGGTCATGGGGCCGGCAAGCCTACGGCAAAAGTCATTGAGGAGGCTGCAGAGTCTTTTGGCTTTGCAGCAAAGGCAATTGATGCCAAGTGGGTTCACAATGGGTGAGACGTGGCTCTGATGGCCATCACTGGTGTCAAAGGATCAGCAGCGCAAGAGTCTCTGGGCTCAGTTGTCTTGCAGATCAAGGACGCATGCTGCACATAGCCTCAGATGTGCTGCTGACTCAGCGTGTGGTCACCACTCGTGTTTGTCACGCTCGTGAGCAACATGCATAATCAGATGTGCTTGACATGTGTCAGCATAGCCCTTACACGAACTCGGTTGCAATTCAAAATCGCACACAAGTGAGTTTGGCAATGCTTGAATACCAAGCATAGCTGTGACCAGTCGCAATGCGTAGGCACATTCTGCCTGCACCAGTGCTGAACCTTAAATGAATAGCATGTGACTTCGTAGATTTCAAGAGCACATCATGTCTGGCAAAATGTGGTGTATTGCAATACTACCAGTAACATCACGTAATAATCAAGCTAGGAAGGCAATGGAAGCCAGCAAGTGGTTTCGGAGCAAATCCAACTTGAACTTGGAACACGAGAGTGAAGCTCACACCAAAGTCGTTGTAGCAGTACTTCAACGGTGCAGCAGCGGACTTTGATTGATTGCGCCTGCAACGCGATGAACGTGCCAGGCTCACAACACAGCAATCAGTCAAAGCACTAAGTGCACCCGGCTGCAGCTCAGCATATGTCAGAAAATGTCAACTTGCGAGACCTTGACTATGCTGACTCGGACATCATCCNCTCATGCTATGTCCACTCCAGCACATTGCTTTTGGCACGGCCCACAACATTGTACCATGCACATGTGTCTGGTGTCAACGTTGAATTATGCAAAGAGTCTGGTGTGCACGATCCCGCTTTGTTGTTGTACCTGACACGAAACAGCTTACATGAGTGAAAATGATTTTTAGAATGTTTGGAATTGCATGCACCTCATGTATCACAGGTGTTGTCCCAGATGCAGGAGTTGCATCACCGTCTGTCATTTGTGTCTCCAAAGCATACCCCAGCCCATTCCACAGCAACATACGGCATCTATGACTTCTTGTACAATTTCAATCCGTATCAAGCTCTTCAGCCAACAACCACTTGGCAAGCAAAGACCAGCTCTGCATTGACCTAGCCTTTGTTGACAGCATAGTCATTTGTTGTGAGCATCAACAGCAGCTCTGCCTTGAGTGCTGTTATNCTTTGCAGGAGCTCAGACTGGCAGCTGACAATGACTATGAGACTGTGCTCAGCTCAGATGTGTTGGCTAGTGTCCCTGAATCTGTGCTCACATTGACTGCCATTACATCACTGGAGCTGTCATCTAAAGGTTTGTTGCTGGTTTTATCAAATTTGCCTGCTTTGCTGTGTAATGCAGCAGGCTGCAATGCAGAGTTGACTCTTCCTGGAAAGCGTTAACGTTTCATGTGTTTCTCCCGATCAGAACTTCACGATTTTGTTATTGACCTGCAAGCAAACTTGTTGTGGCAAACTCTGCACCAACCATCTTGGCCTTGTCAATGCACTGTCAAACAACCAGCAAGTCTGTATGAAGACCTAGTTGGTCTTTCACAAGCTGNACAGAGCGCCAACATGCCACTCAAGTGCGGCTGGTCATGGGGCATGTGGGCCGCACAGCATGCAGAGAAGACAGACATGGCAACACTGAGCAAGCAAACATGTAGAGGTGGGGGCTACTNACTGATATGAACACCATGATGCTGTGCAACTCAGCAGCTCTTGTTTGACAAGGTATGCCTTGACTTGACTGACCCATTTGTGTGACCTCATGTTGACAGTGTGGGTGGTGATAAGGCATGAGGAGCAAGTAGCATTTATCAAGCAGTGACCCTTCTTGGAATGTTTGCCCGCCACAGTATCCTGGATTGCGTCCAAGATGGCTAAGGTATGCAATGCAAAACTGAACTTGCTAGACACAGTTCAAGGGGACATGACCCAGCTCTGCTTCCATGTAAATGAATGTTATGCATCAGGTCTCCTGCAGGATTGACTTGTCACTGTGGCAGGCCCACCTGATGGCTGTTGCCAGGCACTGCTCAAACTGTCACTTGGCAATCGAAAGGGGGCCAGTGGCACGCTTTGTGGTCCTGGAGGCCGATGTTGCCCTACGGAGGGCCCAGCATGCCCTAAGGGCCACATCTGCTGCAGCCCTAAGGGCCCCTGCTGTTGACTCATACTGTGCAGCAGCTGCATCTGCAGCTCAAGCTCTTGCAACTTCTGATGCTGTTGCTGCTGCTGTGGCCGCTGCTGCTGATGCTGCTGCTGCTGCAGCAAGGCAAGGTGCAGGTGCTGCTGCTGCTGCTGAATGTGCTGTTGCTGCAACAGCCCAATAGCGGTTAATGCCACATGTGGATGCTGCTTTGCACTGACAGGGCTTTCAGCAGCATGCCTGGCTTGCTGAATAGCTGACCAGGTGTGTACCTCAGCCATGTCTTGGTCACAGTGCAAGGGGTTGCAGTAAGCAGCAAACGCAGCATCGATGTCGTGCCCTGTACGTTGACGGCAGTTTGAGCATAGACACTGTTGTTACACTGCTCGTTCTGGAGCAACTATCAGCAAAGAAGCTGCATGACATGACAAGACATGACACCTTGGAGAACCCCGTGCTCAAGCTTCGGCCAGCCAAAGGCACTCGAGGCTCTGCAGCAAGACAACGTTCAAACGTCAGGCCTCAACGAAGCTCGGAGGGAAAGCGGTCTCCTACTGATATACCTGTTGTGATTGGCTGCCGAGCGGGCTGTCCAAGCATACGAACTTCGCGTGAATGCGTCGTAAGTCTGAAGGCCCTGAGCCGGTCCCTCAATTGCGTACATGACCTGCGCGCACTGTCTGANTATTCATAATCCATTTTGGAGAGACTAGCAGGTGCCAGAATGCAAACTGCAACACCTTTGGCCAAAGGTGCTGTGTAGCAAAGGCCTAGCATGCCTGTCGAGCGCAGCCCACATGCTGTGTATAAGCAGATTCCAGTAACCTGAAGCAAGCTGCCACAGGTCTGCACTTAACTGAAAAGCGAAGGTGTGTGACAAATGCAGTGGTGCATCAGCTATGCTACAGCACCCTGGCAGCTAGATCCCGATCCAGCAGTGCAGCCAAAGCAATGGTTATCAATGGCAATCCTGCGGCCAGTCAGCTCGCCCAGATCCTTAACATCAAACACCGTCAGATCCTTATCTGTCTGCCCCGGCCGCCTGCATGCGCATCACTCTGACAACACGCACGTCACACTTTTTGAACAACGACGTGACTCACTCTGCACCACACATGCTTCACATCTCGCTATGAATGTCATTGGGACTTTGTGTCCTGGCTGCAGACACGTAGCACAAGCTTGTGCTAGAACATGCACAGACACGCTGCACACAGCGCCGCTGCGGGCTGATGCCATATGCACACCCACTAGCTCACAACAACTTTGAGAAGGGGCATGTAGCACTTCTGCAACAGGCTGGCTGTCGTGGTGATAACAGGGAGCAGGAACTCAATACATGTTTGCAGATCATCAAGACTAGCACACATTCAACCACGACTTTGTGTGAGAACACGGCATGCACACATTGTGCACATAGCTTCCATCTGTCAACACACAAATGCAGCTTTGGATAGACAGCTATACCTCACGCCCATATTTGCTGCAGGCTGAGGTCACAATGAAAGACAGCCCATGCACACGCTGACTGCATAGTGTGTACAGCACATGCACACAGCCTTGTTTTGTGAGCAGGCACATGCAGCGCTAGCACAGCAGCTGTACCTCATGCCCATATCGAGCTGCTGGTTGAAGTCACAGTCAAAAATGCGTCCATCCCAGCCAACATTGACTGTGTTCCGACACATCACATTATTGGCAGCCGCAACATTGAAGCTCTCTACCAACATCTGCAGGATGTAACGCATGTCAGCAGACCACAGCGCCTAATGCNGCGGCGTTGCTGGCAGCTGGCTCAATAATATTGGTCCAGGTTGACTCATTGTACAGCACCTGGTTCTCATCTGGGGGCCCAGCAATGAACTGCACACATGCCACATCATGCTCTTGCTTACAGCAGCAGCTCATACAAAGTTGACAATCACAACAGCGACACAGTCAATGCTGCTGTATATANTCTGATGACCTTGTATGCTAAAGTGGTCATGCAGTTATGTCTCATGCAGCTCAGCCCCCAGTACCTGCTGCTGCACACAGGCTGGAGTACATTTAGCGTTCTTGTCAGCACGGCCAGAGTCAGTGCGAGGCCTGACAGAAGCAGAATCTTTCAAAAGCATCTTCAACCCTTTGCTGAAGCGAGGGGAGCTCTACTGCTCTCCAGTGCTGCTTCTTGGCAGCATCCATTCCGGCCCAACAGCCATCATGCGCTATATGCTTGGCAATAGGTATTGAGCTCTTGCAGTCAAACCGCCTCTTGACTAGGCTGCATCTCAAATGCCCACCAGCATGGTTGCTGCCCCATGTGCGTCCAGATGCATGCCACAGCTTGATCAAACTTGACAACATGGTACCAGCTGTTATACTGGTACGTTCTGCCAGTACTGCTACACATCACTACTGGCAGAACATAACAGTACCTTGCGCCTGGAAAAACAGCACCTAGGAAATCCTGCATCAGGCACAAGCAAGTAGAGGCCTANCATGATGACAGTGTCAGCAGTCTGCAGGTTTAGGCCCAAACCTCCCGCACGCGTCGACAGTGCAAAGATGAAGTAGGGTGAGTCTGCCTTGTTGAAGTCTGCCAGCATGTTGGCCCTGAGCACAGCAAGCAAAGGTGAAAGCTGGTCCAACGCAAGCATGTGGTGGTTGGTATAGCACAGCTTTGCTGGACTGGACAGAGCACCTGTACCTGTTGCAAGAGGAGACACAGGTGCTCTGAGTGTTACGATAGTACAATGAATTGCATGTTTGACAGAGTCCTTGGCGTGACTCTCACAAGCACAGACATGACACATAACACGTATGACATGTCCGTGTATCGTGATACATGTTTACAGCCAGGCGTTCAGGCTGACTGCTGCACACCTAGCGTCTGCCTTGGTTCTGCCATCCAGGCGGAGATAAGAGAAGTGCCGCAAGAGCAGGAAGTCCTCCACCATGTCCAGAGCCCTTGTCATTTGGCTGAAAAGCAACACCCGGTGCCCTACAATCACACACGCAGACTCTTGTAACATACACAGAGGGAGCACAAAGCATTGCCCAAGTACGTCTGAGCTGGCTCCCATGATAGCATCCGCCTGAAGCAATGATAGCCTTTGCTTGCACTGCACTCACTGTTGACTTTTGCCAACAATGTTCAGCTCGCAGTGCCTGTGTCCAGCACACCACGCCTGAGTCATGCACAGTTGCGCAGTCCAGACCATGTGCTGTACTACGCGAGGCTGAAGTGGGCAGCTCTACACAAGCGCACACACTGTACAGACTGAACCTGGCAAGCAAACAAAATCTGGGTCTGGCAGTCACCCTCATGCGTCTCTTGGGACACTTCCTGGAGTAGCTCTCTGATGCTGGTGAGCTCAGAGGGTTGTTCTGGATTGGATCGCTGCCGCACAATCCTGGACTGTGTGCTCTGACTTTGCTGCAAGTCAGCCTCATCACTTCCGAATGCATCCTGGTGAGATCTGATCAAGCCTCTGCAGACGTATGATCTATACTGAGTACCCTGTAGACATCTGCAGCATGCTGCAAACACTGCGCTAACAACAAGCGAAGTTTGCTGCAGCTCTATAGGCAGCTGAAGAGCTAGCATCACAGCTCCTCATGATGCATGAAACATCAGGGTAATAAGTGTCACTGAGCTTGCCCATGCTGCAGCAATCATGAAACGTACATGCCAACAGGATAGAGATGCAGCCGGCAGACATAGAAACACGCAGCTGGGCAAGACAGCCAGGTGATGCAGTGATGTTTCAAGGCCTGACCAGTTCAACATCCTGACTAGACATCAGGCACACCTCTCTGCTCCTCTTCTGCGAACAGGGCCTCCAGCCAACAGCCCTGCAGCAGCTGCCTTTGCTGCTGCTGTTCCAGCTAGNCCAGGCTGTCACCCCAGTCATCCCCATCCAGCTAGCAACTGGGAATGTGCGCACTCCCGGGACAAAGGAGGCTAGGAGGGTGTACAGGCTGGCGCCCGCAAAGGCCACCAGGAGGGCCTGCCATGCTGCTTCCCAGTCTGTCTGCTGCTCTTCCTCGTCAAGGCCTGCCTTGCTAGTGCCTGCACGGGTGCTGATCACTGTGTTGGTGGTGAGCCCACAAACCACATGGTGCAGATACATAAGGCTGTCAAAGCGCCAATGCAGTGCATACCACTTCGAGTTCTGAGGTCTGCTATGCTGAGCTTCAAAAACCTGTTATGATTGCTCCCCAGTGAGCTATGAGTTATGGTGATCCCTGCTTGGCTGAACCAAACCTGCTGATATCTATCCATGCAGAAAGATGCAGGGCTTCAGCAGCCAAGATGTTGCAGGCCAAAAAAGCAAGTGCTGCAACCTTTCATGCACAAGCACGTGCAGCACANATGTTGCATTGCACTCGCAACCACAAATGCAGGTCATGTGACTCACTGGCATTTCCCCAAGAGAACCTGAGTGCCAAAGTTGCGGTGCATGCAGCTCGGCATTTGCCAGCTTGAGGCCAGCAAAGGTCGTACCTTNTGGAATGGGTTTCGCCAGCTCTTGAGCTGCTGTGAGGCAACATATACTGCTGCAGCAAGCCTCCAGCAGCTGCTAGTTCTGTGTGTGGTGCTTGCTGCAGAATGACACTCATGTCTTGGGTCTGCTGTCAGCAGTATATGTCCTGAGATATTGCACTTGAGACTTCCCTGTCTTGTGTTGTCGGTGTTTGTGTGGGCCATGCAGTCTGACTGGCATGTTTGCATATGTTTGATGATCAGAATTGACCAATGCCCTGAATGCATGTTGTCTTCCTGTTGAATGTATTGCATGGTAATCACCAGGTGATTCATCACACCATGCCACATAGAGGCACTCTGCTGAGCTGAGCAGGGACAGTGCTAGATGTAGTTCACACTTCAGGTCAAAATTGGTTGCGCTCAGAAGGGATACACTTTGGCACAAATGTCTTGCTGGTGTGCTGCAGCATGACTACAAGGCTTTTGCCCCCTCAGTGACTATGGACAATGTGGACTGGGAGTCAGCGCCAGCGCTGCAGGAGAGCCCTGTCACTTCAGCCATCTGTGAGCCTGTGAATGGCTCAGAGATTGAGCAGGGCACTGACGAGATCCCAGGTTTGTACTGCTGCTCAGTACCCTGCCTGCACAGAGTTGACCATGATCTTGATTGCATGTGTTTGCCTGTGATAATGCAAGCAATTAAATACTGCAGTTCAGCCAGTGATGGTGACGCGCTCTTGCTTCCATTATATTGAGAAGGTTCTCACAATACTGTTTGACTGGCCTTGTGCAGCATCTGCTGTGAATGATAGTGCTTGATGTGCAGTACGCGGATATGCATACTCTGGTGGAGGACGCAACATCATTAGAGTAGATGTGTCAGCTGATGGCGGCAAGACCTGGCATGTTGCCACCTTAGACAACCCAAGGCAATTACAACACAGGTGTGGAGGCCAACACATCCTCACTTGACAGACTTGTTGGCTAGACTTACATTTGACATCATTTTGCTTCAGCAACCGTCAACACCGCCCAACATCACCTCTGTGCAGCAGGTCCCTGAAAGAGGGTACGGTGGGACCAGGGGTACACCACAACACTCCCCATTAAATTCTGTGCTGTTTGTCTCCATGAAGCAGCACAATTGCATGTCGCCATCAATATACCACTCTGCTTGTTACAGCGCAGAGGTTATGATGTTGCTACACAGGGCTTGGGACTGGACCAGGTGGCATATTGATTTGCCTCTACCAACAGATCATGACGGCCCGCTCCAGATCTGCTGTAGAGCTGTTGACTCATCCTACAACTCTCAGCCTGATACTGTGGCTCCCATTTGGAATTTCAGAGGCATTGTCAACAATGCGTGGCATCGCATCACTGTTTCTGTGGCAGCATCGTGAGCTACTAAGAAAATCTGAGAACCTCTTTCAGCCAACAGCAGAATTCTAGGACTGAGCATACAGATGTACAAAGTTTTGCAATCAAAAACCCCTAAGCCTGAGCTTAGACTAGTCTCATAACTCTGCAGATGTGCACTTGTCAGTGATTGACAGGGCAAGCTGTCAAGCAAGTGTATGTTGTTGATACCGGTGTCTCTGTGAGTAAGCATACGTGTCCACGTAGGTAGTCAGGCTTGGCCTGCATAATCTTACCCCAACTTACTATGGCAGTAGTAGAGCTGCCGATGATTCTAAGCGTAAATCTGTAGGGGTCAGCGAACTTTACAAATAGCAGACACCTGTACCAATGGCCTGTCACACTCGCTAACCGCTAACATTCTTTTTTTTGTGCTCTAATAACCAGTATAGTCAGTTCCTACCTTAAGAGCTTGTTTCAAGAATCCGTGCATATTGACCACCAACAAGGAAGGCCTGATGCACAAGGTCATACAGCTTCTGTAAAGGTGTACTGACCCCAGCACAAGTGCGAGTACGAGAACTATGCCCCAATCTCGTGAGTGCAAATGTAGCGCATTATGGTCTGTGGAGCGTTGCAACTGTGTGGCTTACTGCAATAACTGTCTCAGCGCTGCATATGCATACACCTATGCATACAGCTTCACAATGGCAATAGCAGCCAAATTGCACTGTTGAAATGTACCGCTGAGCTTGCTATGCGCTTGGGTGTTCAGGACCTCTGCACACTTATGCAGCAAACACACAAGTCGTTACCTATTACGCTGGGCAGGTCTATATGCTTTCACAGCCTTGCTGCTCGTTACTGTGGCATTTTTTGAAAGCACTCACTGCAAGTCAAAACTCCATCACAGCATGCATGACTCCCGGTTCACTAGTTGTGCCTCTGGCAACATGAGGATGAGCTTGGTGCAACGCACAGTGCGAACTTGTTGGAAGCGGCTGAGGTGGTAGGGTTGCCGTCCGCACTCACTATCCCGTCGTGAGCTTGTTGCAGCAGTCCGTGTGACTTGCATGTTGCATTACGATTCCTGCATTCACTGCTTCTCCACAGATCGGTGGTAAGTCTTTTCAGTCCTGTGCGTTGACCAAAAGCCGTCTGTCAATCTGCCGCCAAATAAGCAGCCGCGTTCGTCGTCCCTCAAACGGTGTATCTGCTTCTCGACCGGACAGTCTTGAATTGCCTGCGAGCACGTGTTTTCCAGCGCTTCCGACACCAAGTTTTGGCCCCCCCTCCAACAGTACATATGGCTCAACGTCAGCCAACAGTATACCTCGCCAACGCGTATTTGACCCGCAAGGTATTATTCTGGCTTGGATCAGCGTCATTTTGTATGCGTCAGAGAGGTTTTCACGCGATGTTGCGCGGCCAGTACAGTGACGCTTCGTGACAACTGTCCAACGGCTCTGTTACGAATGTCTTGCGAACGTGCAGGACCCAATCCAGAGANATCTTGGGTTGCTGACCGACACACATGCATCCATGAGCATCCAATGCAGCGTGCATGCATAAACGATGCAGTGTTTGCGCATCAGCTGGGGCAGTGCAACTACTCAACCTGAGTGATCTTTGGGCTGACTGATAACAGCCACCTACTCTCAGGGGGCCAAAATGATGCTGTTGTCTCCTAGCGCACTGCATGTGTGACACAGAGCATGTCTGCACCACATCATGGCTGCGTGCAAGCAACCACACGCAACACCCAAGCCCCTGGACAAGTCGCGCCAGGTAACATCATGTGGCAATTTCGAGTTGGCTTGTCATAGATTGCTTGCATGTACAGAAATGCTCTTGTGGTGGCCTGCACTTCTGCCGCCGGGTGTGTGAACATGTCAGCCTGACCAGAACAAGGGCGCCTGCTGTGTTGGCTGCAGGCTTTAAAGGACCTGCAGATGGGCAACCGCATTTTGTATGTCATCTGTGCAGAAGGCAAAGCCAACAAAAACATCACCATTGCAAACCTGGTGAGCATCCTCACCACACCAGCTCATCATGACTTTCACCACAAGGACTGATGCTGCCAGCCCAGTGCTATGCTCGCTAGCTTGCAAAGCCCTTCTTGCACCATGTGCTGCCATGCCGTGAATGACACAGCCCGACAGCCGCAGCATGCCCAACTGCTATAGTTGACAGTGTAACCTTACAGAGGTCTACCTGGACCGGTACCCTGACTGCACAGGGCCAGCTCTGTAGGCTGCAGCAAGGCCACCTTGGAGCCTGCAGTTGGTGGTGTGGCTGGTGCAGGTGGTGGGAACCAAACATGCTCTGGAGGAGTTCAGGGTGGGAGTGACAGCTGTCATGCTGGCAGCACAGCAGGACATCAGGCAGNGACTGCTTGCTTGCCTGTAGCCACAATGTCAGGAGAGTGGCCATCAGGAGAGTCAGCCTTGTTGACGGCGGTGAGTGCATCATCCTTGGGAGGTGGCACAGCCTCTGTGAGGGCGTCTGCAGTCTGCGGAGGGGAGCTTGCCTTGTCTGCCTGCAATGACCATTGAAACATCAATAGAGCATGCAAGACAGGCCTCACATAGGCCTTTGGTCCTATGTGGGCTGTAGTCAGTACAGGCACTTTTTGACTATGTGTGAAGATGGTGCTGCACAAGTCAGANTCTGGAGGCGTGTCCAAGCAGGTGCCTGCGGGGCTGGATGCTGGTGTGGGGGAGACGGCAGGGGTTGCAGTAGAGGCAGGCGTCAAGACTGGAGAGACTCCTTCTGGGCTGTTGGCTACTGGAGGCTGTGTTGCAGCAGGAGTGACAGCAGGCGAAGTGCTTGCTGGAGACCTGCTTGTCAGCCCTGGAGTGCTCACTGGCGACACACCCTCTGGACTGTTTGCGACAGGGGGCTGGGTTGCACCTGGAGTGACAGCAGGCGAAGTAGCTGTAGGTGGAATGCCTGTAGGGGTTGGAATGCTGACTGGGGACACTCCCTCAGGGCTGCTTGCAACAGGAGGCTGTGTTGCAGCTGGGGTGACAGCAGGAGAGGTAGCTGGTGAGAACCCAGTTGACGGGCCAGGAGTGCTTGCTGGGGGCACCCCCTCCGGACCATTTACAATAGGTGGCTGAGTGGCACTTGGGGTGATAGGAGGTGACAGTGTTGTGGGAGAGCTGCCTGTTGGTGATTGAGTGCCCACTGGTGTCACTTCCTCAGGGCTGTTTGCAACAGGAGGCTGTGTTGCAGCAGGAGTGAATGTTGGAGATGTGGCTGGGCTAGTGAGAGGGCTGGGCAAGTAGGCAGAAGCAGCAGGTGTCAGGGTGCTGACAGGAGCAACCCCCTCAGGCCCATNACAACTGGAGGGGCAGGGCTACTGGCAGGGAGGATGGTCATTGTTGGTGATGCCCCTGGGGATGTGCTGGTGGATTGCTGCACAGCGGTGGCCACAGCTGCGGCTGCAATNGCAGGATGTGCACACAAACGCATACATAAGTTCATTTGCAGGTGCCTGGGCTTGTATATTTGCACTCAAACCTGCCATGCAGTCCCCACCTCATTAGTTTCACTGCCGCAAGCAACGAAGTCATCTAGAACACTCAAGCCCACAAAGTTCTTCTCATTGCTGTGGCCGTTGAAGACCCGAGTGTTGACACAAGACTGTGTGTCCCACAAGCGCAGGGTGCTGTCAGTGGATGCTGACACCAGATCATTGCCATTCAGGTATCTCACGTATGACACAGCTTTGCGATGCCCTGCAGAGTAGTATCAAGCAGCTTAGCATCTGCTTGCTGTTGATCAGCTGTTGCTACGACAACTCAAAGTACGATGTTCAGATGCATTCAAGTGACTGCACACAGGCATTAGGCTGCAGCACACAGTGCTTACTCGGAAAGCAGTTGCTGCATGTACAAGGCCAGCAGACCTGCACTTTGCCCCCTGTCGACAAAATACATGACAAGACCTCTGCCAATAAGCATGCACAGCATCGTCGACAATATTACAGAGTGAGTGTAGCTGCGGTTGGAACAAATACAAGGCACTGCATTCAACACGCATGCATAATTTGTGCACCAGCATATGGCAGCACAGGGCCTACCTCGGAAAATGTGAACTGCTTTGTCAGCCTTCCGCAGATCATAGGTGTGCACTGTATGATCTGCTGCACCCACAGCAATCTTGTGCATANTGCATACTTATGATGTGCACCACATGTGGATATGTGCACGTTGATATCATACGAGACACAGATGCGTAGCGACCAGTGTGCAGCCTCGCTTAGCGTTCTATCTGTGTTATTCGTCCTGCCGGTCACCTGCCATGACAGACACACACCCTGACATCGAGCTGGNGTCGGGACAAGGCCTAGCTGTGCACCGGTTTCATCGAGCACTGACAGCTGTGAAGTTTTGTCGTCTATTCTGAAGGTGACTGAGGTACCAGCCTTTGCCGTGCTGACAGCGTCCTGGTACTGATCGATGCCCTCAACAGCAAAGTCGAGCTTGATAGGGGGCATGTCAAGCGATGCTAGGGCGCCAATGGAGTGGCTCAAGCAGCGCAAGAGCTGATTGTAACCAAGCGTAGTGCGCTTGTGAGCGTAGTGAGAAATGAGCACTAGGTCAGATGGGCTCATGTGCGGCGGCATGTGACAGGGCATGTGATCGAGAACATGACTGACCCTGCCGCAACACCTCAATCTTGCAAACTGTATCGCCAGCTTGAGAGACAAACCCGTAACGGTCATCTGCAATCCTTGCACAGCCGTGGCACCTTCTTCCTGATTTGATGCGCTGAAGCGTTGTCGTTTGTCGTGTCCTGTAGCAGCCCAGAAGGCACAATTTCTCAGCCGCTCGCACCCCGTGCGAGGTGTCACCAGCCCACGTCTCACTGCAGGGGATGCATGAGCTCAGAAGACCCTGAAATGCGTGCCTCANTCCGTCAAGATAACTCACACGCGTTGTGACTTTTGGCTTGAGCAAACAAGCTACACCTGTGCATGATCTTGCGGGTCAGAGGAAGAGTACCCAATGATGATTCACAGCACAGTCAAAAGCAATGCTTTCAGGCAACCAATGTTCATGGTTGCATGTGACTATTATTTATCGATGCATGTACATCATTGATTCTCGTGATATTTTATGATAACTACACACTAATAGACACTGTCCCTGTACACCTGTGTTGCACATGAAGGCATGATCACCTCTAGAGCATAGGGCCCTTGCAAGCCCTTCAGGACTGCTTCATCCATTTCAGACTTGTCCATGTCGGCCAGTATGACCACAGGCCCCTTGAAAGTTCCTTCCTGGTGCTCTGCCCTTGCCACTGACATCTGCAAACATGCATGACTTTAGGTAACAACATACGTATTGCTGGAGTGACCTAGCCGCTGCAACAATGTTGGGTGTAGTCTTACGTGCCTTCTTGGTCTGCAGCCCGTGTTGAATGTGGTAGACAGCAGTCAATACTGCCAGACCAGGGTCAAGCGTTTCACAAATATCACTGAGTNAGTGAGTGATGTGCAGTCACACAGCTGCGCCCAAGCAGACAAGTGTTCACAGCAGTAAATGCAAAGCTCCAAGTTCTGCTTACCCTTTGTGCCTGGTAGGTCAACACCTTCGCAAAATGCGCAGCATGCACTTGTCTGAAAATGTGTCCAAAGCTTGAGAAGCTGATGCTTGCAAACGCGCTTTGGTAAATGGGCAGCTGCTTGCGCACGGCTGACTGTACATCAGTGTTTGCTGTAGGCTGATGTGCTGATGGCACGACAATGGCAGTTGCTGACACAATTTGGTATCTGGGCTGCAGCCGAGCCAACGTCGGCAGCATGCATAAGGTCAAGGGTAAAAGGAGNACATGAGATCAAGGCAAGCCACTCTGGGCCTCACCAATTTTTTGAGCAAGTGATGCCCCTGCGTCTCCTGCGCTACCGGTTGTCAAACTTGTCACAGCTGGCACGCTATCCTGCGATCAATCATAAACGACACTTTGGGCAGTTGCTGTTTGTTTGCAGGGTAAGTCAGTGCGATACGCACCATGCGTGTGTTCAGAGCCATAAACAGGCTTCCCAATGCGGCTGATCCCACCGACAACCAAACGTACAGCTGTCGGCGAAGCTGCACTATCTGAAAGTGCACAACACAATCAGGTCCCGCTTCGCTNGGCAGCCACCTACTGCAGTGCCACATTGTGGTCTGCCTCTACCTACTGTGACAACAAACAAGTTCTGCATGCGTGTAATGCATACATGGTTGTCCAGATCGCCTGGGTGCAGCAAGTGTCCTGCAGTGCATCAGCTTGCATATCCAAAGATTGGCACGTGGGCAGAACACACTAAGACTTCTATCAAACAACATAGAAAGCTGACAAAATCCTGGCTAGCATTGACGAGACAATTTGCCACAGGTGTACCACAACCCTTGTTTCCCATCAGCAACGGATCTGCAGCCAACACGCAGCCTACACCTGAGACCGCACCTGCAAGTAGTGTGCCTCCCAGTGGTGTCTCTCATTCTGGTGCTGGAACATTGACAGAGGTGCAGCCTATACCAGGTGCCTCAACGACAGCAGCAGCAGGCAGTAGNGCTTCTTTGTGCAGACAAGGTACAACTCTTGCCTGGCTTTAGCGTATGGTCGCGTCTTTGCGTGGAGACATCTCTGAGTAAATTCGTGTTAATATGCGATGGTGCCATGGTAGAGCTCAGCAAGCTTCACCTGCAGCTCAGCGTCAGCCTTGCTGGACATACAGCTCAGTGCGTTCAGGACAACGCTTTCACTTGCGGGCTATACACCGGCAATCTTTAGCCGTTCCCTCATTGCGTAGCAAGGCACCTGTCAGGAAACATCCCGGACAACGACATGCCACCTGTCAGGCAGCAGCAGGCAGTAGTGCTCCCGGTGGCTCATTGTTCCCCATCGGACAGCAACCTGCAGTGCAAAGCTCTGGCTATGCACTCCCGCCTGCAGCGCCTGCGCAAACAGGTGCTGCATTCTGCTCATGTCTACCTCAATGCATTCCTTGGGGGCTGCATCTGCCTGACGCTGCATGGGGTATAGATTCACTTCTGCANTTGCTGCTCAACTTGCTGCATTTTGGCGGCCATCTTACATGCATGTGACAGACAGAGCCCACAGTNGAATCTGGCTGTCACCCCATCTGGTCTCTTTAAATTGCTGCTCAACGCATGTTGCTATGCATCATCACTGACATCATTGACTCAAGTGATTTTCAGGCAGGACTAGGTCCCAGCTAGGTATGTACAGACTTGATCAACTGCCTGCATGCAAGCCTATCTGAAAACAAATGGTACCAGTTTCATGTAATGTTCAGCTCAGCTAGGTCAACTTGTGTATGCTTGCAGACAATTGTCAGAGGCCAAACCGAGCATGGCAGCGGGTATTTCAAGCTAGCCTTACAGCTTTCCACTGGTGGGCCAGCAGTGGGTTTGGCGTTTGCTCTGTTCCTCTTCGTTTGGCTCCATTTTGCTGGCGGGAGCTTCCCGGCAGATCTCAGCATGACTCTGGTTGCAGCATACGGCAGCTTCCATGTAGCCGACATTCTGGGCTGCTCCAACATACTAGCCACAGTGACACTGGGGATGGCTATGGCTTTGCATGGCTGGTCAATGCTGAAGGAAGATGTCAAGAAGCACATACCACTTTGCTGGTGAGCAGGACAAAACAACATGTGTAAGCAAATGAGTCACACATTTCCACAGATCTTCATAAGTCCCACATCAGAACAGGTCTTGAACAGGTTTTGAGAGATTCCTGAATGCAGGTTTGACATCGGATCTGCTGTCTGCTTGTGGCAGTGTCTTGCCACTTGCTTCTACGCAGCTCTCCTCTGGAATTGCAACACTGAGCATCACCTCAGAGCCTGCAACATTTACGTTTGAGCAAACAGCAGACTAGGATCATGTACTTGAACCGCTAGAATGGCAGACTGTGACCAGATCTGCCTGGACAACAACATACTGCATGCCATGAGGCTGCTGTTTGCCAGAAGACGGCAGCCTCATATGGGAGCCATCACATGGGAACCCAATTACCTTTCCAGGTCACTGTCTTCTTGACATCTACAAGTGGGATGTTGTCTATTGCCGTGCAGACAAAACATTGCATGTATCATGCTCGTCTGGCTTGTGACTTGGTACATGCAGGGTTGAACTTGGCTGGATCTTGTGCTGTCCACTGCAGTGCAGCCAGTATTTAAAGAGTCATTGTTGCATGTGCAAGCCATAGCTTGTGCTGACCAGACTGCAGCCAACACAATCTNTCACCAGATTCGCAGTTGCAGCATTGCTCAGGCTGACTTGCAGACCTGTAGCGCCTGACAAGTCGGTCAGTCTCCTGTATCAATTTGTGATGCTTTGAGCGTGGAGGCAATCGAGCAAGGGCAAGCAGCATCAGTGGACATCAACGCTCGAGCCTCGAATGCCATGCTGCGGAATGACTACATGCTATGGCTGTGCAGTCGGTCCGCAGAATATGTAGACAGCAGGCTGTATGGGGGCAAGTTTGGTTGTCAGAAAGCATCAGCTGCGTCATGCAGAATTGGCAGGTCTCAGCTGCAGCAATGCAGCATCTTTGTGTTGGCACGCTGTGGAAACAAAACTGTGCAGTTTTGTGATTTTGCAGCTATGTTGCCACCTGGGCCTGACTGATGTTCAAGCCTCAAGCACAAGTGGCTTGTGTTGCATGACAGGATTGCTGTAGCTTTGCTGTAGGTGCTAGAGGACATCTTGGATGATGATGCGGACATGGCTGACATGTATCTTGGACGCAGAGCCCAACTGTCAGCCACTGCAGCTCTTCAAGCAGAGCTGCCACAGCAGCAGGAAGGCACCAGAAGCAGCTCTTCAGGTCACCCACTTTGCTTTTCCCTGTGCACAGCAATACATGCATTGCATGCTTGCTGTCACATGACNCTTGCACAAAATATTGAGACAGATATACTACAGGCAAAGCATTTAATCATATCACTCAAGCGTAGAAACTAATTGCTGAGTTCTGATTGCTAACATCTCACACACGCTCTGCTGCACGACTCAACGACTTTACAGGTGGGCCCATGCCCACAAAATGAAAAGGTAGCATGTATGCATATCAAAAGTGCTGCGGTCTCCATAGCCTGATGCCTCTGGATCATTGAGTCGCTCAATCTGACGCCAATGTTGCTCCATGAAGACACGCACATCATGGTTCTGCATTGCCTTCAACAGCCGATATGGTCCACGGGCTCCCTCTGCAGCAGCCAGAATGGCTGGCACTAATGCAGCTTTGTCGGTCATGGTGTCCAGCCCCCTGGTCAATTTCTGCCTGATCATGTTCAGCTGATCTATCGTCATCCTAGCCAGGAAGACCTCAATCTGCTCACTTGACCTTGCATTGAAGGAGCTCACCCTCTGCAGCAGACACGCCATGCTTGCACACAAATAAGCGTGATACAAAGGCGTTGTATACGCGGTGCCAGAGCACTCTGCAGCAACCTTGACATGCTGACTGGAGGTACTGCATCATGCTATCCAGTCAGGTCAAGATGCTACAGCGGTTGTTGTTGCTACAGATCTTTAAAAGCACAGGCACTGCCAGGGGAAAACACTTTTTGACTTACCATGCGCTCCCACTCACGTTGTAGCCCCCCGTCATTCTCCAGCCGGTCCCTGCCACGCTGATTCAGGAGTTCCTGTGCATGTCCTGCCCATCTCTGCACAAGACATCGCATTGTATTCAAACAGCCGCTTAGCAGGCGAGTTTGGCTTCCAAGCAGGGGAAATGCAGCTCACTTTGACAGTGTCATAGTGGTGCTCACCTGTGTGAAGTATGACGCAAGCCAGGCCCACAAGTCCTCAGCTGAACCATTCAGCTTAGTTCGGTGTATGTCTGTCAAAGGGGCCTGTTGTCGGAAGAACTGGATGATATGGTCTCGATTGAACGGGAAGACGAACTGCAGCCGTGGCAAGTCGTCTTTGTCTGTGCTGAGGGTGTGTATGAGCTCCTCCACCGTCGCGGAAGGCATGCGCATTTTCTGCCGACCTGCGTCAATGCGCTCTTCGGGAAGAGACCGCACGAACTCTATTGCTGCTGTTTTCTCTGCGCCTGTCCAGGTGGGCATTGTTCAGTGAGCCACGTTTTCCTGAATGAGGTTGTTCAGCACGTATGCCAAAGTGGTACAAGAAGTCACGAGTCCGCACAACGGTCGAGACTGGCGGCCTGTCCTTTTGTCCTGCCATCTGCCCGCGTAGTGCGGATGTCCTATGAGCCTTGTCATCGACATGACCAGCGACATGACCTTCGACATGACCTCGCCCTGTCATTCAAATTTTGAATGAGCAGGCTCAATGTCTCACAGACAGGATTGATCAGATGTCCAAAAGCACAGGAACCAAGCAGAGAGGGTCAACACAAATACTGTTGTGCAGGTCGTGAGCTACATAATGCAGTGCAACGCTTTGAGACCCAACACACAGCGCACAGCATAGTTACAGCCTGTTTAGCGCGGATGACAGGCTCATGCTGACCCCGTGACTAGTGCTGGTCATTACTGATGCTGTTAAGTACTTGCTGCTGATATATGCAACGAGTAATCATTGGTCACCAGCACAATGGCATGTTGTGTGTGGGGGAACACGGACTCCAGTGTAGATACCCTTGATAGCAGATGTATTTGCCATTACAATGTGCATACACACTGATGGTGAAACTGTACTGGTTGTTTCTGGGCGTGAGTGAGCACTTGCTCTGCCAAGCACGGGCAGGCCATCTCATGAGGTGCACTCATGTCTAGGGGTGAAGGCTCTTGAGCATGGCCCTCATTGCCCTGCAGGCCCTCAGAGCAGAACTAAGATGCGACATGGTGCCACTCACAAGCTTGTATCATGCGTAGGTACTATATGACCCAGACTTGCCATATCTGTTCTTTGGGGAGGAAATGAGCATGCTGGCAAGGATGTGGACCAGAGGCTGGGATGTCGTGGCTCCCACTCAGGTACACTTGAGGGCTATCGCTGTGTTGTACTAGTCTTTGGCTGTGATGCATTTAGCTTGTGATGAAAGTGATGCAAAAGTATTCCAGCATCAATGCTAAATGTATGTTGCCTGACAGCAGAGCAGATCGCAAAGTAAGCCTGAGCTTTGTGCATGCGGTCAGAAGAAGAAGAAGAATAATTACTAAAGACCATGTAGAGACCAGGACTGCTTGTCCGTCACTGGTCTATGTTGTTCATGTGTTGTCTCCTAAACAACAAACACTCCTCAATGAAACGAGCAACGAAATTGAGATCATTATCATTCAAGAACACTCGCAATGAGCCACCAGCCAAATCCCAAAACTTGTTCTCAGATTTGCGCATGCATGACTGGCATATGGCATGTGTGCTTTTGGAGTTGCTGGCAACACCACGGCTGTACAGAGAACTGCTGAATGCTGCACCGTTGACTGCTCTCTGCATCGATCTTCACTGTGGCAAAATGGGGTGGTGCAACAAGCATTTCATGCTGACAGGCAGGTTTAGTCATGTTGCCGATCTCAAGTGGTGCATTGAACTTTGCAAGAAAATGTGGTCATGCATGGCAATCAGGTCGCTGTCCCTGTGCTGTCCATGTGACCCACAGCTGGACTGTGCGCACCCCTGCTGGTANAATGTACAACAGCGGCGCAGTACCCTCAGGTCTGCACACGCTGTGGGAGCTTTGCATTTCAGGCTGCTTGAAGCAGCACATAACACGCTAATCATATCCAGGCCAGCAACTTCGCCGCAAGGCATCTGACACTGCTATGTTCCCATAGGCAAGTGGACTGTGCAGCAGGCAGCTGAGATGTCGGTTGCTGCTCCCACAATTGAGGCCTCATTGGATGGCAGATTCATCAGCGGGCTAAAGGATGAGCGTGTCAAGGCTGCAAAATACTATGAGAAGCGTGGCCTCAAGGAGCCCTCTCAGCTGGTGAGTTGCCTCAACCATGTCTCACCTTGCTTCAGATGCCAGTGCCAAATTGCATTCTTTGTCCAAAATGTTGCTGCATGCTTTGTCCAGACTGTTTGCTCTTAGTGTAGCAGACTAACGCAACGCTTGCTCAATCCAACAGTGTATGCAAGATGTCTATGCCCAAGGGTATAAGTACAGCAGGCAGCACAAACACCTCACGACAACCCTGCTGCTCGCAGAGTGACGCCAACAAAGCAGAGCTGTCCACAAATGTCCGCAAGGCGCTGTATGCCAGCAAGATCTGCTCATACGCTCAGGGCCTGAACATCATCAGGGCGAAGAGCATTGCCATGGGATGGAACATTGAGATGGGCGAGCTTACCCGTATCTGGAAGGTATGCATACCTTGTGCCATTTGNCTGCTGAGCTCGCAGACACAGCTCCTGGAAGCGTGATGGAGGAGGACAGTGATGAGGATGAGGATGTGGCNCCTTGATTACTTCATGTTCCCAATCACTCGCACCACAAGGCAGTTTTGCACTGCAAAAGCAGTTTGTGTGACGCATGCCTTAACTATTATGATCTAATTGTGTGTGTCAAGCCAGCCACTACTAGAACCTCAGCAAGGCTGATGTTGACCAGATAGATGCAGCAACAACACCTGAGGATCTTGCAGCAGTGTCTCAATGTATTGATCCCTCACCGTGCAGGGATTCCATGCTGTGTAACATGCCCGCCTACTGCAGGGATACAATGCAGCAATCATTGCATATGGGCAGACGGGTACTGGTAAGACCTTCACAATGGAGGGCGCCCACTCAGGGCCCAGCAGGGGTATCATACCCCGTGCCATTGAAGATGTGTTTATGTACATTGAGAATGACAGAAATGCTGCTCAGAGCAAGTTCCTTGTCAGGGCCTCCTACCTGCAAATATACAATGAGGTCAGCAATTGATGCTTTGCAANAGCATGCTGAGTAGGCATTACCTGGCGGAGCTGCAGCCTGATATGCTGGCGAGACAACCAGAGGCACAGCTTGCGCAGCGGCCAGCGCTGGGTTGGCAGCCACAAGTGTCTGAGGTGCAACTGCTGCCTGTGGAGCAACAAAGTGCTGTGATGGGCGCACAGCCTGAGGTCCCTGTATCTGTATCTCAGCCTGAGCCTGCTGTAAGGGTGCCTGCTGCTGATGTATTTGCTGGAAGGGCACCTGCTGTTGCACAGCCACTTGTGGCTGGCTCTGAGACTGTGGCTGTGCATTGAACTGCGTCTGGACAGGCATCTGTGGAGGCAATGATACCTGAACAGGCACCTGTTGAGGTACAGCCACTTGCTGCGGTGCAAGCACCTGCACATGCTGCNTATGCCATCGGATTTTATGCAGAGTGCACCTTTGAGTTACAGCCAGGCAAGAATGGGTGCTGCGTAGCTCTTGAGTATGATTTAAACCTGTATACTGGTCTTAGACCAACCGTCAAGACCAAAAGCTGGTATGTGTCATGTGCGGAACAAGTGGCAAGGGTACTGAACCAAGACCGATGCATTCAGCGCAGTGTGTACATGCTTGACCTGAGGTAAGCAACATGCCTGCAAGTTTGTCAAGTGCAAGCATTTGACGTACATTCAGCCATTACAGTCAATGATCTGCTGTTCCCTCACCATAGTTGTTGGCTTGCTATAAGAGGTATCTAAGACAGGCAGCACCTCTTCAGAGCGCCATGTACTGACTGCTCTCACAGGCTTTTGGACAGTTGTTCACATGCTCATACAACGCTCCTGGTCACATCTGTTCATGCAGCACATCCTCAATGTGATGCAGGTACACTAAATCTGTGCTTCAGGATAAGGACCAGCTGACCCAGACGCATCGGCAAGTCATCAACATTTTGCAGCACTTAGACATGATAGAAGTGCTGGAAGTATACATAGCTTGGGTGGAACAGCATGAAATCTCCTCAGCCAGAGGAAGCTGGTATTCAGGACTGACTGATTCGGTGACGGAGGTCTTTGAGAACAAATTTTGTTTCTGGCAGAGACTGGATGGCTCTGAGCCAACGTGGAGACCTCCAGACATAACGCGCAAAGACACTCTGCTTCAGGTCACCTATTTGCCGGCCTGATTTGACCTCATCCACCAAGTATGTGGATATGTCCATGCTGCTACATGCTTAGAAAGGCNGTTGGCCTATGTGCGTACAAAAACAGAAAGCAGGACAGTGGTCATTTGTACAGCTGTGAGCTTACAGTCAAACATGTTGTGTGTCACATGTCACACACCATTGTGTGCAGGTCATTCTGTCACAAATTCTTTCATATATGCAGTGACCTGCCTTGCAGTATCTTTGTGCACCTGTGGCATCACCTTGTGACTGAATGCAGACTGCACAGGATGCTCAGGCAAGGGATCAACTTCACAAACAATAACAAGCAAGCATTGTGACAATGAGGACCCAATTGATGACTTGGATTGCAGTAATTCCACACTTGCCTTTTGCTTGACTGGTGTCATGTCAGCGCAGATATGACTTCATTGCATGTGTATTTTGCTTGCATAGTGCCACTCCAAAAACACCAAGTCCATGCTTAGCTTGTTGCAAACTGCAGTGATGGTAAGCGGTGACACATGTGTGCAACATGCTTCCCACCAGGCTGGTCTTGTTTATGCCTGGACTTATGTCCGGCAGGTTCTGCCAGTTGCCACAGCAGTTTCCAGTCTGCAGTAGTTGTGTCTTCCTGATGTTGTCTGCCAACACAGTGCAGTAGATGGCTTGCATGTTCACGACCGCTGTGAGGTGTATTGTTGGCAAGTGGTGACAGCGTGGACAACTTGGATGAAGGCTTGGGCACATGTGCAACAGGTGGTGCTTGCTGTCACAAGATTCTTAGGGGCCACACATGACATGGTGCCCTGCACTATCGAAGAGCTATGGTGGATTGCAAGCAGGACAGTAAATGTTGTAGCATAGAGCAAGCCATTTGAGAGCGGTTCAAGCTGCTGAGCAAACTGGCATGACCCATGGGGCCAATTGGTTCGGTACCACACCTGGGTGTATGCAGCATGGCACGGTCATTTGCAGCACAGGCTTGCAGTGCCCCTGTAAAATCTCAAGNGGGGCCACGATGAAAGTGCAATGCAAAGATCGGGAGGAGACATTCAGCTTTGAGCCTACTGATGAGGAGCACTTGGCATGTGTCTCATTCTACCAAGGCAAGTATCATCAGGATAGTCGTTCTGTTGACCACATCCTATTGAGCACTGTCAGGAGCAGCGTTAAGATCACCAGCTTCTGATTGATCTGCTACTCTACAGATTGCAGCTATGAGATGCAGCCAGGCAAGACTGGGTCCTGCGTATTTCTGACATACGATCTGAAACTGGACACAAGTGTTGTCCTTGGGGTCACGACCCGCAGCTGGTACCTGTCCCTTGCTACAGGACTGGCAGAAGAACTTGGCAAGACAAATGGTTCTCGGCGCCTTGTGTATTTTCTTGATGACAAGTAAGCATTGTTGTGACAGCAGCATGGGTGCATACACATCAAAAATAAACCTCTTGTGGCATTGCTGGTTACAGGGTAGCCTGGTGAACACAGCTTTAGTGTCCAGTCACATGGTGACTACAGCAAATTCTGTTGCATGTAGAAGGACTGTGACTGTGCAATGCGCAGCTGTCTCATGTGACATTGGTGTGAAGATTTCATGCATCAAAGTACAGGACCCAAGGTTTATTGCCTATGTCAGATTGTGGCATGAGACATGCTACAGTGTGGTNTGTCGATAACCTTAGCCTGGCTATCAAGCATCATAGCCTCGACAGTAGCCTCCAGCGAATGCTCCGTCCAGTAGGACTTCTGCGCATTTCGCTCATCGTGCTGTTTTCCACTGACATCAACAACCACTCCGTTCACACCGTTCATGGTGGGCGCTCAAAAAGTCTCCCCTGGGTACAAGGGTTACTTTGTTCTGTTACTGAGTCTCGATTGCGCGGCGGCACCTGTCAAACGTCCTGCTACGTTTGTTTGTGTTTCTGCCTCTTTGCTGCATGCAGGTAAGCAAACAAAGGTGCCTCAGGCTGTACAAAGGAACATATATAAAGCAANTGAAGCGTGTACAGGACAACAGAAATACCAGTTTGTCCTTTGAACAAAATGAAAGCTGTGACAGCAGCTCAAGAACGTGATTCAGCATTTGACTCAAGCCATGCTAACAGGCCATCACACTGCAGCAACCCCACAAAGAAACTCAATACAGGTACCATGACGAAAGACATACCGCAGGGATGCTGTCAACTGCAAACACGACATCGCTCAGCTCCACAACAGCAAGCACCAGCAACAGGGGCGTGGCTTTCTTGATTCCATCTTGTATTGTGAAAAACTTGTCTCCCTCATATTGATCTGTAACAGGTATCAACCGCCTGCAGCAGCAAGTTAGCTGACATTTATCATGCAGCATTGCAAGGACTACATCAACAGCAGCAGCAGGGCAGCCTTGCTGCACACTTCAGCTGCCACTGTAGACTGGTACCTGGCAGCTGACAAGCTAGGCCTTGCAGACCTCAGAAAACAATGTGTAGCACAGATAGCTAAGCACTTTTGCAGTGTCAGACAGCTCTCAGCTTCAACAGCTATCNCTTGCATTTCTACCTGGATCATTGGTGCGCCTGGCGGTATGTTGCAGGAGCACACAACAGGCCTGTTGACTCTCAAGGCTGCAATAACNTCAACTTGCTTAACACCAGCTACTGAAGTGCCAAAACCAACCCGTGGTACAATCAGTCATCAGCCACTGCTGGCCTGTCAAGCACAGGCTGTACGGCTTGCATGGCATGTTGACACTGCTATAAATCTCGCCTGCAGCACAGTGGACCGGTAATGACAGTCATCTTTGATCAGCAACAGCTGTGCCAACCAGCATTGATACATACCCTGCATGATCGATTGGTAATACAGCTCACGGAAGTACGGAAGGTACAGCTGCAATCTTCACGCTTGTGTCATGGCAGTATGCTTGCACACAAGCAACAACTCGGCACCGACTCCCTTTCTCTGTTTGGGCTGTCCATTGGAAGGTGCACTGCAGCATGGCATGCAGTNTGACACCAGTGTGGTCACATGCTTACAGCATGTGAAGGCAGCCTCTCAGTGACTTCATGCTACAACAACACCAGAAGCAAGAGAAAATGAATTGTGGCGATACTTACTGTCAGCAGGTGTTGATATTGAGTCTCTGCCCATACATCGTACTGCAGGGACAGTGCTTTCATGAACATGCCAGCATCNACTGAGCTGTTGAAAAATGGTGCTACATGTTGCAAATCACCTTGAGATCGACATCCTTGGCTGCAGGGACGTTTTTGAAATGCACTTCCAAGATCTCCTTGCGCCCCTTGACATCTGGGTTGGGCACTGTCACATGCCGGTCAAAGCGGCCAGGCCGTATAAGTGCCTTGTCCAGGGACTGGGGAAAGTTGGTGGCAGCTATGCAAATGACACCATCACTTGGCTTGAACCTGCAATGCACTCAATCTTCAGACAGTGGTCAAATGGGCAGAAGTCTGACTGGCATTTGTAACGAAGTGAAGTATAACAGCGTCAGACAACTAAGCTCTGCAAGGAGGAAGTGATGTGCCGACAGGCAAGAGGTATTCTATGTATGCAGCAGCCAGTAGGGTTTTTGGTAGATGCGCTGTGTACAACCTCACCCGGCAGGATGCACTCAAGACAGCATGCAGGTCATGTTAGGAACGACCCTGNAATGTGAGGTGTTCACAGGATGTGTCAGAGATACCTATTCCAGCTGTACAGTGAAACTATTGCATCATATGCCCTCCTGAGGCTTACGCTTAGATACCGTGCTGCTTGAGTGTTCGAGTATGGCGGCATGTTGCAGCTGCAAACGCTGCACCTTTCTCTCTTGCGCAGCCTAATAAGAGTGACATGAGTCTAGAGATACAGAGTGTTCTCCAGATGCTACTGCTGCTGCTCCCGCGTTCAGTACCTGCCTTCGAGTAAATTCACGGACGTGCCTACAATACTGCAGTATAAATCAAAACAAGGACGTTGCAGACAGACTGACACCAAGCATTGGTGCATTGCACACTACGGCGCTGCCATGACGTGCTGTGTGGTGCAGCTGTCGACCAGCCACCGATACAGTGTATGGAGGTGGACCCCCANAAGTAAGGATGCCCCCCAGCTCATCATTCATCCTGACAGCTGGAGGCTCCTGGCTCAAGTCCAGCCCTGGCCTGCACCACAGCGGCACCACCTTGCATCGTGCAAGCAGAAGTAGCATCGCTTGAAAGTATATGAAAATGGCAGTGCAACAGATGAGTAGCTAGAGGCACTATTAACAGACATGTGCGCAAAATTTCCCGACGAACAGTAGCGATTAGCTTGCCAAGGATGACGTGTACAGCCCGGGGCCAATCATGCTCAGACATGCACGCAGGACTGGTTGCACTGCTGCTGGATAACAAGTGCTCAACTACGCACACTGGTCTCTACTGAGATACATTGAATACATGATAATTGCAGTGCCAGCATGCAAGTAATGTGNGCAGATCCTGCATTTACAATGCAACAAGCTGATCCCACTGCACACAGCTGATTGTGCATGCATTGTGACTGCTGTTAGCAGGGTCTGCTGTCGCATGCCTTACCATGTTGGCAGTGTCTGTTTGCATGCCATCAGTGCTGCATCCTTGTGTGCTTCCACTGCAGCATAATTAGAGCATGGGACCGAGTATATTTGGTAAAGCCACTTGCGCTGGGAATGTAGCGTCTTGCAAAATCTCTGTAGTGCATTGCAAGAACTCTGTAGCGTATTGCAAGAACTCTACTGTCAACTAGCTGAGCTGCTTAGGCTTCACAGGCTGTGATTAGCTGCTTGTTGGGCTGCTGCAGCTAACANTATGCAAACAGTAGAAAAAAAGAGGCAGGAGAGCTCACCTGTGATGCACCATATGGGAAGGGCATGGCAAATGGCTCCTGTTCCCAGACCACAGAGGGCTTGGAGGGAACAGTTGGGAAGTCCAGTTGCTGGGACATGATGTTGACCCGTGGGGCAGCTGCAGTTGCCCAGAGATGCACATAGCCACCAGTGCCACCGAAGGCCATCAGCTCCCCACTGCTGCAGAAGGCACATGACGTGAGGGCATCCCCCTCAGTCTCTATCTGCAGGCCAGCCCAATGTTGCTAAGACTTNACATGCAAGCTGCTCAGTCACAGTTCGAGGCTAACATGCTCAGCAGTGCGCAGCAGCAGCAGCAGCAACAANAGATACCACAGTTTGAAGCTCTGATCTAATAGCAGAGGCATCTTTGTCGGCAGTCTGTAGTTGAGCGCTGAACCGATTTCGTTGCTCTTCGACTTTTGCTATTTTGTCTGCTGCAAGCTGTTCAAGCTGCTCTTTTTGCTGCTGCAATTGCTTCTGGGTATCCTCAAGAGATGACGCAAGTCGTTGACCCAACCGTGTTCGCTCTTGCACAAGATTGTCAACATCAGCCGCCACCTTATCTAAAGCCAGTAAAAGGCTTGTCTGATCTTGAGCACCACCTGCCTGACCCTCAGCCGGAGCTTTTTGTGAGGCAACAACATCAATGGCTTGTAGTCTCTTCAAAACCTCCTGGTGAGTTTCTTGTAAGGCTGTCACTTCCTCTTTGTTATCCTCTAGAGCTTGGGAAATGGCTTTGCTGCCTGTTATGTACTCTTTCAGACGTGCTACTGCAGTAAAACTGTCAATTGATTCTCCCTCAGGAATGTCCACCTTGTAATCCGTGAGTTTGAGAAGATCCACAAAACTCTGGTTCAAAGAATCTAGTTACGCATTTTGCACTTTTAAAGCGCGCTGTGTCGATTCTATTTCTTGAGTGAGAGTTTCTGCTGTGCTGACGACCACATCAATTTTCTGCAAAAGTTCTGCCAAGTCCTCTGGATCTTTTGAAATGTTAGAGTTGAGGCCTTGAGTGTCAATGTCTAGCCGGTGCACCCGGTNATGCATTGCATCAGGTGATACACACACATATTTAAGCACACCTGTGAGCTCAATCTTCATCTGCATGTCTACCAGGACTCCTGCATTATGCACCAAAGCACGCAAGTACTTGGCACTCAGAGGGATACCCCTCACGCCAAAGTCATGAACAGGGTGAACAGCACTGACTGCATTTGTGTGTAGGAGGAGCTCTCATACCAGTCAGACAACATCAGCAGGACCAGTTCATTCAGTGCTGAAGCACCTCATGAGGACTACACCAGCCCAAATGGCAAGGCCAGCAGTCCTGGGTCCAGTCAGGCAACCCCAAGAAGCCTCAGGCCAGGCACAGTCCCCAGGCTGAATCTGTCCCCTGCAGTTGCATTGCATACCGCTGCCCTTGAGCATCCCAGTGACGACGAAGAAGAGCTCCTGGCACCACGAGATGTGTCACCTCCGGCTGCGGTGCCGTCTTTTGACGACCTCTCAGGTCCTGAGGACTCTGAGTCTGAGCTGGAGGGGTCTAGTGGCCATGAATCTGAGGAAGAAGATGTGCAGGATTTCCAGCATGATGTCCGATGGCATGCAGCAGGTAGACTTGCGCTCCTGCAGAGTTCCATCACCATGTTGACGGTTTGGCGACTACTTCACCCTATGAGTCGTACAGTGTGGTGTCCAACATTGTCGCCAGCAGACTGATTGCTTGTACAATGTGTTTGCAGCAGCTTGAGGCTCAGGCAATGCGGCATGTATGCAGCATGACTGTGTTGATGTCAGCGTACACCTGCACCACACTGTGTGAGATATGATCCACTCCCATGTCAATCAATGTGATGAAACAAGAGTGTTTGCTGGTGATGTGTACAGGCAGGTGTATGCAGACATACAGACCCTGCAGCATTTGCATAGCAAATTTGTACACCTGCTGTCTGACATGCAGCCATGCTGTTTTACGCACTGACCTCCTGACATCTGCATGTCAATGCTTGCTCATGAATGATCAGGCTGACTCACCACTGCGGCACCTGCAGGCACCTTTGATGAAGCTGCTCGCTTGGCTGAAATGTTACCCACTGCACCATTGCAGCCTGCAGACAATGANGCGCCTTCAGCAGATGCATCTGGCACAGGTGCATACAAGTCACTGGCCTGTATACACCTGCCAGCTCAGCTATGACGTGATCTCAGTTGACCAATCTGACGTACACTCAAATTAGCTCAGAGTCAACCGATGTACACCTGCATTTGCCAAGACTTACTGTTTCAATCCTTGAGACATCGTCTCTTTGCAAAGACCTGGTCCAGCTTTTCTTGAAATAAACAAGAAGTCTGATGCAATACAGAGTCTGGGCGTTGCTGAACTTCTGCATAAACCGGAGAGACTGTGTCAAAACATTGGTGTAGGGCATTGCTTTGGATCCAACCTTCACAGCAAGTCATTTGCTGTAGTGTCTCTGATGATTGCAAAATGCATGGTTGGGCATCACGGTGCCACAAACATCTGTCTGATTGGTCATCGCCTCTGATGACAAATAGGGAAAATCCTCTTGTATGGGATTTTTGCACCAAAAGGCGTATGACATGGTCACTGCCNGTATGCACGCTCGTTGCATGGGTGGCGCCGACGGTCCCGAACTTTATCTCTGTGAACGGCTAGTTGCGATGAAGCACTACTGTTTGAAAGCCATCACAGCAACGGCAGTACGCACGAAGCCGACTCTCGGACTGCAAAGAGTCTCAGTGCAGCAAGCTGCACAATCAGCATAAGGTCGCAGGACCTTGTCGGAACGACGACGGGGCCACCTGGCGATCTTCAATTGCACCTTGCTACACATGCACCTTCAGTAGTGAATCAGTAGTGAGTGCTCTGTCATTCACTTGTTAGGGTTGGCAAAACCTGATGAACGATAGGCCACCGTTGCACGCATGCAGACTAAGGGGGTTTGTCTTTCCAGGAAAAGTAGCAGCATGACTTGACTGGTGGTTGATGAATCGAGGGACCTTGTAGTATGGATGTAGCACACACTGTCAATCAGATCTCTCACGTTCCGCTGCACAGCAACACATGAGGAAGGAACCCGGCTGGCACCAGGTCCAATTGGAATTGCAACCAAGCATGACTTACTACGTAGGTATACCAAACTGTGTACTGAAGTCGAACACGCATGCTATGTAGCCAAGTTGTGCAAGCCTGTGAAGCAGAACGTGGCTACAAGTTTACATGCAATGACTGATTCTAAACAGCTTGATCCTAGACAGCTTGATCCTGAACAGCGGCATCAACTTTGCAGACTGACTTGCTAGCAGCCAAAGCGAGTTGCGGCTGCTAGCAAGTCAGTCCATATGCTACTGCAATGTACTTGCACAGCTATCTGTGCCTTCTGGACACCCAGCACAGCCTGTTCAACTTTCGCCTGCATCAACCTCAGCTGGGCAAACAGACTCATTGCTGCTGAGGGCAGCCGCCTTCAAAAGCGCAGAGGCTTTGAGTCTCATCTCATCATACTCACCCACAGGATCAGATTGCACCACAACAGCCCCTCCAGCACCAATACGNTTGCATCCTGCCCATTGCACCCATCTGGGCTGCATTTGAAATTTCCATTCACAATAAACAATTTCTTATTGGCAATGCCCACTGTAGACAAGATCCTCTTACGGCCTCGCGTGCTGTTTAGCTCATACTCAATGTCATATATGAGTGTCCCACTCTTACCACGACGGCTGCTTTCTTGTATCAAGGCCACATCCAAGGTGCTCTCCTGCAAAACCAAATTGGAAGTAGGCATAAGATGTGGGTGCTAACAAGCAAACAAGGCTGTGTACCCCAATTTCATGGTAGAAAGGTTGCACATTGCACACTGCACACTGCACACCTTCTGCTTCTCTGTGGCTACAAGACGTTTTCTGACAGTCTCCACATCTCCAAACTTCTCAAGGCTTTCAATTTTTATGGGACTGACTGTCACCCCCACTGTAGTTGACTTGTTGACTGGATCAGTGAACAACACATCTGCACCAGCTTTGTTGGTCTGCTCCCATTGCTGTGGCCTGTCAACACGGTAGCCTTGCCGTGAGTTCGTGAATTCAGTTAACCCTTCTTGCTGCGCTGGCCCTACAGCTGACAGCTCTCATGACTCCCTGCACCTTTGCCGGTATGAGCCGCTGATACATGCACGCATACTATCTACACATTGTGCTGACCAGTTCCTCACCAGCCAAGCTGGCAAGAGGGCTACTTGCTGTAGCGATCACTGCAGCCAGCAGGAGGGCGCGTCTGTGCACGTACTTGGTTTCGTCATGCTGCGCGTCTGCAGCAACAACTGGGCCCCTGTGGTAGGAGCGGGCGGTACTGCAACTGACTCGCTTGCTGTTTTGCGCTTGAAAGGAGGCCTTATAGAAACGAGCGTGCTGTGGCACTGGCAACGCCGTCTGTCCTAGATGCACGTACGACATATTTGCCCGCATGCTTGCAAAATGTATGGTGGTGCACGTTGCGGTGGGNTATGCATGTCCTCAACCTACATATACCGCACGCTTTGTATCTGTGGACACAAAACAAGCTCGAGACACAGCTCAATGCAATCAACGGAGCAGTAATGTCGTATTACTGAGCACACCTTACGACTGCCTCACATGATGTGACTAGCAGCTGTAGCTGTACCATTGCCCAGCCTGGAATGCTTGCCGGCAGGCTTGTTGCCAGCTCCTTGCCTCTGAGGCGTCTGCACTCAAGCTGCGTTGTCAAACATGCTACATGGTCACAGCAACCAACAGCTACACATCCCTTCCAACGACACACATGCAGACATTGTCTGAGGCACTGACATGCAATGCATTAGCTGTGGCAGGGCGTTGCTGCAGACTGTACAGGTACTAGGGACTTTATCAATGTGTGATTTACTGTTCCAATATGCTGGTACAATCATCAAAGACATGTTCTTGCACTGTGCCAATGCATGACAAAGCACCAGATCCGCGGCCTCACAGTGCACCTTGCTTCAGCTGCTTTGTGTCACTAGCATTTCTTCCTAATTGTTCTTAAAAGCAACTAGTTTGGCTGCCTGTAATGTATTGTTGCAACCGACAGGCTGTTGACAAGTTGTTGCATACCACTTTAGCTAGCCTGAACTTCTGCTGGTAGGGCTACACTGAAGTGGTATGATTCAGCTCCTCACGCATGTTCAATGGCAGCATAGTCCATGCCTTGCTGTTGATGGCCTGCGCCCAACCTGACTGATGCTCTGGAATGTGCTGGACACGCTGCTGGGACTCCAAAGGATGCATGTACTCATGTCTGCAGCACTGCGGACTTTACATACAAGCGCACATTTGTGGCTTGGATCTGTACATTTGCCTGACTTCAGGTAGAGCGAGCCCCTCTGTTTCTGGATGCACAAGCACTGACTGTTGGCTACAACTGGTTGACTGTGATGACTTGTCACTGTTCAGCAGTTTGTGTGGTGTGGTGCACANATTGACGAGCTTGCACCGACGATTGTCTTGCATCGCGGCAAGTGAGCGCATCACGGACCGCTGCAGTCATCCTGGTGTCGCGGTGTTGGAACGTGTATTGGAGCATGTTCACCATCACCGATATTCCGTTCGATGCTATGCTTGTGGTTGCGCAACACCTGTCGTTCACAGACTTGACAAGACTTTGTTTTGTGTCGCGCAAGCTTAGAACTTTCGCCTTGGAGGTAAATGTGTTCCTAACCTGTCGGCTTCCCTCGACACTGTCGATGTGCAGCCCCGAGTTTGTCAATTTCGCTTACGCGTGCAACAGGACGACAATTGGGAGAGACAGTGCAAGAACTGGTTCCAGCAACATGGGAGGCACAGCAGTCTCGCCACAGTGCACCCATGCAAGCTGCGTGAGCAGCTCAAGCGCAAGTCTTACCGGGATCTGTATCAGGTAGGAGTGATTCTAGCTACAACAAGTCTTTTGCTGGATTTTTGTCCTTTCTTGGGAGCTTTTAGTAGAGCCTGACAAACAGATTGCTTTGGCAGCTTGCAGTAGAGCCTGACAAGCAAACTGTTGCACACACACACCTGTACTTGCAGACCTTGAAGTCATTGGGAGGCTGGCCTGAAGGACTTTACTACAGAATTGACACTCAGAGGCCACATGGTGCGCTTGTGTGGATATACTTACAAGGCTCAGTGCTTCAGATCATCAACCTGGATCACGTGGGAAGAAAAACAGGGACATACTGTATGGTTGCACTGGATACTCGACCGGTGAGCTTTACTCCATTCTGCTTGTCCTACTTACCACTCAAGTTCGCGTTCGGCAACATGCTGCAACCACAAGCAGGCACTTTAGCCTGTGGTGCTGTGTGCCTGAGTCTGACAGCAACCACGATGGCCAGAATACAAATGCTTGCATTGCTACGCAGGTTGAAATGTACGTCGGTATGAGGGATGGGGAGCATGTGAGCTTCCCCATCGGAGGACTTGGCATCAACAGCAATGCAGGCACCTTAGTGNCACAAAATGTGTCAGCCAGCTAGGTCACTTGCCATACAGGGATGATGCTTACGCTGTGAAAGATATGACAGTGTGCTTCGTTGTGCAGCCCAAGNAACATAGGCACATGCTCAAGCCCAACTTGGCCTCCATTACTGCTGTTAAAACGTGCCACCCATCTGAAGAGCAAGCCGGAGCTCTTCCATGCCCTGCACAGCCACTCATGCGCAGTTGCAATACCACACCAACACCTTCACCAGCTGACTTACTCTACAGTCACTCAGTCAGTCAATCAGGAGCGCCAATCCCGGCCCACCTGGACTTGCCTCGCTCTTTCCACAGCACGCTGTACAACCGCTGAGGCTGTTGGTGCCAGCTCTGCAGCAGGCCTGTCACCTTGACCTGAGATGCGCCGCAAGCCAGCTGCAGTGCTGATACGCACCTCTGCCAGCTTATTCAGCTTGTCCTCTACCGGCGTGTCTGGCTTTTCACCAAGCTGGTAGTTGCCTGTTGTGAGCTGTTGTCCTGTAGCAGCTAGAGTTCCTGTCAGGAAGCCATAAAAATGATCTTGCTGTTATGTGAGAATGCTCAAGTCAATCACAACAACAACAGTCACCACATGTGCAGCTCGAGGCAGAGCTCTATTTGATGCGAGCTACTTAAATTGCTCCACTGACAGACTTGTATGGTGTGTGTTTTGTCAAGACTACGCACATGCAAAGCAAGCTGCACTTGACAGTATGCTGCAGCCTGTAGGGTAATGTGCAGACAACACATCGTTACCATACATGTCCACGATATGACTGCATGCTGGCTCTCAGAAACACGCCTAGCACTGGCTGGCACACCTGTAACATGATTATTACTTCTATGACACCTCAACTCGCATGCACACACATCTCATTAAATGAAACAAAGACGCTCCGACACCAAGGTCAGACATCAAGTATGCACACTGGGGCCAAGCACGGCCTAGTTTCACAACGATAACAACAGCAACCGCACCGCATCGTCTGTAAGTTTCAGCATGACGCTTTCGCGCTCATGACAGAGATCATATGCTTCCTGCGTGATGACCGACAGTGAACACAGTTCAAGCGAAGGCACTCCTGAGTCTTCCACACCAACTCGTGGCGAAGACAGCTCCGACAGCAAGAGCGTAATTCAGCAGGCTCTTGAAATTTTGAGACCTCATACAGCTGATGTTGCCAGCGCACAGCAAGCGTTGGAGGCAACCTGTTCAAGGGACTTGCAAGATGCTACCACTTNTCAAGCAGAATGCAAGCTTGACAAGCCATGCATATTTCAACACATCATTACCAATGAAGTACCTGGCTTGGGATGCCGCCCNAGATCACTCTGCAGACAACCATGACCGCTTTGTGCCACCAAACGCTCTGGAGCCTCCAACAAACATGTTTGCTGACAGGCAAAACAATGTCACACTACAAGTCNTGACAGATTGAATCATGATACTCAATATCATTAAAACTTCAGCCGCCGCCGTGTATGTAGATCAAGGTGGCTTGCGGGGCAGGTGGATCTGGAGCTGGATTGTACATCCTCATTTGCTTTTGGCCTGCAGGTCCTAGGTATCCCATGTCCTTGAACTCAGCAACCGATGGCACTTCACTTGGCCTGCACGTGAGCCATAGCTCACTCTTACCACATGCTGGATGGAATTACGGCAGAACCTTCCTGGTAAGCCGACCTGGAGACTTCAGCCTTGGCTTTTCTGAAGGCCCTGGGCAGCTTGGGCACAGACGGTCTCCACTGGGTAGCAGCCTCCATACCTGCCCTGCAATTGGCCATGCTGGCTAGCCTAGACCACTCCAAACCCCTCAGGTCAGTCCAGCAATGGCACACAGTATTGTGTGCTTCACGAGTACCTGCTGCACTGCACTGATGATACTGGCAAGCCCAGAGCTGCGACTGCGCCCAAAGGGGTGGGAGCTGGCTAGGGAAGGCGTGCTGACAGACTTGTGCTGAGCTGAAGCAGCCAGCTCAACANTGACCTTCCGATACGCTGTGAGGCAAGATTTGCAGAATTTGCAGCTCAAGGTAGAGTCTGCTGCTTGGGCTTTGCACAACAAGCTGTTCAGCACTTGTTTGCTGTTGTTGCATCTGCCTTCAGCTGTTGAACGTAGTATGTTGAGCAGCTGTGATGTTTAAACAAGTTTTAAACAAGTGCTGCAAACCTGCACATGGCCTGAACTCTGTACAGGTCCAATATTGCGTGAGCGTGATGACTCGCCCATGCTTGCTATTGCTGAACGACTCTTTGGGTAGCTGCACCTGGCAATTCACTGCAATGCTCCTGTCTTTATGACAGGACTCTTTGTTGCCGACATGAAAAACTCACTTTGCAGTTCGGTGAGTCATGATGGGAACATGTGTGTTTGCAATTTGCTGCTTGCAGCTGTGCTGTGCTGTGCAGACAATNTGCTGGTTGTATCCTCCAACCTGGGGTGGCAGGTACTCCTTAGTGGCCTCCACTGCATTATTGATGGTGCCCCTCAGACCACCTGCAGATGATGCTGTGGCGCTGCCACCAGNGGAGTCTGGCTATGCATGAAGGGCCTGAGGGCTATGTGCCCACTGAGGGCTTTGTCAAGAAGCAACAAAATGTTTGTTGTTGTGGGGCAGGTCACACTGCCTGCTGGCACGGCAGGCTAGCTACGCTGTCTGAGACACCCAGGCAGGNAATCTCATCATTACCACTGTGTGCTGTAAAGTCAAGGCAGTGGAAGACAGCTGGTACTCCATGATTACTCATTATGATCAGCATTCATCTTGGTGATAGGCCAGGTCAACTGGGGCCTTGCTGAGGCAATCTGACAGATTCACGTTTGGGTCGGTCTGGCGCAAGGCAAATTGCATGCCAAATTCGTCCTGTTTGGCACTCTGTTAAATTGGCTCAGTCAGTCCCTGAAGACTTGACCTACCACTGTGGTACATGCTGAGCGCAATAAGCAAGCACCACATGCAGAAATCTGACTCTGTAGCGCTCATGGCTAACACAGCATGCTTAGCCTGATCGCGTGAGGGCTACTGGCTTGCATCAATAAGCAAGCTAATGCCCCGTCTATGCATGTGCTCTGCCACATTGCACCAGTGATGACTGCCCAGACAAGGGCAAGAGGAAACACAATTGGTTTGGCAAGAGCTTCAGCTGCAATTGTCAAGTTCACACACTAGCTGAAACTGTCAGACACGCAGTGTGCACCTGGGAGGAGTTGTCAGTCTTGATTGTGCTGCAGGCAGCATGCTACTTGTTTCATGTTGCCTCTACATGCAAGAGAAGGTTATTTGCCTGCAAATGCTCAAAGACCTGTTTGATAGAGTTGCATACAGCAGCAAGTTGCTAGCAGCAAGAAGCAACCAAATTCCCAAGTCGACATGCATGCAGAGGTCTGACAGCAGAGCGTTCAAAGGAAACAGGACAGGAGTGGCGGGNTCGTCAGCATCAGGCACACATGTGAAGCACCAATGGGCCACGACAAGCGTCAACATGGCTTTCATTCCTTNATGTGACTGTGAGGAATGCCACTGCTTAGCTGACGGTCTGGTGCAGCTGTTTGGTTCACGATAGACCGCAGAAGCGCTTTGGTGAAGTGTCTGAATGTTTGTCATGTCTGAGGCAGCTTCAAGTTTGACAGCTGGAGTTCTCTCATCCAGCAACCCCCAGATCTGAGCGCTGTCCTCAAAGTCACAGAAGGCTTGCGCCAGCATACTCGGGCTGCCCTCGAGCATTGGCCGAGGTTGCTCTTCCTCTGCAGCCCGCTGCTGCTGCTGCTGNGCTTTTGTGGGCAATGACAAAAATGAAGTATGATTTGCAGCTGAAGAGGCAATGGCTCAACATTCTTGAGGTGCAGCTCACGGCCTTGCAGCTGTGATGCTTACCACTGACCTGCTGACAAGTTCTGCCAGCTAACTGGCAGCAAACAAACTGCATGTCACAGAAGCACCAAATACCCACTTTCACATGATGCCCAAAACGAGCCAGGCATGAACACAGGCCTACCTGATGCGGAGAGTGAGCTCTGCTGGATCCTGAGACTGAGTCATGCGCTGGACAGGGGCCTGCTGTACGCTGCGGGTATCAGCATCAAGCATCCACACTTTCTCTAGGTCCAGCCGCCGTGGCAGCAATTCTGTGATGTGTATGAGGTACACCTTCTTTGTCTGCATCAAATGTCTATGAACTTGAAGAGGTGATTGGGGGTGAGCATTTACTGACGCCTGTAGTGCAGTGCCAAGTGCAAAAAGGACACTTCCAGTACCAATGCATAATGCCAACACGCTGGCTGCAAACCCTGTGCACAATGGGTTGAGGTTCAAAGCCAAGGCTTGCAATGCAACTGTACATCAGGCGTTTCCTCAACTATGTGGGGTCTCCTTCTAAATTGCTGAATGTCCATGTGACAGAGTGCATGTTTCAGGGCTTTAAGTGCAGGTATGGTTTCGCTTGTTCCTGAATGCACAAAGGTTCATGCTACAGCTTGAAAGGAGAAGAGGGGGAAGCAAATTGCACTGGGGTGCTCATTTGCGTTACGAGTATGTGCAAGGACAGCACATAAGATGGGACATTCACTGTTGCTTGCCGGTGCTGGCACTGTGTGAGCTGAAACCTGTGTCGCGGGATGTGCAGAGTCATTTACCATTATTTGTGGTGGCTTGTTGAAGACAACATCACCCAGAAACTCTTCCCGCCACTCAATCTCACTGTAAAAGTTTGCAGCTGNAGTGCAGTCGTGAAACAGCAGTTGCCTATTCAATGTCTTGTTGTGCATTGGTCCACCACAACTGTAGGCAGCAGAGCATTGGCACATCTAGCTATGTTGTGCCGTCCAAGCTGCCAGTCAAACATGACTCAAACAACATCTGGTGTGAGTGCAGCTTATACGGGCGCTAGAAGCTGAGCCAGAATACTGCTTTACTCCACAGCAGCTCTGCATTGCCATTGCTAGCTGGTTGGCCCTGGCCGACCCCACAGCTGCAAACTCGGCTGCGCAGCGCAACCAGCAGCTGCTGGCACAGTGGACCCCTCAGCAGNTAATGATAGTGATGCAGCTGGCTGGTTGCTGTGGATAGAAGACAGCTTGCAAGCTCTGCTGACATGTATCAAGTGGCAACAGAGCTTTCACATGGGCATCAACAGAGTGTGAGATGTCAAGCACAGCTGCGGACCCAATGCACGCAGTGACTGTGTCTGTGCCCAGCATGTCTGCAACCAGCCCTTCATCATCACATGTACAAATGCAGGGAATTTTGAAAGCAACTTATGTGACACTGTGCTGCAATACCTACATGTAAGTGAGACACTTAGGTGCATGCAGTGATGGAGGGCCCTTTGCATGGCAGGTAGGCTGAAAATGCACATAGTGCACAGGGTGCAGCATGTCTCTGAATGGTATGCATCACCACAAACATGTGAAAACAGACACACACTTGCAGATAAACAGCCGCAGCATGAAACTACATGTTTCATAATGTTGTATCAGCCAGGGCAGGGCCACAGTCACTGCAGGGCCNGCAGCTTTGCAGCCCATGACCGTGCTGCAGCGGGTGTGTGGTAATCTCGCACTTCATCTCAATGTCACATATGTTTGATTGTGCTATCGTGACGCTAGCCTGTTGCTGCCAGGGCTTGCCCGAAACGGGTGACAGCCTGACCCGCGTTTTGCTCAACCTTCCCCAGCTGCAAACACAGCTGGCATGTTGGCTGCTTGAGCGGATGCCAAAATGGGCTACAGCTGCACAGCAAGAAGAAGATCCCTCCCAATCTGTGGCATATCTGGTGCTTGGCTCCCTACGCTGGTACGATGCAGACATATACAGCTAATGCTGACATTGAGCGGCTGTTATTGTGCTGTTCCAGGCAGCACAACACTGGGTTCTGCAATCAGCATGGGCCCCAGTGATACAACAAACACAGCGTGAACCACCGTGGAATAGCTACAGCTGCAAGCCCTACTTCAGCATGTTGTGAGCGGCATCTGCACTACCTTGAGATTTAGCTTCTGCTACAGGAGATGACTGTATGTACTAGTCATCATGGAAAGGCAGGGCAACACTGACAATGGCATGTATTGGCGTGTATCGGCTGTTGCTTGCCTCCACAGGTTGGATGCAGTTGTGGATGCTCATGCACTGACGCAGAAAGTGCTAGAGGNAACATGCATGTCAACATTCCTGAACTCCACGGTCTTGAGTACTGATGGATAACAACAGCAAAAGCAACATGTGAGCACTAGGAGCAAGTTTGCATGGTACACAACATTCCACAGGAAGCAGCAGCAGGAGCACAAAAGCATCAGTGAAACACATGTAGCTGTGATGCAGACATTCACAGCTTTAGTGCACACCTGAGAGTGTCTCCACCTTGAGCCTGGGCAATGCTGCCCAGCTCACGGGCCTTGTCAGAAGCCACAGCAGCAGTGTTGGCAGCAGCTTGCTTAGNCATAAAACAGAAAGTGGCAGTACATTTACATGACAACATGCGCTACAGGGCACACATGATGTGCACACGCGCATAGGTATTGCAGTATGATGCAATGAGGTCATGCGCTGGAGAGCAAAATGATACTAGCACAAGCATGCAATTCCACACTGGGCAATAGCAGGCAAGGTTTTGGACCTCATTGAGGCCTCTGTTCTATATTAGGGATGCATTTTTAGGTTTAAAGCGGGGTTACAGGGTGTCAGGGTGTCAATTTGCACAGCACAGTACACTACATGTAAGGTACCGCAGGTAAGGGCCTTACACTTGAGTGAACCTCCTTGAGGCCTCTGGCAACTCTGTCTTCGTTCAGCCAGGCCTTCACTGCCCTCTTTAGCACAGAGGCTTGCTTTATGGCAGTGCCCCAATCCTGCATCCACAGTCAGTGCAAAATTTCAGTAAGCTGCGTACAACGCTGATGCACATAGTGGCTTTGGCACAGCTGTCCATACGTGCAAGTGCACATTGGGACGTGTTGACCCACATAAGCCCTGCCAGTGGAGACAGATGCACAGTGACCCAATGCTGCATCAACCACCTGCATGTTGGTGGTCAAGACATTGTTTGCAGCACTGATGCACAACTTTGTGGAAATGCATTGCGTGCAGTCACTTTGTGTGTAGCCAGCACCACTGCAGAGAGTAAGCATCAAGTAGAACGCAGCATGACTGATGCTACAGGCCCCTTAGTATGATGACAGTCAAGCTTGTTGCAGCCCCTGGTGGGCAACTGCATCCCCTGCAAGCACATATGCCCAGTGCATTTGACTGCATCTTGTTACCCACCACATAACTGACAATCGCAAGCACACATCACAGCACATGATCATGCTTCAATCNTTGTACATATACGATCACCGGTCATTCAAGAAAGTGTGTGCCGGATATCTGCTGCTCCAGCAGCACACAAGCATGACGCGATTGTGGTTGTAAACTTTGGTGCACGCACAAAAACAGACGTGCCCATGCTGCGGCTATGTCGCACTCAGGCTCTGCAGCTGCAACTGCAACGGGTCATATGCCAGCCGACGTCCAGGACGATGGACTGACCTCTTTTGTTGCGATGCAGCCAAGAAACGAGGTCTTCAGCGAGTTGCCATGGATGCGTCAGGCTCTCATCAGGGCAAGGGTGCGCACTGCCAACTCCTGCTTGTTGCCTTCCGCCGCGACTTTCAAATTGCCACATCGTTCGTTCCCAGTCCGATTTGCATCTGGAAATGCGTCGCTCCATTGTCGTTGTGGCTTGACTCAGAGTCTCATTGTGCTAAGGTAGCACTGCTGTCAAAAGTCCCTGCTGACGCGTCTTGCCTGCAGGGCATGCTGAGTGGCCCAGCCTCTACCCAAGCCTGCTGCCTCAACCACACCTGCTACACCTACTGTATCTGCTGCTAGATCAGACGAGCCAACTCCCACTTGGGTTATGCTTTCTCTTTGTCCAGCAAGGGACCTTCCCAGGGTCACTGCGCTTAGGCTTCAGCGTATCACTGACTTTCTGCAGTACTCAGCCCACACAACCATTGGAAGCAGGTAAAGGACAGGCGTTGTGGAGCGAGCATAGGATATGTATGTGCAAGCTGGTGTGGCATATTGGCTGATGTTGGCAGCTAGGATTTGATTTTGGCAGCTGTACCTTGCAGGTGATGTGAATTTCAATGTACAGTTAGTGTTGGGGTTTGGGCAAGTTTGCTGATGTGCAAAAAATCGATTGTATAACTATGAGATCGTTAAATGGGTTGACAGTACCAACATCTGGGCCACTAGACTCTGCTGCTTGTAGAAATAGTGTAACAAATTTTGCCCTGAAAGCAGCCTGTTGTGATGATGCATGTACATTATCATAGCTAGAGCTGCAGCACATCTGTACAGGTGCGTCATGCTGCTTGAATGTTGCACCTGTCATCCTCGCTGTAGGACAGAAATGCACACCGTGTATGCATACAGCCTAGCAAAGTTTGGTTTGGTAGACTTGCCATGCGTCACACAAACCTTGTTTGGCCAGGCTACTGTCCACAAGTGTAGGCTGACCTGCAGCAGGCAGTAGGAGGCCTTGCNATGAGGTGGACACGTGTATCATTTGTAACGGTGCTTTGGTAATCATAAACGCAGCTCCCTAGAGCGGTGCGCTATAGGTGCCCGTGTCTGCGCCGCTAGCTATTCGTGGCGATTTCCGCGTTGTTCTTCTCCGCGGACATGGACCGTCACGATATATACTGGTAGGTCTCGGTCTTTTCGTGCTTCTCCCGGCGACGAGCTCAGGACCGTGTTGCAACANTGGAGGCCCTAGCTGCCCCTGCCTTAGCCGTCCACTGCATCAGGCAACTGCTGCGCCTAAAGATTATCCGCCCACCCAGAAGGCGGAAGACAACCAAGTCTAGTGCTGCTTCACAAGGCATGCACTGGTGGACTCTCGCCGCCCCGCTGTCCTGCTATCAGCTTAGCACACACTGATGAGACACAGTAAATTTGTTATGTTCTACACTTTTGCTTTGTTGCACTTTGTGCTGCGTCCACCATCTTGGCATTCCCGTGCTCAGATGCATGCAACAAAGTGTGACATTGTCACAAAAGACATGGCCCTCAGCAGTATGTCTGCAGGTTCTGTCATATTTTAGCACACATTGTTCTGCCATGCTACAGGGTAGCTGGTTCTGCTCTCAAAGACTCCAGAAGCAGCTGACATGCTTGTCTGTCAACCCTGACGCTCTGTATGTAAATGACATGTTGCATGTGTGTCATGCAGTTGAATTGCCAACCCATCCAGACGACCCAGACCCAGAGCAGCGCTTGCAACCTGCTGCCAATCAGCCTGACATTCAACAGCAGCACCAGCAGCAGACAAGAACCACAACAGCAGCAACAGGAGCCGCAGCAGGAGCCGCAGCAGGAGCTGCAACAGGAGCATTATGAACAACAGGAACATCGGGAGCAGCAGCAGCAGCAACCACAGCCCCATGACAGCGTGAGTCCAGGAGAGACGCTGAGCGAGCTGTACAGGGTTGAAGTTGCAGAGATGCGGCACAGGCTTAGACACAACGGGGCACAGCCAAATGCGCACCGGTTTACAGACACTGATCTGCTGCGGCATGCTTGCGCATGTGGGCTGCTGAAGGTACAAGCCTGTCTCTATGTTCCAGGANCACATAAGAGCACAACCTGCAGGTGTGCGCAATACAACCAAAAGTGCCTGTGTTCACGAATTGTGCTGTACAGAAACTTCAATGGGAACAGCAAGCTGGTCTGACCTGTCTAGCCAGAAGCTGTCCCGAGCGCCCTGATTGCTAAACAGGTGCATGAAGATGCCCTCAGCCCCTCCCACGGCCTTCAACAGCCCTTCCAGCTTCCTGGCTCTAACTTCCAGGCTGGGAGGGCCCACAGCATGCTGCCATGCTGAAGCTGGCAAAGCCATCCTTTCAGGGCCTGCATGCCACTATGCACAATGAAGGGATACTATGTACTGTGCCAGGCACTCCTANGAAGTGAAGCGCTCTCCTGCTCCAACAGGGCAATTCTGCAAATATCAAATCGAGCTTTAACATGACGTGGCAGTGTTCACATTTCAGCAATGCATATTCAGGACTGGGGGGGTGAGAAATGGCTTGTGAGCTGGACAAGGCTGAGACACTGCTTGGGAGACAAAGCAGTTGCACTCATGCGCTGATGCACACTGCAGAAAAAGTCTGTGCTCCAGGTGTACAAGCTCATGCAACAAACATGCTGACAAGGCTGTNCTGTTTCCAAGTCACTGTGTAGTGCTTGACCACATCATGCTGGCATGGTAACTTGAAACTCACTGTGCAATGAGGGACCATGTGCAGTGGGATCCTAAGTGTCTGCAGCTTCAAGGTGGGAAGCAACCGGCTCTGAACCTTGTGTTTGCACAACAAGGCCCATGCTAATGACTGGACTATATAGCATGCAGCATTATCTAATCTAGCAGATTGGCATGTCATGCAGCCAGTAATGTATCTTCACCACCAGCTTCAAATTTGTTTTGAAATACAACTTCTGAATGCAATCCCAACAAGAACCCATAAGGAAGTGTGTTGGAAACAGCAGCAGCAACTGTCAGCAGGTTGTNCCATCATTGTTATTTAGTCTCCGCTGCTCTACCACAGTGATGTTTACAGCACTTCGAAACGATCTCTGACTCATGCACGTGAGCCCCAACAGCCACTCGAACTTGCCCCCTGGACCCATAGCTTGACTAACGCAGATGTGTGACTAACACAAAATGACTTGCTGCCCATAGTATGCATGCTGCTTGGCCTTTTCTGATGTAAAGGCGCATTTCACACTGGCAGGAGACATGTGTATCAGCTAGCAGAGAATAGTGTGTTGTATCGTACTCAAGACTGCATGGTTCCCGCTGCCATTATTTGCTGTCTTTATGCAAATTATGTCTCTTGTTCCCTTAATAACTCAATTGGTTTCTTGTAACAGTATGCACCATTATCATGCATTGCTTTGCGCCTGTCTGCCTGCATGCACGCATTTACGTCAGCTGGGTGCTGCAAGTAGCTTCTTTGCCCTGGCATGACTCAGCTCAACAGCACAGCAAACTCTGCACACATTGTGGTCATGTCAATGTACACAATGTGTGCAGCACATAGCTGACCATTTACTTGTTGCAGTGTACAAGGGACACAGTGCAATGCAGAGCATGTGCACTGCACTAGAGGGTGAAACACTCCCAAACAGTAGCCATGTTCGGGCAGTTGTGCAACGAGGAAAGGACATTTATTCCCGCCTTAGTGGCAATGTTGTTGTTGTTGTTGTTGCATTGAGTNAGCAGGTCTCAAGGACTCAGGTCTCAGTCACACCTGAAATTGTTGCTGTGCGCTGTAGCTCTGATGCTCATTGCCACTTGGGGCTTGCGAAGCGCCATTTTGACCCTCAGAGACCGCCGTGCTCAGAACAGGCCTCACGCTCATGTATGTTGTGGATGTTGCCCTGTCCACAATGGAGCTGATTCGTTCCACTGCATAAGCAGAGTACATTCATGGTATTTACACAGTTGTCTAGTGCATGTTGCAGTATGAATCAAGTTGATTAGAAAAACACATTACCATTAGCTTCCCTGAACCATGCATTTGGTCTGTGACTACTTACGCTGTTCTGCAGGTGTTGCTGTCACAGGCATTGTGGATCAGCAAATTTGTGACAATGTTTGTCGACACTTCTGAAGACAATGTCACTGTTCATGACAATCACAAGCAGGCGTACACGTCAGATTGTGTAAGCTAAATACACAGTTTGCCCCTGCTGTGTTGATGTGCAGCCATTCATTCCATGCATGCTGTGAATGTCTTGCAGCACTTGTTGGCCACACAAGACATNTACGACATGCACATTCAAGCTAGTTGTGCAAGCCAACTACTGCTGTCATGTCTTTCAATGCTAGCACTGTAATGTGACAATCTGTTGTTGATACAAAGTGTATTTTGCTGCCACAACTTTTGGCACCAGGTGTCTGCTGCAGACAAGCACAGATGCAGTACACACGCCTATCTCACGCCTGCCAGCTTAAGAGTGATGAGCTGGAAGCTGCGTACGCCAGAGTTGAAGTTCTGCGTCAGGCACTTGCCCATGTACAGGAGTTTGAGAACAAGCAAGACAAGCTTCGTGCCTATTTCAAGGTCGCTGACCTGCAATTTTGCTGCTTTGACATCTCTAGCAAGAAAATATCTTTGCGCACACTGCTGCTGTCCTGAGGGAATACAATTCGTACATTGGTTTTGCAAAGCATTGGTGTCAACAGGCATGCAGGTGTATCTTGGCAGCGTCGTTGAAGACATGTCTTGACAGCTTGCATGGTTTGAGCATAACAACCACATTACAACTACATCAACAACTACATCCATGCATGTTCGTGAACAAAAAAAAGCTGTCCCTGCAGAAGCGTCGTCCCATGAAGTCGGCAGAGCTGACCCGGCTGCAGCAAGCAGTGGAGAAGTATGTGCGCTTTGCGGAGGCTGAGCTGCACAGATTTATCGCAATGCTTGATGAGCTGCACTGCTCGCTGAGGGAGGCTGCAGAGCAGTCACAGAGGCTACAAGGTGCCTCCTCCATATCCGCAGGTAGGATCTGTTCCATGCATCCATCAACATACAGATTCATGTCTGCATCCATGAAATACACTTTCAGCCATGCATTTGTGTTTCTGCATGCCTGTCGCAAGACTGGCACGTTTGCATGGGCTGTCAGCACCGTGCATTCATGTAGCTGTTGTTGCTATTATTTATACAGATCACATACTTGTGTAGCTATCCAAGTTGCAAGGCTGCAAGCATACCTAGATAGAAACGCCCACNGACAAGCCACAAAATGCTGCGGCTTTGAGCAAGGTCGCTGTGTGCACACCAACAACAGACTGATGAATGCACAGCTGTGGGGATTGCAATTTCATGCATGCTTGGAATTAACAAAAACTGTCATGCCCCTACTTGGCAGAATTTATATGCAGGGCCTGTTTGCTGGGTTAGAAGGGTCAAAGACACATGCTATGGTTCCAAAATGCCCAAACAACCCACTGAAGGACCCTTTTGACGATATCTCATTGTGAGTGGCAGAGGCAGTGATCACGCCAATGTGTTGACAATTATTACTATGGATGGGCACTCTGGCACTGTAGGGATCGGCCCCAGGGTGAAAAGATTCAGAGGCAGGTGCTGCAGTTCCTGCAGAAGGGCAACGCCCAAGCGGCCCTCATCAGCACTGCAGCCTCCACCCTGGCAGACATGCTGTGGGAGCAGCAGAAGTATGACGAAGCAGAAGAGGCCCTTGTACAAGCCTGCAAGGTGTGCCATGCACCTGTCTTGCTGATCAATCAGCACAGTGGTGCAAGCTGCTCTGACTGCATCACCAAGATATTTGGCTGCTGCATGTGCTGCAACCACGGCGTGGATGTGCGAGCTATGAATGTGGCTGAGGGGGGATGTGCATGGGGTGCAGGCTGCCNCGTAGCCACACCAGAATCAGCAGCAAGTTTGCTAGGTGGGGTTACTGGCACCGAGCTTCCACCCTTGGCTGCATCAGCAGGTACAGTACTTNGCATACATGCACATACAAGTATGGCTATATGTAACCATTGAATGCCCTGTGCAAATTGTCTCAGCTCCACCGGCACAAAGCATGACAGTCTTGCGCAGGATCTTCTGCTTGCATGCCTGCTGCAGTCTGTGTATGGCCTGATGGTGGTGCATGACAGTAAGCATTGGCTCATCTCGTGGGAAGACCAAAGCTTCCTGTTGGCTTCCATCCTCAGACGCGCGATGCACCTTTTGTACATCCAAATTGTGTACCTTGCAGACACAATTGCCTTATGTTGAGTCCGCCGCTGCATGCCAAGCACAACATCCAAATGCTGCCATTACTGTGCAGCAGGTCTGAACTGTCCATGGCAGTACTATGACATACATAGCACACCCGTTGTCACAGTTGTCACATGTGCAATAGTACATGCCTTAGCCTGATGTGGATAATGTCAATCGCTGCATTTTTGGTGGGTGCTCCACAGTCCTAGATTGTGACATTGTAGATGCTGACTGTTGTGTAATGCTGCAACGTTGCATGGGCATGCTCTTTCGCTTTGCGCAGGGCTCGCATTTGACACAAGCATCAGCTCAGGATCTGATCAGCGCAAGNCATGGCTGTGCTGACACGGTCAACATACATTTCATAGTCAGAAACGCTGCCTGCACTGCATCACTCAGAAGAAACCTGTCTTTGATATTGTAGTAAGGCTTGTACAGCCAAAAGCACACAGCATGAATCATGACTGTGTAGTGAGCAGATACTGGGGCTGAGCTTACATATTATTGTTCTGCAATTGTGTCACAATCACATTTACGCATCCCAAGCAGCCGGCTCAAGACGTGTGCAGCAAGGCAAGGCAAACACTGCAAGCTACTTTTGACTCAGCTTNTGCTGCTAGCTCTTTCAGCTCAACAAATAGCAGGCCAGGACAGCACAGCTAGTCGCGTTGTGAACGCCGCTAGCAGTACCTTAGCAAACGCAACTGAGACCCTCGCAAACAGCACCGTCAGCGCAGTCAGCAGCGCCACTAATGCAACAAGGAACGCTGCTAGCTCGACCGGCGATGCATTGACCTCGGCCACTGGAGCAGCAAGCTCAGTACTGAACGTCACAGGTAGTCACAGCCTGCAAGAGACATGCATTTCCTCCTGTGGATCAAAATTACTGTGGACTTGCAGATGCCAATGCTGTTCTTGAAGGCAGCGAGTTAGACAATGCTGTAGCAGAGAACGCTGATGCTCAGGACTACCGAGAAGACCCTGTAGTGCCTGTCAGAGCACAAGTTGTCAGCCAGGAGCCGGCCGTCGAGCTAGCAAATGGCGACGCAGACCTTTCCACCACAGGTCTGCAGCCACATACATCAGCCCCTGCATTTGCNAGAACATCAATATTGACCTGACCATGCAGTGGATGCAGATGTTCTACTGACTTGCGCATGCCATCATGCACTTGCCTGTGCTAGATAGCTTTTCAATGATGAAGCCTACAGGTAAAGCCCACACTGCTTCGACTCGAAGTTCCCAGGAGACAGATTACACGCTTTGGCCAGCCATNACAATGCAGAGCAGCACCCCTCGCATTCTTATGACAAATAGGGTTTTAGCTCCCATGCCATGGGCACCAGGCGGCGAGTTACAGCGTACTGAGTCCCTCTTGCAGCGCGTATCTCGACGAAGAGTGCTGCACCAAGTGGCCGTCATGGTGAAGGTACGATGGTGCCCGTAGGCACTGCATAAGCACTTGCCAGGCGGAGTCGCCGGTTTCTGCTTGTAAAGGTACAAGCTGTTGTCGTTGCGTGTTGCACACTGAAGTCGAATACGATGTTGCAGACGGTGGTTGTTGATGCCCGCGGGCATATGCTTGGTCGGCTAGCATCCGTGTTGGCCAAGCAGCTCCTGAATGGACAGCAAGTGGTGAGTGCACAGCCTGCAGATCAGCTGCAAGACTTCACAAACAACTTTCAGCCATGCTATACAGCTCAGAACATGCACACGACAGGCGAAACGATGCAATGCAGGTGGTTGTCAGATGTGAGGAGGTCTGCATCTCTGGAGGGCTTGTACGACAGAAAATGAAGTATGAAAGGTTCCTCAGGAAGAGAATGAACACACAGCCTAGCCATGGGCCAATTCACTTCCGTGCACCCAGCAAAATCTTGTGGAGGACTGTCCGCGGGTATGCAGCAGCAGCATTCTACTGTTGTTGTGAGACGACAGCGCATGTGAACAGCATGGCAAACAGTAAGTAAAAAAAAACCCTCTCAGTTTGTATTGCGTATCACCTGCAGTATGGTGCCACACAAGACAAAGAGGGGTGCCGCAGCTCTTGACAGGATGAAGACCTTTGAGGGTGTACCTCCTCCCTATGACAAAGTGAAGCGTATGGTCATTCCTGATGCCCTGAAGGTGTTGAGGTTGCAACATGGACACAAGTACTGCAAACTTGGAGACCTATCCAACTCAGTAAGTCTACTGTGTTGTTGCTGCACTTGGCCCTGCGCTGTCTCAGCTGACAGGCCTGCTTGTCATGACATGTTCGGCAGCAGTGACGTGGACAGAGGAAGCCTGTGCTGGGTTTGCTTGGCTGTGCATAGCTGTTTGCACATGTTGCAATGACACGGTTCAGCTGTGCTATCAATGCTGTGCTGCATGTGTCATGTGCACTGTTGCAGCACGTGCAGCTGGATCTTTGTGCATTCGGCATGCAGATTTTCAGTGCTCAATCTGAGTGGTTTCTTGTCAGCATGCGTCATTCTCACTGGACTTAGCACGACCTCACCTGTGTGTTGTGNGGGAACATCGCTTTTGAAGTGTTCTGTAGTAGGCCGCGCGGGTATCGGCAGGGCATGACCTTACGCAGACNCTTGCCTTGCACCTCCTGCTGCTACAGTACCCCCTCTGCACAGCAATAGGCTTGCTGTGGTGCCAGCTTGCGCCATTCCCTTGTCAAGGCAGTGCTGGAGAACCACTCAGGCTACAAACCTTCAACATTCTGGTCAAGTTGCGTCAAGTTGCAGAATGACACTTTAAGACAGCNGGCGGCAAGATCAGGAAGGTCAAAGCTACACGCACAGCTAGCAAGAAGGCCAAATGGCACTTAGAAATTGGCACAGACATGGACATTGCTGTCACAGACCAGTTCAGTGTTGACCTTGCTGGCAAAAGAGTTACTGTAGCAGCAGAAGGGTCAGACGTATACGCTGTCANATGCCAGAAATGGAAAATTGCTATGCTGCGGGTAACAAGTGTTGATGTGTCAGGCCAAATTCTACAGTTAGTATGCCATGTCAACATAGGTACACACGAGGAGGCCTTATTGAGCAAGCATTCTACATTCAAATTGCCAATGCCTTGATTCCAGAGCTGATAGAACTGCTGAGTCCTTACACCTTCCTTCTATCCCGTATTCTTGTCAGGTATGCCCTCCTCACATGAACCATATGTGATTGGCTGGATCGCTGCTGGTGATTGTGCAGGTAGCCTCAAGGTGTTATGTTGCATTGGCATCTATGCACATATCCAACGTGTCCGTTTACCATATTGCGCCAAGCTGCAGCACCGTCTTATGGCATGCATGAACCTATCTTGCTTGATTCAATTCACTGCTCATGTGGCTACACAGTGGACTCCTAGCAAGCATGTACGAGCAAGTGAGGTGTAGGTGCTGTCTTGCAGNTTGACAGCTGCAGTGTGAGGGCTACTGTCAGACCAACCCACAGGAAAGACTAGCAGGCATTTAACCTGACCCAGTGCTGCACCCCTGCTGAGTAGCTGCTGGTGTTTTCATGTGCACAGCTATGCTGCAGTTTGACACAAGACGCATACAGATTGGGTTATTAGCTAGCATTGCAACGGCTTAACAATGTTCACCGCAAAGACAGCTTCCGATCAGCCATTGCAGATAGACTTCACATAGAACAGAACATCACTGAAAGGTTGCTGAAGGCTAACCTGTGCAATGATGTTGTCTTTCTCCTTGAGCAGATCATTGGCAGAGGAGAGCTTGTCAGAGCCCCTGCGCAGAGCATCCCGCTCCTTGGCCAGGGCATACGCCTTGCGCTCTGCTGCCCCTAGGCGCCGCTCACACTCTGCTTGCACTGCTGCCATGTCCTCCTCTGATACCTTGGCTGCCTTGGTCACAAGCTCCTCATTCTTGGCCTGCATGGCATCGCAGTAAAGCTGTGGGGGAAGAGCAGAGGAAGCAGGATGTTATTTGTGGATAGCTTTTTGACTCTTGTCAAAGGGCGGTGTGTGTTGTGATCAAGATTTGCTTTCAGGAGCTGCAAAAGATCTGGAAAGCTCTGCAGCGATAAGGCGCAAGACTTGGTGCACATAACAAGCATAGCTACACCATTCACTTCAACTGCTTATGGAGACAACAGACCCGTCTCTGTTGCCTGCAGTGTGGCAATGGGTGGGATGATGTTTTTATGAAGATGACCAGCATGGATTCTCTTAAGTGCCAGGATCATTGCTGAGGCTGAAGGCATGCAGACTATTGAGCCAACGCAAGCAGATTGACAGGCATAGGTGGCTGTCCTGAGGGTCCTGCTGTTCTGAAGAAGCTTCCCCCAAGCACTCTTGCACAATGTCAAGTGACATGCTGCAGCACAGGCAGCCCTGTGNACATCTGCTTCAGTTTCACAAATCGATGATGTGAGGAACATTCATGGTGGATGCAGTACCATCTAGTACGTTTGACAATCTGCAGTCACAGCAAATAGCTTACTGCTGTGTTGGTGAGTTTGCATATACAGGTATTAGCATAGCCATCACTGCAGCNAGGTTAACCTTGCACTCGCTGCTCCTGGTGCACTATTCCTGGCTCTCGGCATGTATCTGTGTGCCACCACATCTTGACCAAGCCCCTCCAAGGCCATGACACATCCAGTGACAGAGGTAGACAGCAAGTCAGACAGCAGCGATGTTCCTCNCTGAGCATAAACATTCAGTTTTAAGCTCAATGCTGGCCTGTGCAACAGCATGGTCAAAATGCTCTGCACTGCCAACAGCCACACAGTTATGCCACAATGCGCAGAGGAGCAGCATGATCACCTAGCTGTGTACATGCAGCATTTGGGAACAGCAACATGCATCCTGTACTTTCCACTGAAATCAAGGGTTTCTGTACCGGCCTGATGCTCGATATACAACAGAGATTTTGCATAAAACAATGGTCAGCCAAAGTCAGTTTATCAGTGGCCTCACCAGCCACTGCCTTGATCTTGAAGCTTTTTGTTGCACTGCTTGCCATTGTATGTCCCAGTGCATGCTGGNAGAGATTTGCCCACATTGCTGGCTTGCCCAGCGCAACTGCCGCTGAAGAGGTATGCTGACGCAAGTCGTGCAAGATGCGCTTGAAGCACACTGTCAAAATCTGTGCCGGTGCAAATCTGGTATTCTTCAAAAGAGTCACAAATCAGCTGTTGCAGCATCTTTCAGCACAACATAATGCAAAGACTAGTGTGGGTCTCAGTGCGAGATTCACTGCTTGGACGGTGGGCTGAGGCCTGTGATATGCACTCAGCAATAGCCATTGAGGGCACTTGGGCAGGTGCTGCAGTGCCGTCAGAGCCATGTGATGTAGCATTCATGCACAGCCAGAAGAGTGACATTCTGAGGCATTGGTAGTTTTCAATGTTCTGATGTAACTATCACACCTGCATGTCACCAGTTGTTTGCTATTAGTTCATGTCAACTCTGCTGAGCAAGCGAGACCATCGAGCAGTGTTGAGCCCTTTGCAATCAGCCCCTTGTGCAGGCACCGTATGTGATTTGGCTTCTGCGCTTGAAGCCAAGCTCTTGCAATTCTGTATGCACTGCTGCATAGCATGTTNCCATGGGTGCAGTTGTGGATGATGCCGTTCATATCAAGGTACAAGTTGTCCATCACCGGCGTTTCACCAACATCAGTAGGCTGGTTCAGTAGTGGGTACCTCTCACTGAGCCATCGATAGAATTTTGGAATACCTGTACACAGCGATGTAGCTTGTAGGCACTGCTGTAACATTGCAGGCAGCACATGCAATGCACAACACGTGCAAGGTGATTATGCCGGGAAATCGCACCCATGGTTCACAGGTAGCTGCCCTAACGACCGGATCCGCCGTTGAGCACCGACTTGCGGCAGGCAGCAACTGAATAGCGCAGAATCAGATAGTGTATTATGGATCGAGTCCAGCGTGCTAGCTGTTCCGCGGCGATGCGCGTTCAGGCCTTGCGATCAACGTGGTTGCAGTCGAAACACTACTCACATGAGTCTGCTCTTATTACTGAGTTCAAGAAGCTGTTGAAGATGCTGCCGAGATAGTGTTGTCTGCAAGCCACCAGGTCGCAAGNTTATCACAGCAACTACTTGCATGTACACCTTGCGGGCAAAAGAAAACACAGCATACGCTCTGCGTTTTGAGACACCAAGCAATGGCATTCCTAGTGCATGAAGCAGTGCAGCATCATGCGTATNACACGATTATCATCGAGTTTTGTCTCCAACTGGGCAGGAAGTTTCCCAGGACTCAAGCAACCGCCTATAACCTGACTAACACTGTAGTGCATCAGGCGGTATACATTGAAGATTGACTGCAGCTGAAAGCGTTACACCACAGCTAAGTTGCTTGAGAAACAGCAACAAAAGCTCAGCGGCCCACAGTCACTGCATAAGGCTTATCTCTAGATCGGTCACCGGCAGTAAATCTACCTTGGCTGAGGGTCCCAACATGACTTGAAACCTGAGCACGGTGTCAGGGTGATCAGGGATGTTGATCTTCATACTGAGTCGGTAAGGTAGCTGCGACGTCTTCAGCGTGAGTGTACCACCAACCAAGTCTGCTCGCAAAATGACCTCAGTTCCTGTTGTCCATGCTGCAACGTTCTGCACATCGTTGTCTTCATCTTCATCTTCACAGCTCTCAGGGTAGCGAGGACCACCTTGTTTGCACCCCATGCCATCGGAGTAAATGTACCCTGTATATATGTCTGCCTCCCACCCTGATGCTGTAGCATAGTATACACAATGGCCGACATATCTCATGGGACCGTCATTTGCTTGTTCGCAGATGCCCACAACCTGACATGCTTTGTCCACCCTAAATTTGACATGGTACGTCTGCTTTACCTGCATAGGTTCCCCTATGTACATGGTCCTGATTTGCAAGTCATCAGCTGTGACCATTGCTTGTTNTCAGCTGGACACTCTGAAGTGGCTTCAAGTCTGGGGCTGAAGTCTGGCACAGATCCTCTGGAGCTGATGCTTTCCTGAATGGTCTGCAGCTTGCCTAGGGGTGAGACTTTGCTGTCAACAGCTGAGGGATCAGAGAACGACTCTGTCTCAGCAGCACTGGTGTTGTCTGCAGCACGNATTGCTTGTTGCCCCAGCACACAGATGCCTGGCTGCACATCTTGAAAGTCAGGGGCACCTTTTGACCAGTATCCCATGTACTCTTCAAGGCAGAAAAATTTCACTACGTTGGCATATGTAAAGAATTTGTCTGAGGGGACATGTGGCTAAGGCACTTCTTCCTCCAGGTGGCTTAAATTAGCGCGTAACCTCAAGTACTGCAAAAATTGTTGAAAGCAAGCTGGGTCTACATCTAGGNAAAAAGCCCTCACATGCCAAGGGCAAGGGCCCTCAGACAAGTGCTTTGACCGTGAGGTACTGCAGTGTGTGCTCCCTGGCATGTACCTCATGCTGCATCAGCATGCTTTGCAACACAAGCTAGGAAGGCGGGAGGGATCACCTGGCGGTCACATGGCCCCCTCCAGCTGCATGTCATGGTGATGCCAATGCAGTACTCGAGCTTGCATGCCAGTCAGCATTGCAATCTGTGCTGGAGTTGCGACTGACATGTGTTGCCTACAACGTCTCTAATCAACCAAGATGTTAGTTGCAATGCACACATGCTGTGATGGATGTTACTTTTGCTCAATGATACCCTTGTCTGCCATCACGCTAAGTTGCGACCTGCAGCAATAATGCTCATTGCAACCTGTCAAGCCAGCCTGTCCAGTAAGTGATCAGCATGTGTGCGCATTCAGCCACTTCTGCAAATTGTAAGAGTATCCATAACGTTGCTTTATGTGCACTCCATACTGACACTTTGTGTACACTTGCAGTGCCAATCAGACCTCTGCCAAAGCTACCGCCACCTCTGCCCCTGCCACAGCTACCACTATGCCGGTCAAGGCTGCTCCAAACCCCAAACTCTGTCCCATCTCCACACCTAGCCCCACTGCACCACTTTGCCACCCCACTCCCAAGCCCACACCCATTGCTGGCCCCACTACACCCAGTGCTGGCCCCACTACATTCATTGCTGGCCCCACTACAGCCCTCCCCAACCCTACCCCAACTACAAAAAGCTTTGCTGCAACTGCCTCAGCTCCAGTTCAATCTGCGCCTGCTCGACGCAAGAGGACCAAGAATGGCCCCACCCCTCGCACCCCAGCAGTGGCCTCACCCACCCTTCCAGCAGCTGACACCATTGCTACAACTGTCNTGCAAAGCAAGTATTCTGAGCTTGCGCGTCATGGCAGCGTCACTTGCACTCAGGACTGTGAATGCAGAAAAGGCAGCACGTGGAACACTCGGAGCTTTTTGCCCGCTAAAAACAGTGCAGGGCATGCAAGACACTCNTGCTAGTTGAAGCTCATGTCAAAAGCAGGGACAGCTACCGTGAGGTCCTCCTCTGAGTCTTATATGCTCAGCTATGTCAGCATGCATGTCAAAGCTTGCAGATGTCACAAACCCACTTGGACTCAGTATGCAGACACATAGCTTGCTGCAGTCTGAACTTTAAGCTGGCTTCAGTGGAGCGTACAAAGCTGTCAATGCCGGTCAGGAACTAGGCGTCTATATGTCACGCTCATGATGCCTGGCAACTTGCCCTGACTTGGAGACAGTGTCCATTCATCTGTGTGCCTTTCACTCAAAGTGTCCCTGCTTGATGCAGAGGGGTTGGCTTACATGCCCCAGATGGCAGGCGCCTCATCAGAGGCCAGAAGCAGGGGTGGGGTACTCAGCCCATTTGCCCCGGCCCGGCTGCTGTATACGACGGTGTGCACAGGGTGCTTGGNAGCACAAAGTGTGCAGTAGATGCACGCTGCGCAACTAAACAGAGCATGAAATATTGCATACGAAACAAGTGAAATACAGCATGCTGCTGCAACCACAGTGTAGGAATACTGTGCGCAAGAGTGCATATCTGGCTGCTTCTGGTATATGTGACCATTGTGAGTGCAACGTACAGAGGCATCTGACAGCAAGATGCAGCATAAACATGCCACTTGACATATGTGCAGCTTGTTTTGGTTGTCAATCGCCATTGGACGAGCAGGTACCTGCATTGGCAGCAACAGCTACAAGGTGAGNTGCGTGAAATGTCCCAAAGGCTTGCCGCATAGCAGCACCCACACAACATCCTGCTGCTGCTGCTGCCCTGCTGCTGCTGCTGGAGTTGCTGTTGGAGTCGGCATCTTCCGTCTCAAGTAGCCCTCTTTAGGTCCTGCTGCTGGTGCTGCATGATGATGTTACTGCTGCTGAGCAACAGTGCCTCTGCTGCTGCCGCCGCTGCTGCTGGCAAGAGTGCATCCGCTGCCGCTGCTGCTGCGCAGCTGGCAGAGCCGCTTCAGCTGCTGCTGCTGCTATGCTGCTGCTGCTGCTCGATGCTGCTGCTGCTGCTGCGCTACTTGTCTGCTGGTGGTAGTGCTGCTGCCGCAGCTGCTTCAGGTGACGACGACATGATCATCTGTTCACATCTTACCCAATCCAGCATCCTGCATTACTATGTGCTTGTCAGAATTGTGCGCATGATCGGCCACACAAGTAGCCATGTGCCACAAGCCTTGTTGTAAGTCTGAGCACACAAGTGTGTACATACCCTGCAAGCNCGCCTAATCTTGGTCTTGCTACGACAGGCAACTCCGGAGTCCCGATTCCTCAGCAGGAGCGAAGTTTCCTGAACCACTTTATGCCCTCAGCTGCCAAGTATGCTCATGGTACAGCTCCTGCGGACACAAAGCCTCCATATGGAAAGTATCCAGAAAAGAAAATCGATGGCATGGACTATTACGAATTTTGTGAGCTGATCCGAAGCAACAGTCTCTGAGATGGCACAGAAGGTTCCTGCAACAGTGGAGCAGCTGCCTCTACTACAGCATTGCTACCGGGCTGACAGCAGCAATCAGCATGCAAGCGGCTTCACCGACAGAATGTATACTAGCTCAAGCCTGTGACAAGGCTTTCGCAGCCAAAAGGAAACTGAAAATTCTTGTGCAAGTCAGGGTAGCATCCTGTGGCCCTCAGAGTTTTGAGCGAAACTGTGTCGTCTCACGTCAGTCTTGTTGACCGCAGAATCTGCACCAGCAGCAGGAGCATGGCCTGNCACGTGGTAGATTGCTGATGGTACTGAAATGTTCTTTAGCTTGCCCGCCATATTCACCTGCCCAACATCGACATGTATCATACATTGACATGTATGATCAACACCGTGTCGTTTTGCCTCCAATCTTGCAGTCAACCTGGTTGTTGCCTTTGTTTCCCTGTCTGCCTGATTGCCCTGGTTCTGTGCTGATTGCGCCTCTCCCTAAGCCTCTATGTGAGCAGTGCACAGCCCCAGAGAGCATGCTTTCAACAAGGTATTCCTTTTGATCCATGTCATGTTCAATGATTATGACAGTTTTGCTGTTGTGACTTGCCATGATTTGCTGCACCACCATGATCAGCGTTCATGATCAGCAGTACTGCCATTGCTGNATACCAGCCTTCTGCAGCCTCCACATTACCCAACCCGTACTCCAGGTCTCCCAGCTTGTTGTAGGACACTGACAGTGGATGCGTGATCTGTACACACGCACGACATGTGAGAGGCAAACAGGGTAATAAATGCTGATGACCCACAGCCTCGTGAGCATCCTCTAGTGCCTGTCTGCTTTCAGACACAGATAGCTGTAACGCTCAAGCCTTCAATGCTTTGTTTCCAGTGTCTTGCAATGCATGACTGCATATCCAGCAGTGCTTTCACATGTATTTATTGCCAGTGCCAACTTGAGAGGTGTTGGCAAATATCGGATGGGGATCAGCTGGAAATGTCAAAGTCAGCTGCTGTCCGTTGCAGCAGTACTGTGGATAATCAGCTGGTAGGTCTAGCTGGTGTCTTGGGGCATATATATGCCTCACACATGCATGCTGGCCAGCAGAGACTGAACATAGGNGCAGAAGGATCTTTGGGTCCTTCAGGATTGCTCTCGCGATTGCCACTCTCTGTTTCTGACCCCCTGATAATTGAATGCCTCCTTCCCCTACCTGTGCAGTGCAAGCCTACTGGTCAGACACCTTGGTGTAGCACAAATTGAAAGCTGTCTCTGCATGACACAATGCAACAAGGTGCATAGTCATNAGAATACGGCCATCAGATGCGAATCACGGTACCTTGAGCGCTGACATGGTTTTGTCTGTGCATGTGTCCTCATTTGTAATGTGGCTATGCTGTTGTGCAAAGCCAGGCAGTCTGGTGGCACATCGTGCACATTCACTTTTGAGCTGCTCAAAGGCTGCTCGAGCACATAGCATCTCCATTGCTAACCGCGTNAACTGCCATCAATGGTGTGTGGTTGCATCCATGAACCCATTTTGAGTGGTTCAGCAGACAAAGCAAGATCTGACCTGACACGTTGGGCCTAGGAGGGAGATGGTGTGAAGCTGTGTGTGCCCTGTGCTTGCTGTTATGCTGTGCAGTATCTGCACAACATAGTGGTTGGCAGCAGCATGACTGCTTGTCTCAGTGCATGCCTGGCATGTGTGGAAAATGCCTTGTCAGCCCCCATAGTGGGAGACACAAGGTACGGATCCACCCGCAGTCCACTGCAGCGCAGCTTACTCAAAAGCCTCCAAGCCTCTCAGCAGACCGGGCGTGAGCTAGCTNAAGTCCGCCTTGTCACTGATCAGCTTCGCAGCTGTGCTTTTCCAGCAGGACCTCAAGTTTCTCAGCAACCTGCTGATTGTTAGTGGCTTCTGCAGCGAAACACAGTCAGCGTTGCTGACATGGAAGTGACATCAGTTCCAGCACAGGATCGGGTTCAGGAAGCTAACAGCCAAAACATGGCAGATTTCAGCCATCCAGGCAGAGTCACCAGTTTGCATGTGAGGCATTCATTGACAATTTATGCATATCTGTGTTCTTCATGCGCCTCAGCATTGCACCGGCTCACTGTAGGTCAAATCATGGGGTGAAGGAAATGTCATGATTGTCACTGGCTCAGCAAATGGGGTGGTCAGTCGGATGCGCTTCAGAGTCCCTCTGGCACCAGGCTCACAACTTGACAGGATCGAGGTGAGCCTCAAGCACATGCCCTGCGGTCACTACATGCNATACACATGCAAGCCAAACTGCACAACTCAGCCAGATGACAATATCAAATGTAGCCCCCCTGTTGACATGTGCATGCTTCAGATCGACCAGGCATGCCACAATCACGAAACGCACTTGACAATACCAAAGCCATCCTGAGAGGTTGGCAACAGTGCCAGATGATGCAGCCAAGCTAGTTGCAAGCAATTCATGTCAAATCAGCTGAAGGCATGACTGATGAGGGTTCNTACTGTGGCTGTCGCAAGACTGCATGTTGCGCGCGAACAGGGAGTCGACACTGCCGACAAGATTCTCAACGAGCGCCCGAATCGCATGTGTGAATTTGCGAAGGAATCATCGACATGCTGAGCGCTATATGTTGCAACACACCCGCAGATTACACGTTTACGAGCATGGCGTATCTCGTCAGTCAGTCACGGAAATTGTGGTGCTTTGTTCCTGAACCACCTGCTGCTANCTACAACATGTTCCTCTCCTACAGACGCTTAAACTGGTGGTAGCTCTGGTACAGGCAATCTCTGCAGAAGTGCACACTTGTGNCATGCATCAGTGTACACTCACTGGTTGAAGATGGCAGGATAAAAAGTGTTGCAGCCAACTTGAAAGGTATTGTTGGCTCCCACAATCGCAAAGTGGTCTGTGTCATGTGCCTGCAGCCAAGGGATCAGGATCAGTATATCTGAAACGTTCTGCAGAGCGCCATGGATGAACATTGCACAGTCTTCATTCACTATGGAGGCGAAATTCCGTACCGGCTGTTGAGCGAAAGTCATTGAGACTAAAAGCGAAGTGCATGCTGTCAGCAACAGTTTATCGTGCATGAAGCGCCTCATGTGGGCGCCTGGGACCCCAATCTTCGCCGCCGGCGTTTCGCCGATCTATGCGTAGCACTGCGAAGGCCGCTTGCTAGCCTTGCAGTACCCCAACTTCCTGGTACAGACAGTCGACACTGAACGTTGAGGGACTATAGCACCGCCCAAGCTGCTGTACATTCGTGAGCAGGGGTTTTCGCCGCTCAGGCGTACGTGCTTGGCCACCTGTCCCAGACATGTGCAGCATGACAGACACGGGCTATAATCATGGGACCGTGCTACAAACTTGAGGCTTAGCACATACAGTGAGACACCACATCACGCCCACGCGCATTTCGCGATGCAGCCTGCGGACGTCCGTGAGGCTTGCACAGAATGCGTATTAGAGGACCAGAGTCCTTGCTAGTAAGTCCCACATTTGGGACCCTTGGTGCGCATGCAGGGACAACACATTGGTGGATCATGTCGGTCATGCAAGAACTCATTCTTCTAGATTGTGGCTGGGACGCCATGGCCATGTGCAAGTCATGATTCATNCTTGGAAGGTATCTGCGCTGATCAGCTTTTGGCACTCACTGCTGTTACTGCAGTTTAAACCCACAAAGGAATGCCTCCAACAACACTGCGCATTGATAATGAACTCTAAATTAGGTCACAGCATTTTGTCAGGAGTACTTAGGCCTGATGCACCCTTGACTTGGCTGGAGCAGCGTGTAGATACTGAAGAGTGTGGGCATGCAGGCTGCCACAGCTAGTGTGCCCTCTGGAGGAGACAGTGCTCCACCTCAGGCTGGTGATGGCTTCACGTTTGAGCACCTGGCTGATAGGCCAGAGCTGTGGCTGGACTTCTGTGCTGACACTGGGGATGGAGGCAACTCCACCTATGCTGTTGCATGGGCCATGGCTGCAACCTCGCTCAAGGTAAGTAGGCAACTGAATCTACAGCAAGTTCTCTTGATGCATCAGGCCAAGTGCTCAGGCTCTGCGGTACGAGATGATAGACTTCACCTGCTAGACACCATTGTGACAACAGCAGAACAAGTGCTGACTACAAAGCCAGACCACAATTGTACAGTCATATTGATTCATGATAACACAGCTTTCTTGCTCAAAACATAATGCTGTGCCTCAGCTGCTTGTCTTTTGAGCATATGAGATGCTGTGTCATCTGGCCCAGCAGACAAGGCAAGCAATTACTAGGCCTGCCACCCTTGCAATGTGCTGTGAGAAGCTAAAGCAGTGTGCTGCGCTGCGATGTTATCATGCCATGTAGTTCTGTCACATTGTAGGTGACAGTACCAGCAGGTATGGATATGCCAAATCAGATCACCAGCTCCAACTCTGCACAGCCTAAGGGTAAATCAGCACCAGCTGCTCTGCAACTTGGATCCCATCCTGGCATGGATTCTCCCCAGCAGCAAAGGGGCCGACCCCGCACTAGCCCTCATGTCACCAGGGCACCTGCTGGCAGCAGCCCTCACAGGCCTGCCATGACGCAATCCCCTGGCCAAGACAGCTCATCAGGACTTGACACCTCAGGCTGGAGCGACTCACCAGACTCAAGCTCAGAGCCTGAGTACAGCAGCAACGGTCAGCAGCGAGCCACATTCGAGCAGCACAGACGCAAATCCGTTCAGCTGCCTAGAATGACAACTATCCAGGTTGCCCAGTCCCCATTTGACACACTAGCTCAGCAGGAAAGTGCAAAAGGTGGGCAGTCACGTTTTGCCTTTGCATCTTCACAAGGGGCAGGGCATGAACCCACAGCCAGCAGGTCGTTTTCCAGTTGCCCTGTCAGCATCCAGCTGCCTCGGGCAGATNTGGTACACGACTCACGTCACGGCCTAGGTTGGACATGTTTTGACAAGCTTGCATTTTCACCGATTCAGCTGCAACGCAGAAGAAAACAAGAAGATGGTCACAGCAGCAGTAAATTGGGGGTCGGAATATCACTGGGCTCACTGGCATGCAGATGCTGTGGCTTGTGCAATTACAGCCAAGGTCCAGAGCTCACTCAAGATTATGAGTTGACCTAGTTTTGCTTTTCCCTCTGTTTACATTTCACAGCAGGTGAAAACTTGCACCTGCAGGTCAGCTGACACACAGCTGAGTTGAGCCAGCAATTGTGTATGAGTAGGCCCCGCGACCAAAAAGGCGTGCTTGTGCTTGATATAAATACTGCGCGTATAGCGGGGCTCATGGCTGTAGCACATNAGTGCTGGCACTGGTGGGCCCCGTCGAAGCTTTGGACCAGCACACGGCTAAAGCCTAACTTCGTGCAGAGAAGCTGCAATCATCTTGCACCTTTCTTTGAACGACCACTTGACTTTCGGCACTTGCACTGAAGCCCGTAGCTCTGCGCCTAGCTACCTACCACCTTGAACGCTTTTGCTCAACTGCCTGCGAGCATTTGTGTCTGAGGCGCTACGATGGAGACTGGCCGTAAACGGCCTTCGAGGGCTACGTCCTGGCCACCTAGCGATTACACTGCAAGCGCAACTGCTGCAAATGGTGTCGGCTCAAGCGACGACGAGGACTACGAGGTAACCCTTGCAAGTGCAGTGAGTCCNGCTTGAAAAGCTAAGGTGCAGTAGCTTGATGTTCAGCGCTACCACACAGGGCGTCATGTCATACAGCTCAACTCAGGCCTTGCTGGAGCATGCACAGCCTGGCTACCTAACAGAGCTGTGCTGAGTTTGTACCCTCATGGACCCAATCCAAGATAGTGATGTCCTGAGGTTGGCATGCACTTGAGCAACACAGAAGACTGCAGACCATCATTGATGCAGAAACCACGACGTATAGTTGCAGCAGTTTGGGACATGTGCGCCCATTCTAAGCAGCTGCTTGATGTAGGTCACATTGTATGTAGGTCACTTTGTATGTAGCCGCTTACCCCCATGAGGGATCCAAAAATGCCCCCAAAGACCTGTGCAATCATGTACAGGGCTCCTCGGTTCCAGGAGGTGTGCCCTGTCAGGCATGTTGCAAAGGTNAGCAATCGGCCGGATACCTGCCCTACTGAACCATCCGTGGTATCGATACAGTCTGTAAGCCACTGCTGCCGCTGAAAGTGAGGCACCAGCGGCAATAGCCCAAGCTGTCTGCCTTGAGGACCATCTGTAGCTTGTTGTTGTCGGCCAGGTCAGCATGTCCGGCGTGTATCAGGCTTAGGCAGTACTACGCATCCGCGAACGGTGTTCCTGGGTGCCAGCCGTTCGCGGCCGGGGTGCGGTGCATGCCTACGAGGCTCGTCTCGGTAATTTGTATGCTCTGAAACCATCGCTACACTNGCAGCTAGCGAGCCAGGCAAGCGGTGACAGTGAAGTGCTATGTGCGACGCAAGGTTGCATGCAAGCATAACACTGGATCAAATGATGGCATGGAGAAGAAACATGATTTCTACAATAGTCGGCTTTCAAGACAGATGCATTCAGCAAGCCTTGCCTGGCTGACGGAAATGCTGTGGTCCCAAGTATGCAGATGACAGCATCCACACCACCAAACAGTCCCTTGACAAAACTGGCATCTCTGCAGTCTCCTTCAACAAGCTGCAAGACATGTCAGCTAGGCTGCATCGCCAGCATGTAGGCGGATGCAGATCTTTGGTTTCACCTCAAGGCCATCTGCATCGCCAAAGTATTTGCGAGCTACTGCTGTGTCTCGTGAAAGGGCTTTGACCTTGAACTTGCGCTGCATCAGCGGCCCAGGTGCAAGTAAGTCCTACTAATGTGTGCACAAATGGATCAAAATGTGTGTACCTCCAATAGCTTTCCTGTCAAAACCTGACCCACACCGCCTGTGGCTCCTACCACCAGCACACAGTCACCTGGAGCCTGAATCAACAGTCGGGCATGGCGAGTCTCTATGCACTTGCGAGAATGCAGGTTCGATATCGACCGTTGANATGCCCGGTTCCAGTCCCAGGTAGGTTTCAAGAACGCTGTCAGGTAGCATCGTGCTCGACGGGCACATGCGAGGATGATGCTGGCCCTCCGTGTCAGAAGGGGTCACGCACGACACACTCATACTGCCGGAACAGGCTGACAGACGTGCCGCTTACAGATGCTTCCTGAGCCTACACTTGGCTTGAGCGGACCATCTTTGACATCATTGCTCGCGATCATGACCGCTGTATGTTTGGCATTGGTTTGCTTTGCATGGGGCAAAGCTCGTGTCAGGTCGGCGAACAGCGAGTAAGTCCGTACATCCTGTAGTCCGTGCAACCTCTGGTGCAGGCAAAGCTCGACAGCTCTCACGCTCATTTGGGAAGCAATAAGTGGAACGACAGCTCGCACTACCAGCTTCGCTTTAAACAAGGCCACCACCCAGTCTTTTGTGCTGCAGCGACATGCCATTGCCGCCAGCTGCTAAAGTTACACCTTTTATCGGTGACACCGTTGAATATATAAGGGACGGCCCAAGCTGTGGACAAAAGCATCACGACCAGCTGGGAAGTATCTACAGGTGCTCTGGAAGAAGCATACCAGCTCCACATTGCCTGGCTTAGCTATTACCTTGGGACCATACGATTCTTGCAGCTCTTTATTCAGCGTTCATAAGCTTGAATGCTGAATGTAGGTCCTGGTTGCTTGGAGAAAGAATTGTCCACATTGCGGATGTTGATGCATGCAAGCTGCTCATGACCTGCGAGCATGACCTTGTAGAGGGTGAGTATCAAGAAGCCACAAAAACTTGTTTGAGTCTGGCTGCACCATGTCTACAGCTTAGCATAAAAAGCGTATCAAGCTTACTCGTCAGTGCCTTTTGACTGATCAGGGTCTGTGCAGTTCAAAAACCTGCTTGCTTTGCGTCTATGCAATTATAGTGTTCAACAAATATGCAGTGACTGCAGTAATTGAACAATCTGTACCAGCGATTGCAAGCACACATGGGAAGTCCCTCCACAAGAGGTGCTGCTATCGCAGGTGACTGGCCCTACACAATTGCAAAGCTTATGGGGAAGCAGTGCCTGTGCACTGCCCATGGCAAGCGTCACTTCCAGCTGCGCAAAGCAATGGGGCCAGCCTTTTCTGCAGAGGCAGTTCGGCAGTACATCCCGCGCATGGTGCAGATTGCGGAGATGCTGTGTCAGCAGTGGGCAGATGCCGGGGAGGTAAAAGGACAAGCAGCTGTGAAGGCTTACACCTTTCAGGTTGATCCCTGTGCATTGCCTGTATTGCCGTGACATGTCACACACGTACCAAGGTGTTGGTTGCTAGAAAGCCTGATGAGCATTGCTGCACATTGTGCATAGACTGTTTCCATGTAAAGCATTTGCACAAACTGGGGGCCTACTTGTGGCACAACTTCACACACAGCTTTTTCTAGCCTCAGCATTTGGTGCCATGCATTGGGTAAGGTGTAAAGGCTGACACTGAAGAGCAAGATCAGCGTGTATGGCCTCCCTCAGTGCTCAAGCCAGGCTCACATCATGTACTTTGCCTGCACTGACCCTCTCAATTATGTGGGGCTCAGTAGCATGGTTGTCTGCAATGCAGTGTTGCAAGTGTCCAGCTTGCCTGTCAGTTGTGTGTCTAGAGCTGTTCCTCTGGGTGCTGAGCAGTTGTGTGTGCTNCTTTCACACCCTGCTCACGACTTGCTGGCTGAAGCAGTGCCACACTACCTGTCATGTTTGCGTATAATGTGGCATCAAGGAGCGCACGCTACGTAGTACAACTAGTGTCTTTGTATAGCCTAGCTCTGATTTGCAGGAATAGCACTGGCTTGCAACAGCTTCTCAACCAGCAAGGCTGCTTGTTGAACGACTACAAGCACAACATACATGTAGTAGAGGACCCAGCTACCAGTGGCATCAGTTCTACAATTCTCAGGCAACAGCTCAGATATGTGCGTCCCTCATGCATGCTAAGCTTGCGTACGCGAGCCGCTGCTATCGCATGCACTATCACAAGCATTTCAATTTGTCTGCTTGCGTTGTCATCTGGCGCACACATATGCCATCACAGATCACTCAACATAGACAAGCACCTTTTGGCTACCATGACCAAGCCAACAGTGAGATGCAATGGCAAAGTGTATGGCAAGGACAGCACATGTCAGGAAAAAGCCATTGCTTAGACATTGAACTGTGCTGCAGGGGAACACCATCAAATACCTCACTCCAGACAGTGTCATCAACTATATTGGGCAACATGACCTGTACATANAAGGCTGAGACATTGCTTCGTCAACCTCAAAAGCATCATCTGTGGTCGAGTCCGGCTGTGACAGGTAGTCAGGCTCAAAGTCTTCATCCTCCTCTGAAGTTGGTGGCTGAGACATGACATCCTGGTCAAACTCCTCCTCAACATCTGCTTCAGGCACAGCTGAATGTGGTGCCTGGTTTTCTGCTGTGCCTTTAGCTTNGCTTGCAAGAACGCCTGCTGAAGGAAATTTAGTCAGCCGTGACGACCTTGCATCTCATGACACTGTGCACGCTTGGCTTTGGTGCAGCCTTGGGAGCACTTTTGCCAAAGAACTGCAGGACGACAGGTCATAAATCAAGGACTGTGTGCGTGCAAGTCTCTCGGTGTACAGCAACACTGGAGCTCACTTTGGCAAAAGATGACTTTAATCACTGCTTGTGCTGCTCCGGTGTGGCCTCCGCAAATTCTTTCCAGTGAGACTGTATCTTGGAGAGCCTGCTCGGCTCATCGGAACCGTTGTCAGCCATGGTACCGTGTGTCAAGCAAGATGGCGCGTATCGCCCCGACCTCTATGATGTTAGGTCNCATATCAGCAGCTGCAGAGCCTCAGCAGAGGCTTAGAACAGGTTGATCGACATTTGCTCCTCTGAAACATGACCTATGACTGCCTTACAAGCTTTCACAATGCTCCTCTGTAGTAGCCACAGCACATATTGTGTGCTTATTTGTGCTCCACTCCAGAAATATGACACCGTTGAAGCAGATCGCTGCGCTTTTGTACCACAAGTTGTATCANTGCTGAGCAGGCCATCAGTCAGTCTGCTCAAGAAGCAGACATGCTGTTACCTGGCACTGCTGGTGGGCCAGGNCCTCTAAAGCCGTTCGCAAACTGTTTAGTGATTCCTATTCCTGGGTTTGAGTCATATAAGACGATACAAGAAATTCGCTGGCTGTTTTGGAGTTGACAAAGGTGATATAAGAATTTACATATGAGTTTACACAGACAGGCCGAGAATGGTATTAAGCCGTGAATATCGTTCTAAAGGGTCTGATCTAGCTGATGAAATCAAACTCCACAACCAAGCTACTACATATGACAAGTCCACCATCTTCTATGTTTGCTAAAAATGGTATCACAGCTGAGCATGTATTAGCCTGTGATGCTTGTGTACTGCTGCATTGTCCTCCTNCTTGTGGATGGCATCAGCAACTACAATCAATGTGGAGACTTGAATCGAAACAGCAGCAATAGTGGGGGCATAGGCGGTTTCCTCAGCAGTGCAGTTACCAGCGTGCGTAATGCAGTGGACGATGCAGTGTGCTCTGTCAGCAGCTTTGTGAGTGCATCAGTGCAAGAAGTCGATGCGGCACGAGGCTACTTGGATGGTGCTAAGGAAGAGAGCCCAGGGCAGATCAACGCAACTTTCACCAATGTAGATGTAAGGCCCGCTGTGAACTGCGCCTGTCTGTGCTGCATGCAGGGAGGTCTTGCTTTCCTTTCTGATCTGCGCAGTCCCCTCCATTGTCAGCTGGCGTGAACACTCACTGCCGGACAAAACAGAAAGACTTGGCTGCGAGTGCAAGTATGTGTGCTCTCTTTGCAATATGCATGGGTACAGTCATACAGGTTTGTGCATTTGCCCTGATCTGTCTGACGCAGCTGTGATGCTCTGCAGCTCTTTTCTGGGTACAGCGACAGCTGCCCACCAGTCCTGTGCAAGATGCGCGCTGCTAATGTAGCCTCCTGCCAAGTCTACTACAACAACGCAGACATTATCGGACAGGGGTCCAGGGTGATTCATGGGGACTACAGCACTGATGTGGGAGTCGCCTGGGATGCGGAGAACACCACTGGCCTCATTGCATTCAGAGGTTCACAGGTTGGCATGCTTTCCTCTCTCCTTGTTGCACAAGTTGCTTGACTGAGTTCAGCGCCTTGCGGGGCTTTCTGCTGTGTTCACGCTCCCAGACACTGCTTGCGAAGCAATATGAGCATATGCCATTGTCCTTCACATAACCTGAATGTGATGCAAGACCCAGCCAAGCATCCTGTTGCAAAGCTGACCATGGTACAGGTGAGCCAGGATTGACACAGCCTGATTTTGCAGCATGNGGAAGTGTACACTGAATGGCTGCCGAGTCATGCCCCAAACAAGCTGGACAAGTGTACATGGAAGTGGAAGCTCAATGAGGGGTGCAGTGCATTGTCATTGATCAACATACAGTATACGCCGCTATTGGGAATGGCAAAATCAGGCCATGATGGGCCCCACCTGGGGACCTTGACGCAGCAGAGTCCACAGCAGAGCAATGACTTGCAGGGTCTTCCCCAATCCCATCTCATCAGCCAGAACTGCCCCACACCTGTTACACAATCTCCCCACTTCCCAAGTGGTCAAGTTTCTAGGCCACACGCTAAAGTGGAATGTTGCGCATCGCCCACATGTTCATAGTGTTGCACTTTGCATTGCAGCACCAGCATAGCACTCTCAAACGCACATGGACCCTGATGTATTTGGTTGCACCTCCTGATCAGCCATGACTTTGGCGTGCTGCACAAGCTAACAGACAGTGTGCTTTGCTCACCTGTTGGCTTCTCTCAGCCCCATGATACACTCATACAAGAACTGGACCCCCCGACTCTGGTGGGGTCTCAGCTTCTTAGCGATGAAAGGGTCAATGACTACTGGCACCACCTGAGTGCTGCTGTTATTGTCTTTTGCGATCTGGTCAGACCATTGCTGCTGATTCAAGACAATTGCGCCAGGGGCATGGGGGTCATGCTGCCAAGATGTCTTAGCAGGTTGCTTTGTATTAGCTGTGCTGCCAGCTGGTTTACTTGTCCTGTTGGCTGCTGCTGATGCCTTACTGTTGNTGACAAGGTGTGGCTGAGGCACCCATGCATCGAATGAAGAATCAGCAGCAAGTTGCAAGCCACGTGGTGAATGTAGCGCCCTCATACACTCCTGCAACTAGCTTGCACATGCAAAGACTGGACTGCACACATGCNCAGACTCTCCAATGTACATGTTGATGAGCTCGGGACCCTTCACACTGAGGAAGTTGATGCTGCACTCTGTCGCCACTGCCTTTGCCACAAGAGTCTTTCCCGTGCCTACACACACGAGTGTTGAACTCCAAACGCACCATAACATAACAGCTGAAGCAGCGGTATGTGAGGTATGCGTTCTGCAACCATGATATACTACATGCATTAGGGCAGCTGCATAAATATGTGTACCATTGATGCAGTCTATATAAACATTGTGCATGTCATGCACAAGCAAAGGCTGTGGCAATTGGACTGGGCACCTGCCGACTCCTAGGTGAACCGCACAAACTGCCAATACGGACGCAGCACTTCTTGTGACAAGCTCCTGCGATGCCTGCTGCACTCGCCAGGTGGCATTATGCAATGATGCCAGGCACATGGCCTGCATGTATATTATGTTTCAGCAGTGGCTGTGCGCCATGGGCTATGGGTTCCACACCCATCATTTGGTGACGCTGCAACCCTCATTTGCTCTCACCAGCTTACAGGAGCCCATAGCTACAACGTAGCTTGTGACTGATGCCTTGTGTATGTCAAGGCAAGAAGGATATTTGTAGTAGGTTGGGCTTGCTGTTTGATGCTTGTAATCAGCATCTTAGGCATATGGACAGTTCCAGCAGGTGAGACTTGCTGTGTACTACAGGGGGATGCACTGGTNGACTACATCTGTCATGCTGTTGGGTGTCTTAGCGCACCGCAGGAAGCACACTTGACTGGACTTGAAAGCTCGTTTCATGTGCAATCCACATTTGCTACGTGTGCCAAGACAACTGTGTGTCGTTTTGCAGGCAAACAGACATGCCCGGCTTTTGCAATCTTGCACTCACTCATGCAAGATTGCAGCAGCCAGATTAAAAGTTGACCTCTTCCTGCATGTTAACATCACTGACCTAGGCGTCTCAGTAAGCGCTCATCAGGGCGGTCTTTGTTGGCACCGGGACTGGCGTGACCAGGCTGAGCTGTGCCGGCCCCAGCCTGCTGAGTCAGCTTCCTGACCAGCCTCTCCAGTGCTGCCAACCGCTGAGCCTACAGTCCAAAGCACAAGATTCTGTCATGCAGCATACGAACATAACATACGGCGCCATATGTGTATTTGGTGGCAACAGACAACGCACCGCAGACAACAGCAACAGGCCCTGCACGANAAGAAAGCCGTCCATCGGCTTTGACTAAAGGTCAACCAACCCGCAGTCAGCTCGTCTGTGCAGCTGGTAGTAATATGCATGATCCGGTATGGATAAGGTTCATTTTTGCACGGCCGAGCTGTGCTTATTCATGCTTCGTGAATGTTTGCAAACAAGGTCGTGACAATGTGCAGGGGTCCATGTTTCGAACGGTGAGCAGCCTAGAAACCGCGGCTGGCAAACGTGCAAGGTTACGTTGTAGCTTTCCACCGTCGGTCAACGTGACTGACTCGTGGCCGTAGGTCTCTGCAGGTGCAAAGTGATACAGCTTACTGTCAGACCTCTCTACGGTACNAATTGCGACCAAGGTGCATGACACATCAGCCACACGCAGCCACTAAGTTGGCTTATTGACCGGTTGACATGCTTCACTTATCACGTGCACATACAGCTACTTCAGTGTGCCATAATTATATCAGTAGGCAGCTACCTGGCGTTCCTTCTGCGCAGCAAGCGTCAGCAGAGAAGCCATGTCACCAGGATGCTTGCTTGCACGACTGCCATGCACCTGCAGCAGGACATCAGTTGGGTTGGCAACACTAAGTGTGCCCAATGCTCGATGGGACAATCGCTATATTAGTCACCTCTTGACCCACGACACGCAACACCCCTGCTGTTTGCCAAATCTTTGAGTGGGCATCACACAAAAGGACTGCACGTGCCTGATGGCACAGAGTCTGCAATGCTCAGCATCGACTACAGATTGACTGTATACTGTTTCTGCATGACAGTGATCAGGCCCACGCTTTCAAGAAGCAATAGTCAAATCAGAAAAATTGCCACAGGGAACCTGTTACAACGGCCTGTTCAGCGCCTGCTGTTTGGCATCTGACTTGACTTCTGCTGTGTGACTCAAGTACTCCATCAAAGCTCCACAGATTGCATGCATACAAACATGGGTAAAGCTGGCTCGAGTTGTNCGCGAAACTGGGCTGCGTGAATGCCATGCCAAGTGAGAGCATTCCGGCAGCAGCCCCAAGCCGAAGAGCGACATGACCAGAATTGAGCTGCTGTTCTGATGGTTGCTGACATCGGCATAAGGACTTTGTGTGCGGTGTTGTTCTCGCTGGACCTGCATGAAACGCCTGCACTGCTTTGTTTCTCAACAAGAGGTGACTGTGGGGCACTCTGTTGACAGTCGTCATGTCGTACCGCACGCGATTGCAGCAATGGCAGGCAAGCCAACTGTGCAGTAGAAGTAACAAGCTCCGACTGAACCTGCGCAGGTAACGCTAGCGTCTCTTGGAAACTGACACGACGCAAGATGGAATATCAAATCTAAGATGTCAGCACAAGTGCAAGCACCAGCACAACTACAAAAATAATAAGCAAAAATATGCACTTCCTATTTCGTGCTGCTCTCTGATGCCTCTCTGCTTTGACAATCTCCTGGCCAGCTTCTTCTGTCCGCAACTCGTATGTCGACACGTTTGCATCAATGTCATCAATTTGCATGCCTTGATCATGAACCAAGACAGCCATGTCCTGCAAACATGTGGCATTACTTTCGTCATGACAGACTCCAGTCAGACTGGGTCCCAGTAAGCTGGGTACCGGTTTGTGTAGCTGCTTCCATGCAAGCCTATGAAAGTACCCCACTGTACAGGAAGAATTTGCCAAAACAGAGATGAAGTATCAAAAATCACTGAATTNCTGCAATGTATCTAGGCTCAGAGTGGCGCCGTAGGCAGCAGTATGTGGCAACTGTCAAGGAGCACCACAAAGAGAAGTGCCGTGCCGGGGAGGCTAATGTGAACATAGAGAGACCAAGATATCCAGCACACTTTTGTCACAAATCTCTCGGTTGCGAGGTCAACACAGAGGTCAACACAGAGGAACAAACTGTTTCCAGCATGTTGCACGTCAGATCATCGTCATGCTCACATGCCACAAACTCTTCGCAGCATCTCGCGCGGGTCATGTTCATGCTCAGATGCCACAGATGGTGTTGCAGGCTGCAGCATGAGACGGATGCCAAAGAGCATCACCTTAACAAGTGCCGTGATCTGGAGGCTCGCTTGGACAAGCTGAGCATGCGCAATGATAGCCTGGTNACTGTACAGCAGCCTGCTCCTGGCAAGTCCACGCTGCAGCGACCAGTTGCCAGTAACTTACTCCTGCTGCAGCAGCAACAACAGCATCATCATCAGCAGCAGCAGCAGTCAGCAGCAGCAGCAGCGAGACGGAAGATGCCGACTCCAACAGCAACAGCAGCAACAACAGCAGACCGCAGCAGCAACCGCCGCAGCAGCAGCAGCAACATACAGCAGCAGCAGCAGCACCAGCAGCAGGAGGGCAGCAGCAGCAGCAGCTCTGGGCCCCTGAGTCTGGCCCGTGGGGCAATGTAGCCAGTCACCAGACGCTGGGCATGAAGGGCACCCTCAGCTGATGTTCGGTGCTGATACTCATAACACCACATGTACTTAGAACTGTGACAAACTGTGACAGACCTGCTGATTGTAGGTGGAGTTCATTGCTGTAAAGACTGTCATACTGCTGACGTTGGGTGTGGGTTCGTCTCGTCCTGTTGATTGGTCTGGTGCTACGACAATCGTAGAAATGGCGACACAGTGCTTCAACTAGCACGCCATAAGGTATCAAAATCCCCAATTATGGTCTTGCATACTTGCGTTGTTAAGACTTAGGTAATCACTGAGCACGACTGCGACTGTCAGCACAAAGTCTGTCGTATGTCATTGCAGTACACATGCTGCTGTAGGACCTCGTACCACGCCTTGCATGAACCAATCTGCTTGTGCTTGGGATCGTGGCTAGCAGCTCTTTCCATAGCATGCAACATTCCACAATGTCAGCTTGTTTTACGGCTTATCAGTGCAAGAGGACGATACGCATAGTGTACTACAGTACGCAATCCAAATTTTGCGCCACTTTTCCCCTTTCGATCAAGACGTGTTCAAGCTGGACCAACTGGGGGTACAACTGCAGATCTTGCTTAAGCGAAACCCTGTGTAGTAACACCTGCACATTGACACATAAGTGACAATAACTGGTTGTGGCAAGGTGACACCTACAGCAAAGCTATATGTCCAGGTCATATACTGCAGTGACCACACACCATATGCTGCAGATGACCATTCTNTATGCTTCAGCTCATATGCCAAGAAGGTTGAGGTCATGACAAGCAGTTGACAGAGGTAGGTGGAAGCCAGCATGCCATTCCAGAGACAGGCGTAACCTGTTCTCCCTCAGCATGTTATAATGATAGATGTCACACAGTAAGCTTGCAGGCAAAGCAATGCANACCTGCACGCACGGCAAATTCACGTGCAACCACCGACTCAGAAAGCTGCCGCAATTGATGGTTGAGACAGTTTACGCAGCAAGACCTGCAGGTGCATTGATATAGTCGTGACTGCATTCACTGCATGTAAACAAACATAACGGTCTTCTTTGCCAGCTGCAGATTGGGACGTGTGTCAGCCTGAGCTACATGCTTGTGATAGGATACTTAAACCGTGTGCTGGCTAGTGGTGTGCTCTTGAAGGTCACCACCCTGGCGGGGAACTGCTTGCCCTCATGTTATGCAGTGCATCCAAGGCTGATGCCAGAACGGCACAGACAGAAAGGCTTACCGGCGGTGTGGCTTGCACATTGAAGTACAGGTTCATGCCAAATATGCTCCCGGCCATGGCCACAAAGGCAACTGCTGTTGTCACAATGCTCAAGACCTACAGCGCACACGCGCCAGTATTGAACACTCTGCAGCCAGTTTTCAATGGATACAACAACCCACCACATGCTGCCTGGGCTGAACACACTTGTCAAGTTTAGTTCTGTTGGGCATGGAGTGGTTAGNGTTACAAAGCTTTTGTCATATGCAACCAGCAGCTAGATCAAACAAAATGCAGGGGCAACATGGTGTCTTTGATGCAGTGCGTAAAAAAGGGTCTGACACACAATGAGCGACAGGGGGCAAGNTCATTCGCCCACTGATTTGGCAGCGAACATGGCACTCCATGTACAAGGCCTTGGTCTGCAGCCAGTCAGGCATAGCCAGCATCATGGGCCTGTTAGCATCACGACCAATGACCCATCAACAGCAAACAACATATACTGCAGCAAGCACTGGGTCAGGGTCAAAGCTGTTGGCAAAACTTAATCCACTGACTCCTGTTGCAGCAGATGGTAGTCATGCAGCAGCAGCAGCAGCAGCTGCCATGAACATGGTCTATGCTCAGCAGCAACAGCAGCACAGCTTCCCCTACCAAGCATCACCATGGCTGGTCGCTCTTTGGCCACCACAAGCAGCAGAGCAGTGCAAGCAACCAGAGCNAACCCTGTACCATTGAGTGTACCAGGCTGCTGGCTGACAGCAACTATACCAGATGAGTCCACTAACAGTGTGGCGTACAGGTGCCTGACCGAAGGATTACCTGTCTGTCCAGGATAGCTACTTGTAGCTTGGATGTCAAGGGATTTGCACCTGCAGCAATAGGCACTTCAGGCCCAAACTGTAAAACAAGCAGTAGTCACACCAGCACTACACGCCTCACCCAGTCCAGCAGCAAGTGCTGCTGTCTCTCCCCAGATTGCATGCAGACCTGGCTAACTCTTCTTGCGCCTTTGCAGCCTCCACTTGCACAAGAGCCTGCGCTTTTTTTACGTTCTCCATTATATTTCCCATGTTACCAAGGGCTGCAAATGGGTTTCCCATCCCCCCTTTCTGCTGCAGGCAGAAAGCATATCTACTCATGCCCTGTTCAAGTTCCCAAAAATAGGTGGTGACAACACCTTACCCCGTCCACTTCACCACCTTTGTTTCCACCGAATAGGGCTTGTGTTCGATGCTGACATTNTGGGCGTTGATGGTCTGCGTGATGTCTCCAACCTCTATTCCTGGCACTCTGTTGAGCCCGAGAAGACCCGTGAGCTCACTGCTGGCTGTGTACACCAGCCTCCATNGTGTCACTACCCATGTTTGTGTTGGATCAAGCACAATCCCGCACAACTTGTGTGACATTACTCTGTTCACCTCCTGCTCATGCCAACAGCCCAAGGCATGACTGCCTGATTGAATGCAATGTATGATGTACCTTGCAGCTANATGCAGCACAATGAAGGCTGTTTGCCATTGTACATGCTAACACTAAGGAAGGACCTGCAGAGGATGTGAAAATATGCCCACAACAAACTGCTGTCACCAAATGCTGAGCCTGCTCACCTCCTGGAAGAGAGCTCTGGCTCTGTCAATGTTGCCGGCCTTGAACTCAAGCACACCCCAGGCTTGCCAGATGGGTATGTGGGTGGGGTCTGCCAGGGAGCCCACCTCAAACAGTTCCCTAGCCTTGAAGTCATTGCCTGCTGCCTGCTCTAGTAGCGCCCACGCCTGCATATCAGGCTTCACTGTTTACTAACCCCCAGGGTTAAAGTGGACTCTGTACAACATGGCCCTATATGGACATCATGAGTACATAGTGAGCTATGTATCACTACTTCATGTGGTCCACTCTGTACCTGTGCAATGACATGCTTGAATGTCATGCAGACAGCAGAACTCAACACACACAAAGCGTCCAGTGCAACCACCCTGCAGTGCGAAGAGACTCTTCTTCCCATGCAGAAAAGGCATACCTGCAGAATGGCGGGATCTTGTTGATTCAGCTGATGCCCCTGNTGATAGAAGGTGGGCAGATAGTCGGCCTGTAAGCTCTTGCGACACCGCTCATGCTGTTCCCATGGAAGGCCCAGAGGGCTGGCAGTTGATGGACTGAACTCTGATACAATGGCCTGCATCAGCATGGTAATGTGCATCGCTGGCGGTATGGCGCCACAATCATTGCAAGTGTGCCANTTTCATATGTCCTCATCCTGTATGGCCACATAAAAGCTGTGAAGTCGCTACCAGACTACTGTGAGTGACTGCCAGACTGTTTGTGACATNATTGCACAGGGAAGCTCCCATTGTGGCAGTCAGGTTCAAAGCTGAGCTTCTCATTTACATGCTTGCTTTGCAAACATACTGGTGTACAGCTGTAGCTGTGTACAATTGCAAGCGCGTGCTGAGCCACCTGAGCATCTTCCTGAAGGACGCACACTTTCAAATATGTACGGCATTCAGCATCTGTCGGCAAATGAGTCCATGAGGCAGGTACAGCATGTCGTGAAGGTTTCCCAGATTTANCTGGCTGCACCAACAGTGGCGCAGGCCTTTGCTCACAGCCCAGCTCTAGCCAAACGATTTCATGCGATGCAGAAGCAGCAGCCAGGCAAGTCCAGCATCGCAACAAGCTTGTCAACCTCTCAAGCTGTCAAGCCTGCAGCTGATGTGGGATCCCCAGGTACAGCTGGGGACCAGACAACTCGGGTTGGCACTGGTATGTGGTCTCAGGACTCAGAGAGGAGGCACACTCACAGCTCAGCATCACCGTCTGGCAGAGCCACCACTGACTGGTTGGCTGCTGGTGTGGTTGCTCCAAATTTTGCATTGCCGGAAGCCGCTGTCAGCAGACCAGCGCAGCGTGCACAGCACAGCCAGCTTCANGCTTGGCAAAGCATTTGAGCCTGCAGAATTGCACAGCAGTGCCATGAGAACATGTGCCAGCCACCCAACTTNGCTGTGATTGTGAGGCTACACATGTCAGACTGCTGCACGGGCACTTTTGCGAGCTGCTTATATGGCAAACTGTGCTTGCATGTGGTGGGACACAACTCAAAGTTCACCTTATCATGTGACTGTGTCGCTGCAGGTTCATGAGATTTTTTTGGCAGAGCATGCGCGGGCCACATCGAGATGATTGTACTTCGGGCTGCGATTCAGAACTTTTGTATGTGCTTACAGAATGTCTTTCTTGTGCAGTCTTGGCCAACATGGGTAATCTTTCTTTCAGGTTTGTGTTGATGCGCACACATTAATACCTAAAGCCTGTCACACGTTTACCTCCTACATTGGCAGCTTTGCACCTGCCACAGTGGTTTTCTGTATGTGATTCTTTGCCATGGCCTTTCTTTCTTGTGTGCTCCAAACCAGCTGCTCCTTTTGTGTCTTGCTATCAAGGCTGCACCGCTTGTTTTTGNTATGCACTTGAGGACTTTGAGTTTGCTGACTATTTGCATTTGGCCATCTTTCACACCAGGAACAGGTTTGTGGAGTCCCCACTGGGCATTTCTCCCAGATCTTGGGATCAACAGGGGCCAGCATCACCTATAGTCTGGACCACAGTGCACCGCTTTCTGCCAGAAAGCTATGCTGCTGCAAGAAACCAGCTNACGTGACACCTTTGTCATATTCCTGAGTGCGAATGACTATGTCAACACTGTTATTGGCCAAAACAATGCAACCGTGGCTGGAGTAGTTGAAGCTATCAAGGAAATACTGGAAATCCTTTGTACTGCTGGAGCTCAGAGGTATGTTTTCAAGAATTCGAATGCATGCAGACATGTCTTATGTGCAGGCATCATGCATTTTTTTATTTAGTCATCTTCCGGTATGCTCACAGGAGTGCGCAAGAAGTGCATGTATACATCGATATGTTGCTCAGCATGTACCCTGACTGTGCTGCACTCACTTTCGCTTAGCAGGCTATGCACTCAACGTGCATAGTGTGCTAGCAAACTAACTGTCATGCAGTGCTGCGCGGGTGCAGTAACATTTGCAAGACACAGGCTGTGCTCAAATAGTGCCACTGCTGGAGGATGTCATGACCATGTAACTGGGCACTTGCAGGTTCATTGTATTCAACTCCCCACCTCTGCAAGGCTTGCCTCTGTTCACACCTCCCAACACCCCAGCAGACCAGAGCTCGCAAGTTCAGGTGCGATCCTGCTGCTGGAGGAATCATGCATCACATGCAAGCATCTGTCTCAGATGTGCAGATGCCAATTGTAGCAGCTTGCCTCTTAGCATTTCCCATGCCGGCACTCTGACATGTTGCTTATCGTCATGCAGATTGACGCCATCTGTTGGTTTTGACATGCGCATGTGTTTCCAAAGCACACATTTTATACCTTAAAGCAGAGAATGCAGTTCTCAAAGGGTTCACACTCTAGCTGAGAGTCCTCGTTTTGTTATGATTGAGCAAGCTTCAACGCTGTCCCTGCAGAACCTGTTCACCTGTGGCAATGCAATGTGCAGGCAGCTGCAGCATCTTTTGTGTCACAGCATAACAAGCAGCTTGCTGCAATGGTGGCCAGCTTCAGCGCATCACAGCCAGGATCCTCAGCACTGATCTATGATGTCAATGCCTTCTTCACTAAAGTGGCATCCAAAGCAGCAAGCTATGGTTTTACTAGTGGAGAGCCCTGTTATGAGGCTCCATCGTTCTTCCCAGGGCTGTCCCAGGGCTATGCCAACCCAGTCTGCTCAGACCCCAGTGCACACATCTTCTGGGATGCTGTGCATTTGAGTAAGCATGNAGCGCATGAAGCTGGGCACAACAACGACGGTGTCAGGATAGGTCATCCCTCTTAGTACACGTAAAAGCTTGCAAAGGCCTTCTTCTTCCTGCAATCTTCTTACTAACCCTCTCAACCGTCTCAGAATTGACAAGTGAATGCATCGGACTTTGTGATGACATGGCTGTACTTTTGGCAACTATAATGCAGCAGGTACGCACTCTCAATGACATGCAAGTAAGCAGCAGGATAAACTAGCCCAGTGCGATGTCCTGTGGTGACCTGCCCACCAAGAGGGCAAGACCCCGCATTCCTGAGTGGTTTGACCCCTTGAACGTGNGGTGCACCACAAGGCGCAGAGCTTTGCATGGACACAACACAATGGCAAGTGATGTCTCGATGCATGGCATGCATGCAAAACATGTGTGATGGCCTGTAAGCATTGAGGACGCCAGTGCAGAGTTGTAAAAGCTCACCGGGCTGTGCAGTGACCTCCAGCTCTTTTGGGTTGGTCCCTGCAGCCCTGGCTTTTCTGGCCTGCACATTCACTGCAATTTGTCAAGGCAATGCAGCAGAGTGCATAGATAGGGCTGTGCCTAGCACTCCAAGAAGTCAGGTCCGTGAGCGTGATCTAAACCTCGTTGCAGAAGAACAGGGTGCGTTTGAACAGATCACGCAGACTGATGCTGATAGTGTGAAGGAGCAGAGNCACCTCACACCCCTGCTTGCCTTCCTGACAAGTCAACGCCTCTGTCTCATGTCATATCTCATGATCCTGCAAGTTGCCAGGCTACCCACTTGCTGCTTTACACCCCTGCTTGCCTCCCTGACACCCCCCAGCCTCTATGACACACCAATTTTGCTATTTACCGTGGCATATGAGCATCCTGCATGTTGTTAGGCTACCCAGGTGCCANTGCCAATGTTGCTTTTGTGGGCTGGGCGACCCCACCAGGTGTGCAATCAACACTGTACCCAGAATCTAGCAAGCCTGCACACAGCACACACTGTGTACTGNCACAAGCGGCCTGCCCATGTTTGAAGCTGCCGGTTGTGGCTGATAGGTTGCCTTACTCACCATCTCAATAGTGCCACCATCTCAATAGTGTTATGGTGAATGCCCGTGCTTGCATGACACAAAACCCAGCTCATGACAGATGTATGCCAGAGTGTGACAGCCTTTGCTGAGACGCCATATGGCTTACACCTTTTGCATAGCAAGTAGAGCATAGTACACACGCTGGCATGCAACTGCAGTGCGCACAAACAAATGGCATAAGCGCATGCACTGGCAAATATTTTGCAGCATCTAGCCTGCACACAAGCCGGGCTACACATTGCAAAGTATGTGACAACATTATATGAGGTGTGTCATACATTGTCATACAAAACAAGGGTCTTGTTACAAGTGGTAACAGTCGTATTGCAAAAGGTTCGGCGTCTAAACTGTTCATAGTATGCACTGAAGATATTCTTCATCCGGTGTGATTCTAAACCAGGCGTTTGATGTCTTTCCTCAGCCCTGAGATGTTGCTGATGTGCCCTGCAGGGAGGCATTACAGCCATTGATTTGTCACCCAGCAGTGATGACGTCATAGCAACAGCAGGGAGGGATCATGTGGTCCAGGTCTATGACAGGTGTGTCCTGCATGTCTACTTGTGCTGTGAAGATTACATGTGTGTGAAAAGCAGCAAGTGTACCTCTCACAGCCCCAGTCATGAGCTCTAGGATGTGAAAGGTCGTCCTAATTGCTTGGTGTGACACGCAACTACACCAGCAGCTTTTACACATCTCAAGTGCATGACGTGCATGTGCAATCGCCAGGCTATTATTCTGTCAAGCACTTCATGCTGAACTATGACACAATCTGACAGTGCAGGTAAAGCATATACCTTTCAAGGACCATCAAGACAGCATGCAGACATCTTGCACATGTGGCACACTGTAGCTTACATTGTAGCTGTTGATGCATCCAGTGCTGTTCACAGAGCGCGCAGAGCGCCAGGACGCAAGTTGAGTGAGTTGAGAGGCCACAGCTCATGAGCAACAGATCGCAAGTTTGTTGCATGCTGTGTTTAAAAAGGCTGTGTTCAAAAAGGCTGTGTTGTGATTCTTCTGATCGTGGAGTTGCTGTGTGCAGAGCACAAGGCCGCAAGTTGAGCGAGTTGACAGGCCACAGCAAGCGGGTGACAGACTGCAAGTTCATGGGCCACCAGGATATTGTGGTGTCCACATCTGCAGACAAGACAACCCGCCTCTGGTCTGCGGAAGGAGACAACTACAAGTGCAAGGTGAGCATCTTCTGGGTCCATGGTACAAGCCTGGTGACTGCATCTGCACTGTCACTGCATGACNCATAGGCGGCGTCTGCATAAGGCTGGGGATGCAGACGTCCCCACAAATGCCCTCAAACGGTGATCACTGCTCAGAAACACTGCCTGAACAGCAACATAGCCAGAAGCTGCCAGATGTTCACAACACATCATGCGTGGCCCACACTTGTCTGCCGAGCTGCTCACCATGCTTGGAAGGCCATCAGAGTGTGGTCAAGCATTGCTATGAGGCTGACTTACGCTGCCATGACTGAAGACCAAAGCAAGCTTGTGCTGTGGTACAAGTCAAATGCACTGGTGACATCTGCTGACCTTGCATCGGGAGATGCCAATGTTTGCTTGTGATGCAGCCCACAAGATCTTCTTGTGTTGTCATGCAGGATTGCAAATGGCGCTGCATATAGCAGGCAGGAGAAGCGGGACAGGGTGCAGCAGGGCAGGGCCAGCCCTGGCAGGACCCCCAGCGGGAAGCGAAGGCGCCCCTCCTCCGCCCACGACAGCAGCCCCAGCACTTCCTCTGCTCACCACCCCCATGACAAGCGCCTCAGCAAAGCTCTGTCCAATGATGTGGGCACCAGCAGCGCACTCAACAAGCTGCAACGGTAAGAGGGATTGAGCTGTGTTATGCCTGTCTGGCGTGTTGTGNATAATGCGCCGCACTGCAGCAAGGCCCACCTTGAGCAGGTGCGACACAGATGGCCGCTTGGCAGTATCAAAGCTGAAGCATTGCTTCAACTCCTGCTGCAGCCATGAAGGCAAGCTGTCGGGCACATCAGGGGCCCGCCTTTTCAACATGGCAGACACCATTTGCAGCATGGACAGGCCCGAATAGGGCTGCAGTCCTGTGGCCAGGTGCAGAATGCAGGCAGCAATGCCCCAGACGTCAGTATGAGTGCCACGTGGACCAATTTCTGCATCTGCTTGCTCCGGAGCCCTGCACAGTTGCAGGAGCTGTGTACACCTAATGCTTGTAGTTTGGCCTCCAAATAGAATTGTAAGGATGCTTGGGTGAATCATCGTTTGGGTAAGGAATTTTGCCTGACCGCCAAGGCTTGGATTTCACGACCACAGTTCTGAGCTCAATGGTCATGCATGAGGCCTTACATGTAGTGTGGAGTGCCTGTAGGGCCAGAGATTGATGTGCACTCCTCCAGTGTTCCCAGAACATGAGATATGCCAAAATCTGCCAGGTAGGCATGGCCATGTGCATCCAGCAAGATGTTGGCGGGCTTGAGGTCTAGGTGAAGGATATGGGCATCATGCAGCTGTGCCAAGCCTTCCAGCACTTCTGTGGCCATGACCACCAGCTCTTGCAGTTCCAGTGGACCTGCAACATGGGATGGTCTTACCTTGCCTACTTTGGCCTAGTGCTTTTCTCGATGAAACATGCAGAACAATGCCATCACAACTGTAACCTGCAGCTGCTGGACATAGCAGACATGGCACGCATGTGATCACTGGANCTGGACACTGAGTCAGACTACGGGTACTGGTCATTTGGGCTCATGTGCAACCACCTGAAAGAAAAGAGGTTAGCTCCATTCTCACTATCAGTAGTTCCCTCATCTGCCACAGTGCTTCAAATAATTGGGCACAAAACCGATGTTGGCAATCTTTGGCTGGCAGATCAACATAGTGACTTCTGTCTGGCCTGCAACATGGGGGTCTTGATATGCATCATGAGCATGTCACTGGCAGTGGTTTGTGCTGAGAGGACAACAGTTACACTGGCAGTACAGTACAAACGAGCAGTAACACATGAGCTGACACATGCATTTACTTCTGAGCAGGAATGTTGTGTCCATTGACGGGTTTGAGGATGTGCCAGAGAATGATGAGGCAGCACTGCAGAAGGCTCACAAGTCTCCTGCATTGTGTGCCACAGTGACGATTAGCACCACCTGAAAACTTGGCTTGGCACTGCACTGCAACGCAAGCCTTACATGCAATTTGTATCCAAGCCATTGGGAAGCTTCAACAATGACCAGGAGGGCTGCAGTATAGAATCTTTTGTGACACAGGACTGGAGAAGTTCTGACAAAGTCCCTACCAATGGTGTTTTCATCAGCGTACTGCTCGATGCGATCCACACTCATGACTGGGAAGTCCTTCTCTACAGGCACGTATCGGCCCTCAACCTCAAAGTACTGGTTGAACTTCTCCCAGCACACCTGCATCCCCAAGCGCTGTGATAGGAGTCCTACCACTTGAAGTGTCCAAAGTGCTGCGATTTCAGCTCTGATGTGTGTATGGTCTGGCAACAAGCTGCAGGGTACAACAGTGGGAAGCCTATGTATAGCTGCTGGAGGTGCTGCTGCTACTCGAGNTGACGAGTATCAACCAGCAGTGAGGAAGACTGACACTACAAACATTGAGCGAGCTTGTAATCAGCTGACTGGGATTCTACGGTACGCAACAGGCTGTTTGACGTCGCATGGGAACGTGCGTAGAGTCAAAACCCCTCTAAACTTGCTGCTTAGTCAATACTGAGTCATGATTAGATGATTAGGTCGTAAGCCATAAAAACCGCTCGCCTGCGCGCCTACCTGAGGCGGATTGTAGCCTTGCGGGGATCGCATCACCTATCAATATGCTATTGTATACTTGAGATCATGCCGACTTCTATCGCCGCACACGAAAGCGTTTTGCTTGGGTCACAGAGCTCCTTTGGCTTGTCTTTACAACACGGGTTGGAGTTACAGCGTAAAGAAGATGCTCTGGTACAGATAACGCACACAAAGTCAAGCTTTTGAATGCATACTTCCTGTCATAGTTTTGTTCACACGCCATTCGTACGCACAATTGTGTTGTATAAACCCACCAGCCTGTACATTGTCAGGGGTTGCACCCCGCTCATCATACAACATCAAGCAGCGTTATTCGCAGCTAGCTTTAAGTGCATCAGTCGTACGGTGCAATGCAGGAGCTATTGCGTCCTGACAAGCAGAATTACAGCCGGCTTTTGCTGGAGACCTGGCTCAATGAGGTCCTGCATGACTCTACAGCTGCAAGCACTCCCACCAAGAATCAAGCACCCTACAAGGTGTGTCCATCATACTGAGTGCCATGCTGTTGCATGCCTGCAGCTGCGATACATTTCCACTTTGCTGCCTTGACACACCAGTGTCCAGCTGCAAATCTTTCACACTGCTGACCCGTGACCATGCTGTGCCTCTGCATACAGCAGTGTGATGCAGTCACCTTGTTAGCTGCCCTTGCTCAAAACGGCAAGCTGGATGTGATGGCAGCAGACAATAAAACCTTTGTTTTACAATTTTTAGTGTATGTGCATGTCCAACCAATGTGATGCCTGACATGCAGGGCCTGTGTAAGTACCAAATAGACAAACCAACCCTGTTGCTATCTGGTCTCACTGAGGAGGGAATAAACCTCCTGTACAGAGCACTGTATGTATACACAATGGGCTTTCAAGATCGGGTCCAGAAGCTGTTTGCCACCATTGCACAGAAGCAGATTACGCTGAACAATGTGTGGCGAGCATATCTTGCCATTGCCGAGGCAGCTATGAAAGTTGGCTTCAAGGTCTGTGAACAAAACCAATCACTGACATGCTCGATGCCCAGTTAACCTAGTGCAAGATATAGCCTTATGTAGTATGCCACCTTGAAAGCAGAAGCTCTTGATGACATGCCTGATTCTGGTCACCGACACATAAAATGCAGGCCTCGTGGTCTTCTGCTTGACACCNCCCGCTGGGATTGAGATATATGCTGCGAACTGATGAGAAATTCCCCTGAGACGGGGCTTGATAACTGCTGGGACTGTTGTGGACATCTTTCACAGCTTGCCTCAGAGGTGACGAGTATNGCAATGTAGCATCCACTCTCACTATGCAATGACCACGTGCAGCAAACAGGTTTTCAACCACCTGTTGCTGTAGGTATCAGGACAATTAGGCTTCAGGCTCACACATGGGTGAGGATGTTGATGCAGATCATGGAGCCCTGACTTTCGGTGTATAACCTGGTATCTTGCTACTGCAGGTATCAGGACTACCAGGCTTCAGACATACCCACAGCAGAGCACGACAATGTGAAGGTGCGAGTCATGGCTGGAACGCATNAGTACAACCCTGAAGTTCTGCACAAGAAGGCGGTTCAATGCTCATGACACAATCACCGTTTGCAGTACTAGAAACCGTAAGCACTTGCAGCGTGTTGCATATGCAACAGCATGGGGAACATAGCCAGCTGTTATAGGCACCAGGTAACAACAAATTGCGTATTGATTGAGTGTAGCATGGTATCGAAATCTGCAGCCATAATGCATCTATATGTGAACCGCTATGGTGCCACATGACGACACACACATTGATGCAAAGAAGCTCAGTAAAAGATAATGGCAGAAGAGCTTGTGCTATAGAGGTATGCTGATCAGAGTTCAATGTCCAAACAATGTTGTAGAGACCCTGATACTAACCGTGTTTGCATGTATAGGAATCTTCTGTCTTGCATCTGCTGGCGCTCCAGCTCTGCTGCAGACAATTTCCACATGGAAGTGCTGAGGGTCCAAGCCGGGGATTCGGAGGGAAACTTCATGAAGGAAGAGATCAAAGGTGGTGGCAGGGCTTAGTGCAATGATGCCTTTGTGATAGCCCTATACAGCAGATGGATGTGCTTAGATCGCTGGACCTCGACTGAGACACCAACATGAATGCTAGTAGGTGGAAGGTGTCATCGAACAGCATCAGCTAAACAGAAGCTGTTTCAAGGTTAAGCTCAGGGTGGCTGCTGTTATTCAGACTCCTCGGGTACAATGAGCTCCAGCAGAGGCAAATTGGCTAGATGCCGACCTGTTTTCCGTCGTGGAAGATGAGCGGGAACAACGCATCCTCCATGCTTCGGTTCCCTCTGATGTGAAGCCTTTGATGGAAAGCATGCACTCCTTGGAAGGTACCAAAGTTTCCGGCGCCTGGTCCGAGATTACACCGCAATAATTGCCAGATCGCGCTCTGCGCTTATCATCGGCATTGCTACTGCGTGAGCAGCATCTTGCAGCACGTCTTCNTTGCAGAGGAGCAGCAGGAGAAGGTACAGCGGTGTTATGCTCTGAAGTGTGTCATGCTTTGCTTTGTTCAGAGGAATGAAGGTATAAGGCTGAAAGAGGAGTATCATGCCTTCAGAGACAAGATGGGCATCCTCATGTTTGTCATTGGCGCCTCGCTATCACTGGGGTTGCACAATGCCCAGAAGCGTAGCCAAGCGCATGAAGCTTTCTCGCTCAGTCCACCCTTCATGGTTGGGGTGCAGATGTTCTTGTGCTGGATGCTGTACCTGTACACAGCTCTGGCCTTGCGGGAAAATGTACTCAAGGTACAAGATTCCCATCATACCTGATGCTCAGCATGCTTCCTGTCCCAAGTCTCAACTGCAGAGTAAGCCTTCAAACATCATGATGAGTTTCACGAGCACTCAAGGGTCAGATGCTTTCTGTTTGCTGAGTGGGTGTAAGCTGTTTGTTATAGCGTTGTCATTTGTCATTTGGGTTGAGGAGCAGGCACACCCAATGCTGTGCACTTGGCATATTGTGGAGTGCTTTTGCCCCAATCATGCAGCAATGTTTTATGCAGCAGACAAGGGGTCACAGTAATGCTGAGACGTGCAACATGCAGGTGAATGGAAGCAGCATCCGGCCTTGGTGGATACATCACCACTACTGGTCCATCATCACCTGCATGATACTGCTCACACTGCCTGTGGACTCACCAGCTGTCCAGGTCTGTGTCAAGAAGATTCTGTGGTGGAGTGCATTCCAAGGAAGCCTCATGCTGCTGCAAAATAGGTGACACCTGACATGACAATTTGTGCATTGTGTCTGGACCTGGCGTTAAATCTTTCAGGAACAATTCAGCAACCCTGACTTTGCTGAGCATCCCTCTTCAACAATCTTTGTTCTGTTGCCTGCCATCCTTGATCAATTGCTTCTTNCCATGCATAGGGTCCACATAAATCTTGTAGTGCATTAGGCTGGACAATGCTTACTTGTCAGCACTTCAGGCTTCAAGCCATATGCTCTGGCAGCAGCTGAGGTAGGATCCAGAGGCTTGCCAGACAGAGTGTATCCAGGTCCACTTTCAGCAACCTTGGCTGGTACAGGCTTGCCTGCTATTGCCAACTTGATAAAATGCTTCTGTGCGTGACTGGTAAACGCGCGTGCATCTCTAGTGCCAACATGTGCAGCAGCTGCTTTCCAGTCTCTGCCATGCAACTCTAATGCCTGCAGAAACAGCTGTTCCTCTTCCGTGGACCAGCCTCTGCTTTGCACTCTATTTGTGCCTGAGTCCTTCCGTTTCCTCCGGCCTGTGGCGCTGAGTTCCTGCTGATCATTTTCATCTGTGGTGACAGGAGTAGCGCTATCAGGCTTGCTATTGTCTGCTGCTGCTGGAGGTGCTGCTTCCTTGTTGGACTTGCTCTTTCTCGCTGGGGCACCTGCATGCGCAGATCATGTCAACCTTTCATGATTAGGTGAAGCACGCAGGTGATTTCGGGCTGACCCTTCTTAGCTTTCCTCTTGCTGCCACCCCAGTCATCATCTTCCGAGTCAGCATTTATATTGTAACCATCGTACTCCGTGTAATGGTTGTCCTCAGCCAGCATGGAGGCGATCAAAGCATTTGTAGCGTCATCGTTTGCCTCTCCCATGGTCACAAACCAAGCAAGAGTAAAGCGGTGCTCACTGACAGAACCCCGCACAATTGCTTAGCCACAGCGTGTCGTTTTCGTGGAATGAGCGCGGTCTCTACGTAGCGTTTGGCCGAGCATCACCCGTCGTTTGAATCGCGAGCAATAGTTCAAAATTGCCGATTGCATGCGAGTGTAGTGGCATGTCAACGAAGGCCCGCCNGATTTGTGGTCTGGACAGAAGGCCAGTTGCCTATGATGTGGCAGGTTGATTAACCAGTCGAGTCAAATCAGTGGTGGCACGATGGAACAATAGCCTTACCAGCTATGTCCACAAAGATCAAATTTGGGCGACTTGTAATAAATGCCAGGCTGTGCTAGTGCTGTGTCTTCTGTGAAACGGGTTTTCCACTGCAGACGGACGTTGTCAACTCGAAAACGTCGACAATGCATGCCAGACACGTACCCTATATGTGCCGAACAGTCGCTGCGTCGTGGCTTTGTCTTGTTGCGTAAAAAGATTGTACTGCGTGCTGGAGATCGGTTAACATCCCGTTGGCAGACCCATGCTGTGTCAACAGAGTCAGCGAGCGCCGTTGTTATCAGACCATCTTCGTAGTGGAGCCCCCCTTATGTTGCTTGCAAAAGTCGGTCAAGGTGATACGTGCCCGTGCATGTAGAACAGGTAGGTTCCAGTGCACAGATTGCAAACTCCAAAACCTTGCTTATCCCTGTGCAAGTTTCGGTGAAGCGCGCTCATGTTCGCGTTTATGGTACATTGCAACATGCCCCACAAGCTTGGCTAAAAAATTGAAGCTCACACAAGCTTGTACATACAAAACCCACTGTTCTCATACATATATGTAATATGAATATAAATAATAATATTTGTATATATATATACACACAGCTACATGACAGCATTTCTTAGCCAGTTTGATCTCACTTGGGTACGTACAGTACTGCAGCAATGTCTCTCTAAACTCCTGACAATCAGTCAGAAGGCAAATGACTCCTGAAATACATGTGTCATTGGCATATCCATGCTCTCCAGTGTGGAAGACACCAGCTGCGTCATGGCAGATGGTCCACACTGGAACACCAGGCTTGATCTGGTGTCAGGACACACCTGCATGTCACAACAACAATCACACTGAGCATGTGTAGCATCTGTTGCTTGCTCAGCATAGGTTTGATGCTGTTCACTGCTGCAGATACCCAGATTACAGAGAGCTACTGCTCAAGTTTGCAGTACCGCACACTGCTCACCAAGCTGTGATGATGTAACACACTGCCTAGCCTGACTTTGTTTTGAGCAGCAGGCAGTGAGCAATGCCTTGCTTCAGATGTGCAATCTCAACAGGAGGCTCTCAAAATGTCAACCTGTCTGAGGCGGCAAGGGGGCTGGTAAAGCTGCATGTGCGCTGTCAGAAGCTGCAAATTAGTAGCGCTNCAATGAGTTACTGAGTCTGCTGTGTGTGCTACCATCGCTGACATTGCCGTCATCCAATGACCTGACGATTGACTATGTTGCCAATGACAGGTCAGATGAACACAAGCTTACTTGCAACTGCACTTTGATGTTTTGATGAGCATCACGATGATGCAGTTGTTTGTGGCTGGTGGGTGCGATGCTCGGTGCATGCTCGCTGCTGGTGTCTGCTCGTGGAACTGTGCAAGACACTCAGTTCAGCAGGAACAGCAACTCAGGAGTGCGGCTAGCACAACACCAGGGTGCAAGGTGCACTTCTGGCATACCAGTCTCACACCTCTCAGATGCTGACACTACGCCCATTAGCGTGTCTGCTGCACAGCAAGTCGCTTGCCTTGTCCCCTATGCAATGCAAACCGCTATCTGCTGCAGGATGCACAAACAGCTCAAAAGAGTTACACGGCCTCCACGTCTGGCAGCCTTATGTCACAAGACACCCCCCGCATTGCAGAGCAGAGCATTGCACGAAGCAGGTCCTGGTCTCATGCTCAGAGCAGTGAGCTTGAAGCTGCGTTTGGCAACCTGATCAGGACTGTCCTCGTGGGCGAAAGCTTTGGCGAGCTGGCACTACTGCAGCAGCACGCCCGCAGAACTGCAAGTGTTCTTACAGCAACACAGTGTGACGACACTGATAGCAGTCAACATGAGAATGGCACAGTCGACTTGCTGAGGATTGCAAGTGAACATNTTACGAGCTGAGCTGCCTGAGCTGGCATCTGCTGCAGACTCACAGCGGGCATCCTTGCCTCTGCATTACTACGAAGAACCAGATCCTGCCAAGTAAGCCTGATTTTTTATTCAGACAGCGTCCTGTGCAAATATAACACTATATCTCATGACCCTCCAGCTTGTATGCTGATGCTGCTAAGTGGACCCATTCCTTTTTGATCCTTGTACTGCTTAAGCTATTGGCTTCGCTCAAACATTTGTTTGAGGCTGATCCTTAATTGCTCTCGCACCTGCGCTTCTAGTAGTGCAGAGCACCAACATGATTGTCATGTGCAAACACAGACCTGATCTTGTGTCTGTTATAAAGCATCTGCCCTTCAACATAGAATAGTGCTTGTGTGAGCCATTGCCAAGGTGAAATGTGCTGCAGGGCACTGAACATGCTGGAAACAGAGCTGGCCACCATCTGTCAAGGAGGGGATGATGTGCCACAGGTGTACCGAACTCATTGGCAGGAAGACTTGCAGAAGCTAAGAGTGCTGCTGGAAAGGGAGTGTGCAGCCCAGGTCTGCCTCGCTCATGCCGAGCATCTGTCCTGACTGCAGTCTGCAGGTTGTCGTGGCTGATGTCAAGCGGTATTGCTTCATCCTCGGGAACCATTTCAGGAAGGTTGCAAACTAGGAGTTGGTGCATACAAAGGTTTAGCTTGTTCAGTAGGCATCTGAAACTGAATCACGAGCTTAAGTGATTCCAGTACAACTGTTCTTTCAACTGATCACAGACATGAGTGTGGCGCTGATTGATTCTTCATCGTGAAATAATGCATGTGAAATAATTCATGTATGACGTCTGGCTCAACATGACCAGACTAGCAAAACCTTGAGCTGTGTGTGGTTTATGTGTATGCGCAAAGCAGTCAGAACCGTGTGTTCTATAAATCATTGCTGCTTTTGCAAATCTTGATAAACTTGCATGCTTGTGTATAATATGTGTTGGCCGTTTAAAACGTTTTTTGTTGGGCGCAGTCCCGACAGTCGCCATCCTGCACCCCTATGCGGCGGCCCAGCATCATGATCCCCCCTTCCAGGCGGGGCAGTTCCATGAAGCCCTCAGCTCCTGACCTAGACCCCAACAATGTCCTTACAGCATGGGGCTCAGGCTCAGGGCAGCTAGGGTTGCGAGAGGACGTTGGGTACCTTGATCCTGAAGAATATGGCAGAGCCAGGCTTAGTCATGTGGCTGACACCATGATGGGCAAGCTGGATCCTGCCGAGTATTTGAATCCTGGGAGACATGGTGAATGGACTTCTGCATCAGGTGCCCTCCTCCTCATGCTACAGGCAGTCTTGTGATACACTGTCCACTGAATTGAATCAAGCTGCTTGGCTACAGTGCTTCTTGGCTGTGGCTGGCATGGCAGCTGTACGAGACATCTGCTTTTCTGTTTCAGCAAGTCCATTGAGGCTATGTCTGCATGCAAATACTGCACTGGATCAGCAGCAGCTGTCATTCCAGTGGCAATGGAAGTTGTCAGTAATGCTGATGAAGTTGCTGCGATGTGCAGGGATGGGATGCACAGCAGGGCCCACTTGGGGTGTCAGCAGCACCCCACCCGGTCTTGAGCTGATCACAGACCCCAGAGTACGGGAGGCAATCCGAAATCAGCAGCTCAGATAGGATGTACAGCTGGCACCATGTTTGGTCTATGTACTTTTGAAGGCTTTGCCCACCATCAGCTAGAGATCAAAGCGCGGGGTTGGCATGCATTTCCAACATATAGCACTCATATAACTGCATATAACACTTGTTGTATTCCTGCTGGCTTCATGTATCATACTAGANCTGCAAAATCTGCTACCCCGCTTGTGCTGATGGACCTTTGCAATCACAACGACATTGAAGCGCAGGAACAGTGAGTGAAAAAGAACCACCACCATGCATGTCATCCACGATCAAAGAGCCTTCGGCATTGCATGCTGCAGCACCAAGTTCAAAGGCAAAGGCAGTGAGAGTCAGTGTTAGTTTAGGCAGATTGGAGCTCCACAGTGTGCTTTCTGACCCACTTGTCTTGCAGCTGTGGCTGACTGCCCTAGACTCAGCTGCAAACCCAGCATGCAACCATTGCTGTCAAAGCCAGATGTAGCAGACATGTGAAGTCTGCTTTTGCATGCAGCTAGGTCATGTTGTTAAAGTGATACAAGGTGTCATTGAGACTGTGGAGCTCCCCGAGAAGGTGGACATCATCATCAGCGAATGGATGGGCTACTTTTTGTTGCGAGAGTCCATGCTTGATTCAGTCCTAGTGGCCAGAGACAAGTTCCTGAAACCAGGCGGAGCGCTGTATCCCAGCCACGCAAGGTTATACTTTGCTCCTATCCGTTCAAATCAGACCCAGCAGCGCCTGACTGAGTTTCAGGTAGGCAAGCTTGGCCCATGTGCTGCCTACATGCAAATGTGTGTGCACTGGCAGCAGGCGCAGTAATTTGAGGTGCAACTGAGTATGACTGCAATATCACACTTCGCTTGGGGAGCTCCATGGGTAGCAGTGGCCATGCATAGCATTTGAGCTTGTGAGTCCATTTTTGCAGACACAGTCCTGTACGAGCATTTACCTGTTGTCATGAACAGGTGCTCTGGTGAAATACTCGGAGAACATGCAAACACATTCAGGGGCGTACATCCCCCAGCAACCCATGCTGACTGCTTGTTTGCACACTGGTACACATCACAGCATCTCTGCCTGTCTGTGCATTCCATGCTGCCACTTACATGTCATCAGGCCGCACCTGATGTTTGTACAGACGCTTGGATGGTGCTGCAGAACTCCATGGGTGGCTGGGCAGACTTTCTTGGCGACATGCAACGCTTCTATGGAGTCAGCCTGGAGTGCTTGAACAATGAATTTCGTCAAGAGCAGCAGGAGTACTTCATGAGCACCAGCGCCTGGGCGGATGTGCACCCCAGCCAGCTCATGGGCCCCCCNCACATTTTGCATGCTGTGTAGCGCTTTCACAGTGCCTGTTGTGTTGCAACTAAGCATGCGGTTGCCAGCAGGTGACACATGTGACACTCTCATGCAGTGGAAGTGCTTCACGATTCAGTTCTTGCATCCCATGTAGTGCTAGCCAGCACAAGCATGGGATTGGTTGGCACGCAGGTGGCAAGACGTCTTGTGATGATGCAGAATCAGGCGACCCTAGAAGCTTGCCAGAGCCCCAGCCAAGTCAACACAAAGCCATCAGTGCTGCAACAAGCGCTGCCAATCGTCTCAAGGGCATGCGCCGCCGCGCTGCCAAATTCCTGACCCGCATCCATGCAGAGCAACAGAGATCACCACCCTTGACACCATGCACTCAGCAGCGCAGCACACTTACAAACATGTTGTACAACACTGTGCTAGCGTAAAGACAGCATCACAAGCAGCAAACATCTACCTAGGAGCTTGAATGTGCACCCTTTCTTACAAGTGAGAACGTCAATTTGGATCAAAGACGTAACATGCAGTGTTGCCATGCAAAGCAGTACATGTTGCAGCATGAATGTAGCTGTGGGTACTTGAGTATAGCATTGTACAGCCAGCAAAAATGGCAGATGCTGCTCCCATGATCTACAACTTCCTGTCCAGCACCTGCTGTACAGCTTTGTCCAAGACCTGCAGCGACATCACTCCCGTCTACAGTTCGAGCATGCCAATGATATGTGCCAACATCCATTGCCCACAACTAGCATTTGCAACACAATCAGGTGGGTTCTGGTACACCATCTACCAGTTGAGATGCTACGTGATGCACCCGCACAGCCTGTGCCCAAACATGTCTGTTCAAGCACAGCGCACACATGAGCCTGGATGACTGTGCTCACCTGGTTGATGAGTGACTTGCCAGCAATACCTCCTAGCACGGCTTGGGCAAATGTGCCTCTGAGCATGGCTGGGAACTGTGCTGGAACAGAAGGGCCCCAGCANAATACATGCTGTAAAATACACAATGTGATTTCGCCACCTGTCAGTGAAGTTGTGTCTGAGAAGTGAATCATTCTGCCACAGACATTTGGTGGCACCCTACTGCCTGACCATTTGTATCATCACTGGAGTAACAGACATATGCCGGTGTGCAGGCTATAGGGCTGGTCTGCTTGTCACAAGAGGGACATAGAATCTGGCATGGTGTAATGCATGAAGAGGTTTCTTTGCAGTCAGTGGCACTGCCTCCTCCTTTGACTTAGCTGCTCAGCCTGTACAGGCGGCACAAGCAAGTCGGACAGGCCATTTGTGGTGACACATGTGACGCGTGTGGCTGTATACATGCATATGGTACAGAGCATTCTGTACTTTGTATGTGTGCCCAACAAATCGCTTACCCCATAGTGGTCTCTCAGCCTGGCTCTGCTGCTTGGCAAAGCAACAGAAGGCTGATTGCACTGCGCTGAGCATCATGGTCCAAAACCTCTGCATGTGTTGCCAGAAGCTGGATTTCTGCTTTGCCTTGATCCCAGGGGCAAATGACGCCCTTCGAGATGGGGGGGCGGGATGGATCTGACGCCGTGTNTTATCACCTGTGATTTCCTGTCGAGCTTGATCCACACAGCTGTGTTGACGGGGTCATAAATCAGTACAGGGCGGCTCTTGCCCGGGTCATGCTGCTGGCTGTACTCAAATATGCCTTCAAAGGCGCTCTGCAATGCTGCCTCAACTTTCTCACCTGCTGCCTCCACCTGTGCACATGTTGACAGACGTTGTTGCTTGGTTGGTGACCAAGACTGTCCACAGCATTTTTTGTGCTTTTGTATGACAGCTGCAGATACAGGACTTGACTTGAAGCTGTTTTGGTGTGGCTGATTGGATTCGGTGTGGCTTTGGTGTGGCTAAACCCTACTTGCTGCCTTGCAGCAGAAAGCAACCAGGGCAGGGCAGGGCAGGATAGGGAAGACGGAGGGGCAACAACCCATCGGGGTGACGTCATGAAATTACTGTAGGGATGGATGCATGCTATAGGTATTGCTGTACTGCAGTTGTTTCCATTGTCCTGTTGAAGCAGGTAGCTTGCAACGGCCGATACAGCTCAGCAGTGTCAGCTGAGACGTACTTTTGTCCTTGTCAAGTGTCGGTGACTCTGCAGCATCAGCTTCAGGCAAGCACTTGCTTTCATCAGCAATACACAAGTTCTTGTGCAAGCAGCTTCCAAAATGCCATGTCGAGTCAATATTTCTTGAGTCGCATTCAATTGTGAGTCACTGATCTTTATCTTTTGGACTGCAGCATACAGATGACTGAGCTGTGTGGGTAGAACCACATGAATAACAGAACAGAATGCACTGCAGGTTCTGGAGCAAATCTACCTCGTCTATCGCGGCCGGTATCTGTACCCAATCATGATCAACTTCTTCACAGCACCGGCCATGCACGGCATGACAACTATCCTGAACGGGCAGCACAACAAGGTCATGGCGCTCATGAGTGAATGCCGCCTGACCCCAATGGTGCAAGGGGGGTGGGTCCGAGCCGCGTCATCTCACCGGCTGNTGCCTCATCAGCAACAGGGCTGTCATGCCTTGAGCAGTAGCTGTCTGCCAGGTGCTGCATTGGCAGGCAATACTTCCAGTGCCGTAGAAACAAAACATCAAGCAGCTGTGGGGCGGTAACCATACACCCTGCTATGGGCCTTGTCAATCACACTCACCTGCATTTCATAATTGTTTCAGGCACAACTTGTATATACTGGATGCCTGCTTTGTGCGAACAGTACATGGGTCCAGGATTGCGCTTGTCAAATCAACCTTGTTGCCTAATAAGCATGTTGACTCTGTTGGAGAGTTTGATACCAACAATGGTCCACCAGAGCTTAAGCCTGTCCTGCTGGCACCAACATTGCGACATAAGGCATTAACACTGTCTTGTGCCACACCCCTGATTGAGGTTTGCTAGCTTGGCTGCCTTGAGATGCAAACTTGATGCATTTGTATGACTATTTGTACAAGCTCAAACCTGCTCACTTGGTTTGCAGGTACTTTGTTCATGGTTCCACAGAGGTAGCAGCATTGTTAGCAGAACTAGCTGACGCAGGTGAACTGGACTATTATTGAACACACTTTGACACACATTGACGACTTCTGTTTGTGTGTCTGATGCAACTGATTTATACATCCACCGTTGGTTATGTTTTGACTTAGGTGATAGTGAAATAATGAGCATTTGCTTGCTTAAATGACTGCTATACTTTCTGCATGCTCTGCTTGTGCAAGCATGCTGCTATTNTAAATTTAAATCACCGCTCTGCTGGAGATGCCTTGAGCAAACTGTGGAGCAAGAAAAAGCATTGGTTTCATACCATGCTGCTTGTTCCGGCTGCGCAGTTTGCTAAAGGCGACTACGGCAGAGCAGGAGTTTAAACGCATGCTGAGCATGCTTTCCTGCAGCAGTCANGTTAGGATGTCCATGACTACCTATCACTTGCTTTCTTCAGGACACGCAGAGATCAAGCGCAGAAGCCCACGTCGAAAACTCTGCCCCATCAACGCACCAAAAAAGCCGATCGAGTGGCTCGCCAGACAATACAACCGCAGCTGGTGGTGTGAATACCCGAATACGCAGGTAACCTATTTCTGCTGGTCTTCTTGACGGGCCCATCGGATGTAGATAACCATCTGCGCGCGCAAAACATGTAGGATGTTGTCACGCAACGATGGCCCAATCGTCGGCAGGGCAGGTACATGCAAGCCATTCTGGCATTGGAGCCGTCTGGTCATCCACAGGTAGTGTTGAGCCACATCTCAATGTTGTTCACTTTTTCTACGTTTCCCATGACGAAAACTCAAGCCACAAACAACATGAGATTGGTCTCCTGCAGCTGTGCGAAGGTCGTAGAGTCTTGGCTCACCTTCAAACAGCACAGATTGATGATATTAGTGAGGTAATACCTTGTATGCAATGCAAGTTGTGTCCCCCTAGCAACCTCATGCTGATGGCATGATCAACCAAGAGTTATGCCTGACTGCCTCACATGCAAAGAAGTAGCACGAGTGGCTTGCGTACCTTGGTGAGCCAAAATTGCACTGCCTCAATTGGTGCACCTCCATGCAGCTAGCATACAGCTGCAAAACTCNGTCGACTTGTTCCACCAGAGCAACCTCACCCAGGAAGCCGCCCGCCTCTATTGTTTTCACATGCTGCTTGGTCCCCTGCATGCCATGGTAGCTCTTTGAAGCTGGCTGTGCATATGTATGACAGCAGGTGACTGCTGGGTATGCAGCTGGACATGGCCAAGATGCGATGTCACATACAAATCCACACAACCAGCGCCCATGCATGGCCACACAGAACAGGCCATCCTGTGTCACATGCACACACTGTGTGCAGCTGTGTGCACAGCAGGACTGCATTATCACTAGCAAGGGTGCTGCTGGGCAATAGCTTCAAACATTGGTGTGATGCACAGCACAGTCGACAGACACATGGAGGTGACTTGTTACGGCACAAGCAATAGCTGTGCTGGAGGAGGGACGCAATCACTTGATGCCAGCAGTCTTGGGTCTGACTCTGGGCTGCCATACCCAGACAATGAACCCACATGCAACAGTTGTGCAGGCAGGCTGCTACAGTGGTGCAGAGAGTGCCTGCACTCCGGTGCACCGTAACTATACCTGGAAGTGTTTGTTGCACTCCACTTTGCCACTTTGTACAAGGTAAAACTTGGAGGTGCTGAGAAGAGGCTCCCCTTCATGCAGGATATAGTCACCATCCTGCATCAGGCGTCCACACAGTGTATGTGCACAACCTTCAACAGCACTGGCAGACTTGACACATGTGGCAGGGCCCCTGCACAGCCATTTAATCTCCTGTGGGAAACCTCATGAAGTGAGCCTGCAGAAGCTTGATGATGGTGGGCAAAGCATGAGCCAAAGCTGCTAACATTCAAGGATGCATGACATGATGGCTAGTGTCACACCACGTCTGATACACAGCACTGATCATGCGTTATGACACAGCCATGTGACCTGGCATCAGAAGCAGCATCGCAATGCCAATTCGTCACATGACGAGGCTGACACAAATCTACACATAGCAGCTATTTGATCACCAAAGTATCTCGACCTGCATTACATGATTTAGTGACATAATATCAACAGCAAATCCGGCTGGCACCTGTCACAACAAAGCCTTTGGAAGGTAATGCGCAGCAACTTGAGGCCACTGTGAGGCTATACAAAGTGCATGCTGGTCCTGTATAAGTTGTCAGAAGCAAATCAGACAGGTAGCTTGACTGACAGATGTCAAGAGAGGTGGCTGATCTGAAATTGCACCCCATCTCTGGTCCTGTTGACAGTCGTCAAATGCAGTACACAAAGGCAGCTGGACTGACAAATTTCATGCGGAGCATGTTCTGCTGAAGAGCTCACCCTATCTCTGGGCGCCCGGTGAGCGCCAGCCTCCAGCAGCTTGACGAGTGTGTCCAGATTGCCGGTCTGAGCTGCCACATGCAGAGGCGCCTTGCCAACCTGTCACAGGATCATGATTCAGCATACAGTTGCGTCTGAAGCTTTTGTGGTACTTGGCTACTGTTCAATTGCTTGCGCAAGTGGGTTGCTACATGCAGCAGTGCCGTGCCAATCCGTATGACAGCATCATGTTTTGACAACCGTTGTTCGGCGGCATTTGTATCAACTGGTTGCTGTTGTGTTATCGCCGTGCAGGAGGGACCCACTTGTGAAACAGCAGCACCATCTAGGACGCACTTCTAGTGTCGGAAAAGACTCGTCAAATAACATGTCAGCAGTACTTGACAGCTGAGATGGGTTCTGTAGTAGTCAACCAAGCTGTGCAGCAAAGCATGTCAAGGTATCNTGCATCTTCGGCGAGCTGCTACAAAGGGTTTCGGGTCTTGGGGGCGCCTCAACCCCACAGCTACAGATTGCACCCATGTTTGCCATCCATGGCAAACCAGCCACCCCTGCTGAAGGGTAGGCCACCCCAAGTAGACATGTTGGACTCGATTGTGGCAATTTGAATAAAGTTTTCCACATGCAATCAAAGCTGTTGATAGCACCCTTTTGTGAAAACTGCCCATCAGAGAGCTTTGACGTGAACACCATCGCTTTCATTCTGATCTTTACAATCACTATGCCAAGTCTCGTAGGACTTGTGTGTCACATTTTATCTTTCAACATTTAGCTTCGTGGTGCATGACAAAACCAACAGTGGGGCGCATTGCATGCCTGTTTGCTACTGTGAAATGTTTGTATCAAAACGTTGACACGCATACTGCAGGCATGGCAAAGTAAGCTTGCACCGCAACGGTGTCAATGCTTGCTGGTATGTGGCAATTGACGAAGCATGTGCCCAGTATGCAGGGAGACATACAACCAGGCTGGCCTCATCAACACGACAACTCAGACAGAGCTGCAAGCACTGTTTGACATCATTGGGACGCCCCATTGGGCAGACGTGCAAGCGCTGCAGTCCCCTGCCTGGAGGCACTACCTGCAGAGGCTCCCTGGCAAAGCACCCACTTTGTTCAGGTATATGTGCTGCTGCTGCTGCTGTTTCTNTCGTTCATGTACCCCCTCACATCCCCCTCCTCACCCGCTGCATCTGCGTCAAAGGACACCACCACATATGCTGCCCCATTTTCAAACACCTGCATGCAGTTCAGCTGTCACACATGTATGTCACGTGGGGCTGTAGCTACTGGACAGTCATGCAGTTGCTGCTTTACAGTCACCAGCCAGCTCAGCAGCTTCATGGTGCAAGCAGGTAGAAATGATATGCGTATGCTTTGGTTCTGACGTTACGTGGACTAGCACCATGGGCTGTGATACCCATGCTGTGAAGCTCAGGCCAGTTGCTGACTAGCAGGCTTGGAGGAGGCTACTTGTGATCTGGTGAACAGCTACACAACACACCCAGAACTCTTTGAAGCAGCTACCGTGCTGGGGCCCGCATGCCTGGACATTGCTGAAGCCCAGCCAAATGCACAGACTATGTTTGGTAGGCAAACACCTGTTGGTGTGACATGTGCCCTCTGTGAAGCATCTGTCCTATGCTAGAGCAGCACATGTGTATCTCCAAGCCAATTGGCAGACAAACAGTCTGCAAAGCATGTTAGACCATGCACTGCTTTACCGTCAAACAGAGCACCATGCAGGAAACCAAGGCAATTGCACCAGTATAATGCAATGACAAAGTAAGCAGTGCTAAGAGCAGAGCGTATACCTGGATAGTGTGCGCTGCATCTGCGATGCACCACGCAGACCCGCTGCTGCCGCAGCCTTGGTACACAGTCTTGTGGGCCAGATGTCCGCTAGCTTCTTCTTCTTGTAATTTTTGTGTAGGGAGCCCAGCTGGCCTCAGGCTCCTGATAGGGGTAATGCGGCAACTGCAACAGCTTGCACAGCCTCAAGCCTCTTCTGCTGGTCAGGACAGGTACACCTGCCCCCCTCACAGCCAGGCTCACAACACCTGTTGAGCAACTCATTCATCATATCTCTGACAAGTACAGCTTGAAACTCCTGGCCATAGCATGAGAATCTGCTTTGGTGTTGAAGTCGTTTGACAAAGTGATCCTTGTGAGCAAGTAAGTGTCTCTTACGCCCAGAGTCTTGTGTTCAACTTGCTGTCAGGGGTTGTTATACAGCAGTACAAGTGCTTTCACAGCAGCATGTATACTACATCTTGTACAGGGCCACCAGTAGGCATACCTGAGCCAGCATGTGCGATTGACAGAGATTTGAACTGCCTGCAGTGTTTTGTGAGTGATGTGTCCATGCAAAGCTACTGTGGGGTATGCATAGCAGCTGATGACAAGCTGACTGGGTGCCAGATGTCTGACAACTTGGGGTCTGAGCTCAATGCAGTAGCGTGTGATACATGCTCACAACTGTTTGAGGGCTCAGCAGATCATAACAGAATGTATTAGCACACCGCCATGCTTATCTACTCGGCTTGCAGGCCACTGTGACAGGAGCNCTTACTGCAGCATGAATCCAAGCCTGTCTGCCACCCTGCGCTGCACTGAGTTGTGCCTACAAGAGCAAAGGATGGCAGGCAGAATCACATGCTGTGCTGTAGGGTATTGCATGATTGTAAGTCAACTGAGCTGGAATTGACCAGCTCTGTTGTGTAGGTCATTGATCCGCAAAGTTGGGACATGATGTTTGAGAGACTGAGGGCACTTCCAGCATCTGTCCGCCATGTGGTCATGGTCACAACTGTACCTGTTGTCTACCCACAGGTGAGTCTGTGCTGTGCTGTNGCTCAAGATGAGCAGGAAAAGTGAGCTTTGATAATGACTCATATCGCTGTTGCTGCCTAAGATCACCTTGTACCTATCTTGCTAATACACATTTTTAGTGCATCACTACTTTCACATATCGCTCAGCGGCTGAACACATACATTGTCTTTGATGTTGGTCATGCATGGCCAGTGTCACATTGACATACTCGGCAGATNGTGCCAACCGTAGCACACAGCCTAATGCTGGCATTGCACTTGTGCTGAGAGAGGATTGTTGCTAAATGTCAGCGCATGTGACAACTGACCTAGACCGGTCAGCAAATGGCGTATACCGCAGTGCATCATCGCGATGCAAATCCTCATCAAGATTGCGCCAGATCCTCTCAACAGACCGGCTCACAGCTGCCCACCCTCCCTGCAGCAAGCAGTATGTGCGACAACACTGTCACCAAGTCTCGGCTTAGGGCTGGTATGTGCACCTAACCTGCTCATTAGGTTCACAGAACGCTGCTGCTGGCCATGCAATGCACCTACATTGACATGCAGCGTGAATTACAATGATAATGGGAACACATGCATTAGTGATCTATGCTTCTATTAATGCATTGTCATGCTTTAGTCAAGCTAGGCTTCCAATAGGCCTTCTTGCTAGGCCAGCCAGGTCTCGAGCTGTTACAAAATGCAGCAAGGGCGTCGGCCATCATGCGCCTACACGTATGAAGTATGGTTTCTGCTCATTAGAGTCAGCTAGTGCAGAAGTTGACTCCTGCGCTCCGCGATGGCCCCCGGAAGCACTGCTTTCGTCCGGCGCCACTTTTATGAAACCGTGGAGCAAAGGGCGATCAGCAGGCAGTTGAGTCCTGTACCTCATCAGGTGCGCAGCATATGTCTCTCATTTCAGGGTGACAAGTCCCCCTTGCACCTGCTACAGTGACAACAGCTCTGCACAAGAATCCTGCCCGTCATTCGTACAGGCTCCTCAACGTGAAAGGGTGAGCCTTGTTGTGCGGGGCTCAGTGCTCCTGCAAAGTACTGGAGATGTCCTCAAGGCAGATACGAGCTGGAAGCGCAAGATTAAGGACAATACCATTGAGAGCGTACCACAACTGCTTTGGTTGCTAGAACCAAAGATCGTATTTGCACATGCAAAGGTATCCTGTGGTTTGTGCACATGGCAACAAGCTGCTTTCACATGGACCACATGTGCCAACAATGTTGCAGGCTGATTTCAGGGGCCAAACTACCGAGTCCCAATACTGCCAGGGCATGTTTCTTGAAGGCTTCCACAAAGGTGGTGGCAGGGTGAGAACTGCTCTTCTTGCCTGCTCTGCCTGCTGAAAACGGCTNAAGCTTTGCTGCAAAAGCTGTACCACTATCATGCTGGCGGCAAAGACAGTGGGTGTACCATCGCTAGCACTGACCAAAGGATAGCTGCTGCCAACCATCAATCATCCACCGCAATAGCATGGTCAGCAGCCGGCCAGGACTTCAGCTGATTGTTGCATGAACAGCTTGTGTGCTCAGGGTTTCCTAGATCGACCCCTACAGCAGCCATGTCATCAGTCAAATATCAGTAGCATGATGGGTGTTGGCTTGATACATGAGTAACCGCCTCATGTGATTTAAGCAGCCTTTTGCTAGTAACAACACTGGTAACTTCATCATACAAATACAATTCAAGTAGGCAGCATCTCCAATGCATGCCATTTTGCTGGCACTATGCAGCACTAGATGCACAGGACAGCAGTGCATCCATTTATGGAACCCTATAACAACATGCAATGTGTTTGTACAAGCATTTCTGTGCAAATCTGGATGGTACAATGCCAAGCTTTACCCAGAGTATGCACAGCTTTGCTTGGACTGAGGAAGAATCTGGGTCAAACATTAACAAAATGACGCAAGCACTGATAACGGAAGGACATGCCAAGGCGGAAGACAAGGGGCCCAGGGGGCAATGCAGAGGGTGCAGACAAACAGATGCAGGGAGATATGGTTAAAGAGCCTACAGCACTGGAAAGATGGTGGTCTGGGAATGACAGGCCCGGACCCTCAGGATTGCTGCTTCATGACAACTGTTTCAACAGGTCTGCCATGGCATCAGCCTTGTCTGCCACATACACGCGCATTTTTGCGTCCAAGGGTTGTACCGCTGATGCTGTTGTTGCCAGCAAGGCAANTGCGGCCAGTGGGACGTCATGCCTATTGAAGTCTGTCTGGGATGCGTCGCTTACTGTAGGCCACTGTTTGAATNCAGTGCCAGTAAGCCTGCTGCTGGCTGTTTACACTGTGGCACTGCCGTGATGCTGATTGCATGCATTGAGGTGTGCAAGAGGTGTGCTCGGCTGCTGTGCGCTTTGATATGTGTGCATCACTAGCAGAGAGCATCAAGACTGGAAATGAGTTGCAGGACATGCACGCGCAGGATCTTAGGAGATGATGCATCTCAGGCATCAGTGTCAAGAAATGACGGGGCATTCAGACACATGTATTCCTATGTTGCTTAATCACCTTGAATCCGCTCTGCACTGAAGTCAAAGAGGTTGGCNGCGATTGTCCTGAGTTGAGGTGTTTGTGCACAACACATTGCACGTTCATGTACAAAGTGTGCTCATTGAACAAAACCGTGGTGTAGAATGCTCTCTTGCGAATGAGCGCCCAGGGCTGTTTGCTGGTCCTACAGAGATACGGCACACATTGCGCATTTGAAGCATGGCATACCTGAATGCAACTACCTCACACAGGGGACACGAGTCCAGATAGACAAGTCTGTAAAAACTTTGAAAGCTTTGCAACGCAGAGATCAAATGCACACAGGGTATGACTCCTCTCTACACTAACTCAGCTGGCTTCTGGATTCGTTTACTCCACTCTCACTGTGCCCCAAGGAGGCCCTTCACTGTCTCATATGTTCCCCAGCATATGGCAGCAGCAGGTATGTGAAACAGACACCTTGGCCTCAGACCCGCCCACAACGCTCTGGGGCCTTCCTCTCGCGCTATTTGCTTGAGGGTTGGCAACTGCAGAAGCCAGATGCAGCCCAGCTTGGCAGCTATGTATATGCTGCATCGCTGAAAAGCAATGCCTCCTTGCAGCATGACACTTGCTATTTTTCCAGCAGCTTGTGCCATCCCCTGCTCACAATAAGTTCTCCCATTAGGGTGCACAGTCCCCTACAACACAGCATAGAAGCTATGACAGGCACAAGCGCCAAGTCGACATCAGCTCAGCAAGACATAGTGTATGCACGCATACTGCTTGACAGCCATACAGGTGAGCGCAAGCCACCTCCTGAGACAGCTTGCCATCATGTTGCTGCACATGGTGACCACTGACCACGCTCCAGCCTATAACCACCAATTTACAAGCAGACAGCCGTGTGCATCAGTCAAAATCGACATTAACATAACGTATTTTTGCTCATGCACAACACCAAGTGTGTCCTGGCTGGCAAACTTTTGTCCTCCATGCATGTCTGTCCAAATGACATTACCAGCTGGAACATGCCTTACTCATGGAGCTGCAAGTTGAGGTCATTCTGAATACTCTGAGCGCATGCAGTGACACATCAAGCAATCTCAAGTTGCATGTGGTGCACAGGCCTCCCAGCAGCAGTGTTGCAAGGTACGCCTGGGAAGGCAACTCCGCCCACAGCTTCTCCGCAAGGCTCCTGGGCATTGCGAGCCTTGAAGCAGAGCAGCAAAAAGCAGACTGACATGNGGGACCGGCCCTTGCAGCCAAGTTTTGAACGGTGTTCCCACCGACGGCTACCTGTGCAACTCACAACCAGCAGACTATGCAATAGCAGTTAGCCCAATAGCAAGTTGAGGTTAGCTACCTCCGCACTCAGGCGCAGTGCCTGCTAGTAAGCAGCAGCAGCCAGAAGCTGTCAGCGTTGGCAGTCAGCTTACAGCTCAGCTGCGTGCGATCACTGCTGCACAATGTTGTACACCTTTACCTCCTATGAAAATGTTTACGACCTGTATGTCGCCATCCTCAAGACGGCAATTGTGGCAGCAGTCATGCTGTCGGTGCTGGTCTCGCTTGATCGGCTGTACAAGGTTGGGAAATACGCACAAGTCGCAGCACGGGCTCAGTTAACCGGCAGAAAACCAGAGCACGCTTTTCAGTGCGACCCTCTGCCAGACCCAGAGCAATACAGCCTTGTATACCCACGCGTTGCGGTACAGCTGCCCATGTTCAATGAGCGAGCTGTCTGCCAAGCCATTATCGACTCAGCTTGTGAGCTATCTTGGCCCAAGAACCGCTACAAGGTTCAGGTGAGTCTGCAAGCCCTGCATTGCTGATCATGTCATGTTGGTGCACTGCTCTGCACGAGGAGTTTCACTGTCACACNGGCGCATCAGAAGAAAGCCCGCCTTGCCTTTGAGGGCAGACAGGACAATGAGTCACAGCGCAATGAGTCACAGAGCAATGAGNAGCCAGTGAGGCAGCAGCTGAGGCTGCCCAAGATCTGCAGCAGACGGTGAGTCGTCATCGTCACCCACACCGCCTGCATTTGGTCTAGTGGTGCACTTAGCAGCTTCTGCTCATCTGCCATGCCCTCTTGCATATGCATCGACAACCAACTCCAGTCAGCAGGGGGCAGCCAGGTTGGTTGCTCACCGCAGCAGCTTGGCATGACTGCCTGTGGTTGCACACCATGCACAGATTTTGCTGGCAGGCTTCTTGCACTGTTCTGCTTATACCTGAATCACGAGCAGTAGCAGCACCGTTGGTAGTTCTCTGGTTGAATGATTGCTGCTGCACTGTTATGCACAAGCAGGAAATAGTTGGAGATTGGCTGGCAACACATCTAGAGATGTCTTTGCAGTATGCTGTTCTGCATACCTATGCAATAATATATGTTGGTGCTGCAGACATCAGCGTCTACTGCTGTTTGCACGTCTCAATATTGTCCCGACCAGCCTTCCAGCACCCCGTGCAGCCCACGCCACAGGCGCAAGCAAACCCCCTACTCGCTGCTGACCCTGCTGTACATTTCCAGTAAGCACCTCTTGGTCATCAGTCTCAGCTGTAGCCAGCTGTGCTGTAGCAGCTGTAGGAGAGCCAGCCACAGACGACGATGTCTCTGATGGGTCAAAGCTACGCTTCCTGCTTGGAGTGGGCAATAGAGGATGACTTCTCAGCTCACGCCGCTCTGAGGCTGATGGCAAAACATCATCAAGGGTGGTTTGAGCGACTGGCAGAGAGTTGACCTGCACACTCTCAGGCATGCTGTCTGGAGCTGTGGCAAGAGCCAAGCCTGAGGTTTGCCTCTGCAAGGGCTCTGGAAGGGCCATACCAGAAACCTGTTGCTGCAAGGGCCCTGCTGGATTCTGGGGTGTGGATGTGGTGCTGATGCGCTGTACAACCCGGCGGTCTGGCTGAGTCTGTGAGGGTGTGCTGGTGTTGGCTGTCTGAGCTGACTCAGAAGCCGACTGCTGCTGAGCACGAGATGCTGCACCGTTCGCTCGCTGCTCGAGATCCTGCACCAGCAGAAATGCTTGTCAGCTCACGCGTTTTCTTGCTGATGTTCTGTACTGGCAAGCGCTGACAGCATACATGGACTAAACACTATAGCAAGAGAGAATTGGGCACACAAAGACTTGTTCTACTATAAGAGCGTATACTGTACAAGAGATATCAGTACACCGTGCAAAGTTACCCACTCAACATATAGCCATACTCCTTTGCTTATCAGCAAGAGCTGTTGCATGGCCGCATGCACCACAACAAACTGCCAGGGCAATGTGCTAAGCTGCCAATGCTCTCTCAGTCACAAAGGCACAAACAAGTGTCAACAGTAACACCACTCCAGTCATACAACCCGACACAGCCTGGCAGTGTGTTTGATACATAGAGCTACCCACTGCACGGCAACAGAGCCAGCAAGCAAAATGTATGCACCTGGTTTATGCGCAAGAAGCAATCCCTTCCATTCTCCAGAGCACCTTCCAGTGCATCCATTCTGTCCTGCTCATCCAGCTCAAGAGGGGTGTTGCGGCCAGATGCAAGTGCATCAAGCCGCCTAGGGGATGTCAGATCAATCAGCGGGGGCATGCTTGGATCATCCAGCAAGTCTCCGGCATCATCTGGCAGAAGATTATCCCAACCAGAGTCCCTGCCTACATCATTGATGTCATTAATGTCTCGGAAGCCTGCTGCCTGGAATTGTGGCTGCAGCAAGTCTGCAAGCATGCTGGCTTCCCCATGACCTAGAAAGTCCACTGTCATTGACTGCTCTGGCTGATGCTGTGCGTGGGCTGCTTCGCTGTCGCTGTCATCTGCTACCAGTACTGGCATGCCATCATCGCTGTCACTGCCATCTGCATACTCTGACGGGGGCAAGTCAGCCTCTGTAACATCATCCACATTGCTGTCTTCACTGCCAGAAGAGGCAGAAGAGGCAAGGGAAGGCATATCTGCATGCAGACCACCAGTTTCATTCACGATGCATGTGTATATGACCACAGCACTTATGCTAATCTTGTGGTGTTCACATGTGCAGTGCAGATGTAGGAATACTTTCACTAGATACTATATATGTCACACAGTATAGCGAGGACTGACCCATAAGCAGACCCAGAAGCATACACAAAAGTATGAGATACATCTGTTCTACAGGTATGTAGTCCTGGCTGTGCCATGCCCAAGCTCAAGCACACANAGCGGGAGCAGCATGCACAGCCAAGCTCTCAGCAGCCTCAGGGGCAAGCTGCGGAAGCCTCTTTCACGCATGCAGCAAAGCCGGCAAAAGTTGCGCAGCCTCCCAGAGCGCAAGTGACTGTGCTGGACACCCAGAACAGGGAGACGCGCTTTTGCATGTGGTCCCCCACAGAAGATGTACTCGCTTCAGGGTGAGCTGCCTATACTGCACCACAGCAAATGCCATTGACTTNTGAGGCACAGCATAGCATGAGCCAGGAATTACCTTTTCTTCCATGGCAGTGATTTTGGCTTGCAGGGCCTCAGCTTCCTGGCGCTGAGCAGCCACCTGCTGGGCATACTGTGCCAGCTCAGCCTCCTGCTGCTGCAGCGCCTCATGGGCTCTCTGCCTCTCCTCTTCACCTGCGCGTCAAGCCAGCAGTGTCTGTCAATGCCTGAGTAAGGGCTAGGAGAGCGCAGGCTGGTGCATTGCCGCGGTTGTAGCTGCAACTGCTACCAGTGATTGACTGCTTCTGCTGCTGTGCTACAGCAGATGTAGGCCNTGTGACTTCAGCAGTATCGGTTGTTTGGTCAACGTCTGTGTCACCTGCATCTGGTCATGCTGGTCCATGAAAGATCACATTCAAGAGTACCTGCCACTTCAACTAATTGAAGGTGCTTTTCACTCAGGTTGAAAATGAGCGCGATGCTCGGCTGGAGTTGGCACAGCGCATGTCACAGACAGCTGAACTGGTGCCCCAAAGCGCATTCCAGAAGGTATTGACTCTTCCTGAGCTTACTTTCTGCTGTGGTTGCTGTTTTGCGCTAGCATTGCTTGTGTGTAAGAATAGCTCTGTGTCAAGGGACTGATCATCGGGTTGTGCTGCAGAGTCCGCTTGGCAAGAAATTGAAAGCCTCCACTGTTGTACCGTTTGATGATGATCTGCAGCTGGAAGCAGTATGAGACTAGCTGGTGGTTTGATGCAAGTTGTGCAGTTTGCAGCAGCCAGCCGCATCAGCTTACAGCCATCTGCCAAAGTGTCACGTGCTTGATCAAAGGAATATAATACTCCGCGACATGCATTCCTGCTGTACATGCTGTGCAAAGGGATACACAGTATGTGGCGTAGCAACACTGACATAGCCTGCTTGGTTTTGACAGTGACACCGGTTAGGTCAAGGTGGCCCTTGACAGGCAACTCTGGTGTGCAAGGGGTGTGATTGAAGTCCTGATGATAGTTATCTGGCATGTAAAAAAAACATGCATGCCTGTAGTATGGAGTGTCCTTCTGATGGGCTGCATGATACAACTTAGTGACATGCGCTGACACATTTGCCAAAGTGCACAGTACATGTTGCAGTGCACAGTACATGTTTGCATACTCATAATTGAGATTCTGATCAGAAATACACTGGCAAACAAGCTTACTGCACATAGTGTCCGGCTGTTGCTTGACAGCACCTGGTCACTGCTGCAGCTAAGCTCGGCTACCCAAGCCATGACAAGAATTGTTGTGGGGGCGTGCAATTGAGTTGAGCATACATACTGAGAGGCTTCAGGTGGCTTGCCAGACTGAGCCAGAATCCTGACGAGCTACGAAACTGACCGCCAGCGATTCCAACGCTGCGCCAGCCACAAGCCTTGTCATGCGTGTATCAGTGCTCAGGGCATACATGTCGTCAAGTCTACCCGGACTTGCAGGGCTGGCAGGGCGCCACACAAGCCCTGCACCTTGTACATGTCTCGGAGCAGTGTGGGCACCTAACAGTCTTTTGCTTACTTCATTAACACGAAGACAGTCAACATTTCTGAGGTACAGCATCGTGCGGTAGCATTGTCACGTCCCTGCTCATAGTAGCTGCCGACAACAGGTACTCCACACGAGTCAGGTGTACAAACCAAGACTACTCCCCACAACCATGGTGTTGTGTTATCTACAGGCATTGTCTCAGTACAGATGAAGTGCAGCAAATCAATCTTTATCGTCAGCCTCAGCTGTATGACAGAGCTTTCTCTCTGCGAGATTATGATGAAGAAGTAAGCAGGTCAATCTTCACCTCTTCTTGCATGCACAGCAGCTCACGCCAATGATGCATAAGCAGTGCTGCAGGTTCAGTTTCTACAGANACGCAGGACAGGCTCAACAGGAATTCTACAACAAGTGCATGCAGGAACTGCAGCAGCATGGGAAACAGGTGATGCTCGTCCTGTGTTTGTGTGACTTGCATTACAAAAATTGCTCATTACCTGACCCCACTCTGTGCACTCGTTCAGAGCCCTCAACAGCTTGAACAAGGACTGGCTTGTGATCTGGAAGACATCCTTGCCACTGACTTCGTGGATCTCTGCAAGAGCAGCAACAGCATTTGCAACCACCATGGGGTTGCTGTCTGCCAGTAGATCCTGCAGGTAATGTATACTGTCATTGGCATATGTAGAGAAGGCAGCAAAAACGAGCAGCATCATGTTTTCTGGCACCCTACCTTGAGGGTGTCAAGGAAGCCTCTGTCCTCCACAAGCTCAGCATTGATGTCATGCAGCTTTGCAACACAGACTGCAGCTGTTTTGCGCACATAAGGGTCGTCATCCTGCAACAGAGCATGCTCAGCCGTGCCATTCTTTATAGGGCTAGAACCAATGCCTCAACCAGAATTCATGTGCATGCATGATAACAGCCTTTGCAGTGCACTGAGTGATGGGTCGAGTTCTGACCTTGAGGCACCTTTGCAAGGGATCACATAAATACTCAGTGATCTTGTCCACTCTGATGCAACCCATTGTCCGTACTGCTAGTGCACGGATCAAGGGGTTGGGATCTTGGGTGTCCTGCAACGGACCAGCAGGTGACATGTGCTGTATGTCTCANCTTGTATTTGGTCCACGCCTTTTTGAGCTGCTCGTATGCCACAAACTCAATGGCATCAAAGGGTAGGTCGCGCAGCATGAAGGATCCATATCCCGCAAACAGGCCTCGCACACCCTCTGTCTTGACAATGGTCTGGACTGCATTGGCTGCACCTCTTGTGAACTCCCCTGTGCACATGCAGGCTTGCATTTGTCACTGCATTCATTGAGGAGACAACATGCAGCTAATGAACAGCATGACACTTGTCCTGTACATCCAGTGCAGCTCAACCAACAAGCGACAGGCTTGATGTTGCAAGCAAAGTCCCACTTATTGCTTTGCCAGTCATTAAAGGCATCACAGCTAGCTAGCAGACCTCAGACCAGTGATGCAGCCCATGGGTGTTATGTGCTGCATAGAAGTGGCAAGCCAAACAGACGCACACAAACTCTTGCAGGTAGGGTTGCTCAGCAGTAACAAGACAGTTGTGGTACAGTCTCCTACAAGGCAATGTGCATGGTCCTAGAGCAACACAGCTGGGCTGTCTTTGACACATCAGATCTGTTTGTTGCTTGTGAACGATATCATGTGCCATTCATGGCTGTGACAGCTTTGCAATGGTGGTAGCATCTTTGCTCAGAAATGTTGTATGCCAGGGTGCTTCAGTGATTGAGGAGTAGCAGCCAGCAGCTTAGCCAAGTGTCTGCTGGCCTATAAGAAAGGAGGGCAGGCACAGAATTTGAGGTGGGGGGGTGGNTATGTCTCATTAGCTACTGAAAGTTTGCCTGCACCTGCTTCCACTATAAGGAAGTTGCTGCTGAAGTTGTTGCTTACCTTTACAAAAGTATTGACACCCATGATTGCCAGGTCTGGCTGGGTTTTAGCATAGTTGATCAAGTACAAGTACACCAGCTTTTTCAGTTCAAGATCGTCTGTTTGCATACAGTTTACAACGTGTGGAAACAGCATCGATACGTCCTTTCCCACGGTCATCGCAGCAATCACTTTCTTGACAGCATCTTTCTTTTTGCTTTTGTCCAAGCTGGCGAGATCCTCTTTGTACTCATGGATCTCGCCTGTATAGCATATGCTTGTGGTAGTGTACCGTAGAGGCACATCGCGTCATATGATGCGCTGACTTGCCTACCTTTCTTCGTTGTCGAAAAGTATTTGCTGTCGGACATCGTAGGCTACTGCGTGTATGCCAAGTTCAGGACGTTCCCGCCGCTGCGTGCGCAGCTATTGTGGTGCGCGCTGCAGGCCTTTGTTCGCAAGGCTTATGCGGAGTCACTTCCCTTGCAAACAAAGGTGTAACGCTCAAAAAGCCTTGTGAGCTTTTAGAAACTGGAGCTTCGATAATTTGCGTCTCAAAGTCCTAGCTTGCGCTGACTCACACAAGGATGAGCATGGACAGTGACATGCTACATGTGTCCTCAGCAAGTGTGGGTTGCAGGTTCACGGCATTGGCGGTGCGCTGGGTGTGTGGTGGTATGCTCTGGCAGCCAAGCAAGACTTTGTATATGAACTGTACGGTGAGTACACTGATATGCCCTGTCATGATGCTGCATGCATATGCTGACTATCAGCACACGTGCATCCATATCCTCCATATCCCTCTGCATATGGAGCTGTTGCCCATATACAGGACGCCGTTGAGTCAAGTACGGCAATGCCATGCTGAGAAAGACAGCTNTACTGCTCCTGCCATAGGTCGATCAAGGAGTTTGTCAAGGACTTCCAGCAACAGAACAAAAAGATAGATGTGCTGGTCAACAATGCTAGTGTGTTTGTCAGTAAGGATGCTGTTACGGAGGATGGCCTTGAAGTGACAATGCAGACCAACTACTTGGGCCCAATGGCGCTCATGCTGCTACTGCTACCAAAGCTCAAGGAAAGTGCCCCATCCAGAGTGGTGTGGACCACCAGTGGCCTGGAGTCCATTGGGCGTCTCCCAAACTTGGACCAGCCTGGAGCTCTTGAGTAGGTCCTCACAGCCATGTCTATGACGCTTCTGGTGGTCATGTAAACAAATTGCCTTCTGGTCAGCTACTGTCAGTCCTAGGTTCCTGCGGCAAGTTGGCAGGTAGAATGAAGTAATGTTGTGCATGTGCATTTTGACCAGTATGAGCGTTGCAGTAACCAGCGTCTGCATATATTCAGCATGGCATGGCTCTTCCATACACGTATGACAGGCATTGCATGTGATCTGATAAGACCTTCTAGCCGCTGTCATGTTCTTCAGAGGCGAAGGTATGAAGAATGACATATTCACATATGGCACCTCCAAGCTGTTGGGCCTCATGGCTAACAAGCACTTGGTCAGCCAATTGGAGGGCAGTGGCGTCACCAACCTCACAGCCTGGCCTGGCATTGCAAGTAAGTCCTGTTGCCTATGACTTGTCACTGTACAGTCTGTAGCTTCCTGCTTATCCTCAGTAATGCATTTTGCCTCATCCGCATGGCTCACCTACTTAGTGCTACCTGAACTTCTATCAACAACAGGCATGTTCTAGGTACTGATGTGACCGGGACAGCCTTCAGCATCGGCCCTGCAGCTGTGGGNTGGCATACACCAGCTGCAGTACTAAAACCACCCAGGTTAGTCTTGACTCGGGCTGGCTGCAAAACTGCCTTGACTTTTTGTCAGCAGTGCAGCAGAGAATGGAAGCAGACTTGCCACCTAAGTCTCCAACAGCAAGGAATGTAGGAGAATTATATATATGTGTGGCTTCAAAGCGTGTGGCATGCAGATTGTGTCTGCTGATTTATTANATCCTCCACAAGTGCAGGAATGTCCATCTGCATTTGTGCAGTCTTGGCACCATCCTTGGGTTCAAGACTAAACCTAGCCTGTAGCAGAGAAGTCAAGCACATCATCAGACGTTGTTTGTTGCAGGCATGACTTGTGAGCAATGGTCAAGTGTTGTATGTGTCAGCATGGCTACCGGTATTAGCTGCCTCATGTTATGCTATGGCGACTCAGGCAGTTAAGCTGAGCCCTCACAGTCAACAGCAGGCGCAAACTGTGTTTATCACAATGTCAAGCAGCTGACCTGAGCTCTTGCTAGATAGAGTTCCTGTTTTTTTGCCCAGTCAGGGCCGTAGCCTGTATGGCAAGGAGGCAGGTTCANGGGTGAAGTAGCTGAAGCAGGCCTGGAGCTAGCCAAATATTCAGCATAGCACTGGTCAATGACCTTGTGTCATCAAGCTAGTGGGTCTGTGACACATGCAGCCAACCCACTGGCAATAGTTGCATGTTGCACAGGCTACAAGAAGTATTGAGTGCTGATCATTGACTTGCACATGTTGATTACAGATAAGCTGGAGCTGACATGGAGCCTTGGTAACCTTACTTTGCTTAGTGGTCCCACCAACAGTCACCTGAGGAATGCTGAGTTTGACAAGAAATGTGACAGACTGCGTGCAAGGGCTGAGGCTTTTGCATCCGCAAAAAATGTGTATGTACCTTGTGAGCGAGGCACCACATGGAGTCCAGATCAATGCAGGAGTCGTGGAGAGCAGCATGTCGAGTAAGATGTCCTGCAGCTCTCCAGCTGTTTGCTCCTCATCCTGTCACAAGGAGTATATGCCTGCTGCACTGGTATAGTCATCCACACTTGTACAAGTTGTACACAGACACAGCCAGACGTGTTCATTTGTGTGTTTGCTACTAGCCACTTCAACTGTTATTAACACGCAAAGTATGCCGACCACGCTGCTACCCTTCCTACTTGGCCAATTTTGGGTGCATCTTGTATCTCGTTTGCAGTGTTTGCTCATGAAGGAAGCACTACTGGCTTCTCTAGACTTTGAATGGCTTGTTGCTGCAGGTTTCTGCTGAGAGAATATGGCCNCAGAGCCCCAAGAAAAGATGGCAGACATGGGATGCAAAAGGTGATGCTGGCTAAGTTACGTAGAAGCATCCTTGTCATGCCATCCTGCTTTTGGCATACTCAACTATGGCACCCTTGTTTGACATGGCTTGTTTGCCTTGTTGCCTGGTTTTTATCAACTGCTTGCTGCAGCATGCTTGCCCTGCTGTTCACACACTGTGTGCCAGTGCAAGATATGGTGCTTTCCTAGTGCATAGTATCAATCTTGGTAATCCTATTGCACCTGTGGCAAGCCACAGGCAAAGGCTGGCTCGCATGCCTCCTCACGTTCCTGTGATTGTTGCAGAACATCTTCTACAGGCCAAGAGAAAAGCAGGCTCAGGCTGACCAGAAGAAAGCCAAATTCTTCCAACCAGAAGGTGATCACCTCACACTGCTGGCNGGACAAATCACCGCCTCCGCAATGCGAGGCGTTGCTCTCAAGACCGTCAGCACAACCTGGGGTGAGCCTATCAAAGCAGTGTAATACAAGCTCAAGAAGCATCTGACGCATCTGTGCGCAGGTCCCAGACGGACGGACGTCAGTTACTTCAAATCAAGACTCTGCAAAAACATCACAAAGCATTCATGAACAGCGTGATGGTCAAGCTAGAAGATCGTTGACACAGGTAAGCTGTTCAGGTTGTGCAGCCAACAACTGCTGCTCAACCCTGTATCGACAGTCTAATAATACAGGCAGTGTCTGAGCAGGTCTTGGGAGCTTACTCTCCTGTTTCAGCTATCTCCAACCCAGCCAGCACAGGCAACCTATCGCCAGCTCTGTCAGGATACATTCAGGTCAGCAACAGCATGAGCTCTGCATTCAAGGCAAAGCTTACAAGCATGCAGAAGTGCCATTCGTCATTTCATCCACATGTCAATGACAATGCCATTGACGCATGCAGTCCAGAGTCAAGCTCAATTTGCTGACTTATGCTACATGCATTCCTCAAGCAAAATGTACATACATGTACGTGCTTGCAGACAGTGCTGCCATATACATNATCTTGGAGGCCGTTCATCCCACACTGCCTAGGTGAGTGCATCTGCAACTGCACTCTTCTATACATACTGCGCCCGTGTGTCTGTGGGNTTGCTGCCAAGATGGCATTCAAAGCCACCTCAGTCGGTGCATCTGCGCAGACTGGCTCTAGAGCGGAGTTGGGCTGGCAGGCTGCTTGTGTGGATGCTGCAGATGCCGTGTTCCGGTCTGAGCTGAGCTCTGCAGCTCTGCACTTGTCCACCTTTGTGTGGTTGAAGCACCAAAGTGCTTGGTGAACTGTTGGTGCTTGGTGAACTGAGGGCTTGTCTGTTTATGACCCTCAGACCAGTTGGGGTTCAATGCTGAGTTGGACATAGCTGCAGCAGNTTGCATCACAGCATGTTGGTAGGCCAGACCTGACGATCCCACTGTCGAGTCCTGAAGAGCTTTAGCAGCAACAAGTCATGTGAATGTAGCTCACCCCAAGTTGTATTCAACACGGTCATAACAATTTGCAAGAGTCAGGCATAGTTTTCAAGCACAATGTTGGACTTACAAGGATGTCATGTGGATCTGTCATGTTCGGGGTTTAAGGAATCTGTGCATTCCTTTGCTGGTGTTGGGCAACGGCTTCTTGGCAGGACCTTGCCTGGACATCATACTCAATCGTATCTCCCGTTGAATACTGGCAGGCAGCTCACTGAGCACTGCTGCATCAATTGTATCAGCTGAGTAATCCATGGCCAGAGGAGCATCCACACCAGCTTGCTGAGAAGTCGCTCTGCACAACAAGCATTTGATGTTTCGACTGTAACAAGGCGTGCCATGGCTGCTGCAATATTCTCAACGGTCCTGTGACAGTGCTGCTTACTGCTTGCCATACAGGTATGAGGCAACAAGCCTCCCCCAGCCATGAGAGCAATCGCATATAGCGTATGGCCAGGCTCATAATGCAGCCAGACTTACTTCACGGGCGCTACTCACTGCCGCAGGGGACCTCATTACGTCTCACCTCTTGGCTTCTTTTCGGTGTACAGGCTCGGCACTATCAGCGTGCTCCCTGGAACGCTTGTGCCCACCTTCGGCAGCTGGGCTGCCTGCTGTCTGGACACTATGCTCAGGCTGCATGGGGTCAGGCTGGACTTCAGGATCCCGGTCCATGTCAGCTGCAGCTTGCATGCTGGATGATGGGTGCTGTGTAACAGCATGGTGTGCCTCATGGTCAACAATAGGGGGTCTANAGACAACTGAACCACAACAGCATTGATCAGGGGCGGGACGCACAATCACAAGCACACATTGAGCTTGGCAAATTCAACATCGTCTGCTGTATAGGCGATAGCCCATGACATGCACATGGCCTTGATGCTGACCTTGTTGTCTGTGTCTGAACAGCTCAGGGTATTTGCGCTCTTCTGCCGTGCGGATGTCTTCATACTGTCTTGGGATGTCTGTCAGGTACAGCTGCTCTCGGAAGTCCTGTATGCAGCAGCAGGCGCCATTGGAACTGATAAGCTGATGCGCAAACCTTTGAATGCCCAGCACAACTTACCACAACAGCCAACAGGCCCCGCGCTGCCTGTGCAAAGCAGCTGCAATGAAGTCCAAGCCGATCACATGACAGCAAGACAAGTTCACTCTCAGATCATCGTGGCAGCCGCCACTGCTATGGCATGTTTCTGATGAATTTCAAAGTCCTGTTTGGCTACAGAAGCAAAAATGGCTAGGCGTGTAAGAGTTACACTTGCGAGAGTTTTACCTTGTTGAGCCAGTCAGTAGGCAGCAGTCTCCTATTGCACATTGCAAGCAGAAATTCCCTCAACTGCTCTTCACTCTGATCATTGTTGTGCTCAGTGTGACTTGCCATGCTGTCTAGTTGAAGTTGAACTTCATCCAGCACCTCCTGGCACATCACCTGGCGCCGGTACCCTTGCACTGTTGCTAAGTCTATCCATTCATCCTCTCGCCAAAATCCTGTGCAGTGTCTAAAACTTTTCATCATGCGTTCAATGGTGAATCATACCTCGGCACAAAGCTGACCCGATGATGCAGATATTGTCCTGGATGCAGCACATGTGCAGCTGACGTGTCAGCTCCAGGTATAGCTTTTGAGCCTTATGCTGGTCTCTGCAGCACTGATATTGTCTGCATGAGCACAGACCCGTAGTCTGTTTTCAGGCTGTGCCTGGTGTACATGTATATGGCAACAGGGCTAGTGCAGACATGCAAACATGATTATGCTTGCTGCGCTGGGCTCTAGAATATGATGCTCAAGTTCAACGCGGGCAACATCTTAGGCTGCAGCTGCTGCAGCTGAGCATCAAGTGACATCCCCACTGCCTTTGAAGCCGACAGCCTTGACCACAGAGTATCAGGCAGCACAAATCTGCATCATACACCTTCCATCTCTGCAAGTCAGGCAAGTGGACTGGATGCNAACAACGCAATCAAGCCAGATGTTCACACCATACTCTGGCTACTGAGGTGCACAGACACGACTTTCATATCTTGTGTGGATTCCGCACGCACCACACTGCATAAAGGCCTGTGTGCAACCAGTCCTGTAAAACACACCCAACTGTCAAATAAAGGACACAGATGATTCTACCCATCTCTGAGGGGAGCTGCACGTGTGCAGGAATAACCATTGCCGTATGTCAATATGCAGGTCATACACCTCCACATAGTCATGAACATCCTTTTGATGATCTTGTGCAGCAGGCACCTACCAGACAGAGGCCCATGCACAAATGACATCAAAACTGCGAACCCACATTGCACTGCACACACAAGATTGTGTGTAACAAGCATGTGAAGCGACAAGACCCCAAGTCATAATGGGCACAGACATGCATTAATCCTTGATCTGTGGGAACATGGACAGGCACATGCATTGCAGCCTCAGGCCAGAACTACACGTTGTCATAACCTGTCACTGCACTTTCATGCATTCAAGTGGCACCGACGATGCCTGAAATAATGTATGTGATCTATAAAGCAGCCACTTGTTCTTGCTTTGTGCAACATCTGTTGCTGATTTTANCATTGCTTCATTCAGTCCGCACCATAGTACCTTAAGCGAATGTGCTACAAGTTGGTGGACTGACACTGGAGTGCTGNTGTTCCAGACATGATGACTGTGGATGTGTCCATAAGGGTACATAGATGCTGCTCCAGGACAAGTTTCAGCAACGTTTGATCCAATGATGTATGTAAGCGATGATGTCAGCTGTTGAGCAGTGATGTTGTACACGATGGACTCAAGGTCCCAATTATCCACAAAACCAGATAACGCTCGTGATCAATTGAAGTGTGAAGTAGCACACAATCTCGTCACTGGGACAATGATCCTGAATGCTGTCACTCACAGACGTTGACCTTACACATGGCTCAGTGAATGTGAACAAAATGTACACTTCTGGCTACATCAGCTGACGCATGAACTTTGCAGCACACTCGCTAGCTGTAGCAAACTGACTGGAAGATCAACAACACATATTTGTACACTAAATAGGGACGCTCATGACAAACTGTTTATCCTGCAACTTTGGAAGCTCCCTGCATACGCAACAGACTAAGCCCTTTCAAACGAAATCCAGCAAGCAGCTGTCCACAGTCAGCTTGGGATGCCTTCATTGGTGCATTGCAGAACAAAACAAAGGCTTTTGCAGCAAAAACAACAGCGTTCGCATGACTAGGTCAGGTAAGTCAGATCTGACTGAACAGACAATCAGCATGTCGCCATGCGAAGAGTCAGTGTACCCTTGGCCTTGACTGTACACACTGCAAGCATATACCCTACACTTGACTTCACCGAAATCAGTGGGTGGACCTGCCATCTTGATTCTGCTGGCCTTGAGGCTTGATGGCCTGTAGGACGTGCTCAGGCACCCCAAATTGAGCCAGATTGTGACTGTCCAGAAAACCTGCAAGCAAGCAAGCATGCATTGGCATTCAGCTGAGCGAGAACACCATCAGTCGTGCACTATGCTTGAAGATCTCCTGCTGATGCCCTGTATTTCTGACAGCTAGGTGTAGTCATGAGTGTTGATCAGGGTTTGTCACAGACAAGGGTTGCTTTGCTGTCTTGACAAACATATGCACTGCATGCCCATTAGCAAACTCAGCTCAAGGCAAAGCACATGCTGCAGATGCACAGCGCAAATTGAGGTACAGCATGCAAATACAGCACCGAGACTCCCCTGCACTAGTAAGACCTCAGCATCGACAATGTACAAAAGGCAAGTTCCCATCTCATGTTACACCATGATGATTGTGTGCATAAGTGCATAATTTGAAAAACATGTATGTAAGGCACAAGAGTGTACGCACGCTTTGAGGCATGCTGTAAAAAGTGTGGAGGGTGATTGTAAGATGTATGACAAAGCAGCTGATCAGCGCAGACACGACTCTTGTGCCATACAACAGACTGACAATGAACAGCCAAAGGAGCAGTTCCTGGCGGGAGAACCCATGAAGCACACAAGGCAACATGAATGCTGAACATTGAGCCTCCAGACGGCGGTGGGGCAAATGAGAACATGATGACTAATCAATGCAGGCGACCATGCCACTGTGCAGCAGCATGCGCCAATCCTTGGCCATAACCATGGCCCAGAAAACATTGAGCTCAAAAACATGGTAGAGTGTTGATCAACATGCCTTTCAGCTGCACTGAGGCAAATTACAGCATCACAACTGAGGACCATGAGCATTGAAGCCTCAGCCACCATACCTCAGCTCATCATGCTTAAATATCAACTACCATTTGAGGGGGCATGCATCAATTGTGGATGTGCCACAGGGAACAAGCATGAGAAAAGAGGAAGAGGAACGCACCAGCAGGCCCTCCCATTGCAATGAGGCGGTTGAGGGCATCAGCACTGATGCCAGGGGCAGGGGCTGGGGGTTGTGCCGGAGGGGCCACTTCTGGCTTAGTCTCCTCATGTTTGATGGGCACTCCATTGCTGTGCTGGTTGTGGGGCGCTGCTGGTGAGGAAGAGGAAGAGGCAGGCAACTCCTGTATGGTTACCTGTTCCTGCATACAGCGATTGCAGAGGGTCACTCTCACTCCTTGATACCAAGCAGCAAAATGACCGCAGTGTTGGGTTCACAGACAGCCTGAGCCAGAGGCTGGCATAAGCACGGTTTCACAACATGCACACCACTCACAGTTTGCAGTCCATGAGCGTGTACATCAGAAATTGTGACTGTATTGGATGCATCATCACGGTGCTAACAGTGCTGGGGAGGTGCATCTCTGCACTGCTTTAGGGTATGCCGCTTCTTTAGATTCTGGGCGAAATAAGGAGGTAAATGGGCAGGCAGACAGTGCATATGCAGGAGTGAAGTTCTGAAAGCAGAGGTATCAACTTGCACTGTGTTTCTGTGTATGTGAGAGCACACCNGCATAATCAGGCCCAACACCCTTTCCTACCTGGTCTGTAAAGTCACCTGATTCACAGTAGTACGCATGGTGCCATCTTTGCAGCTGTGGCTGTGGCCATGGCAAGAAGTGCATGCCTGCCCAATGACAGCTTGACACGACCGCAACGCCTGCTTGACACTGCATACGCACATATTACAGCTGCTCTGCAGGTAAGATTCTGGCAAGATATCCCATGGCACATGGTGAATGCATTTCTGCCCTCCACATCTGGCAGACCACATCATGGACGCAATCAGAGCCACGAGACCTCCCCACAGCTGCTCAGCTGCAGACTGGTGCTGGCGCACAGCCTGCTGATGCAGCCAAGTTGGCTGCCCACGTGAACACCCAAACCCAGGACGCATTGCAACTCACAATGCAGGCTGGATCTGCTGCAGCTGCTGAAGCTNAGTGCTTCACTGGACAGGACAGTCAAGGTACTCTTCAACCTGCTGTGCTGAGTGACGGCATAGACGTATGTCACATGCTGTGGCTGCCTTGCTGCTCCTGTTTCTGCTGCTCCATACCTTGCCAATGCACAAAAATTTGCATGCAGCCCATCTCTGAACCACTCACCCCAATCTTTTGGGGGCTGACCAGCACCTGGTCTCTCCACTCCACATATTTTACATATGTTGTTCAGTGCAGTCTCATGTGTATGCCATGCATAGCGCAAAATCGCCAGCTGCGGTGCTGCACTTGTTCATTATACTGTCATGTTGTGCCTCAGCAATGATTGGCTTCTGGCTGAGCTGTTCAGGTCTCTGGCACAGTGCTGCAGATAGCATGTGGACAGGTGTCATCACGTATGCCTTGCACTGCAGTGCACGTCACCAGCATTTTCACCATGACCTAGCTGCTAATGTCACAACGAGTGTGCATACCCAGGAGCAACTCCATGCGCACAAACAGTACACAAATCCAACAGGCATCCCCTGCATGGATGACTAGGAGGCCCAGTCAGGAAGCATGCAGCCTGCAAACACAGAGGATGTGGCTTTGCNTGCTGACTAAGCACGCATGACGCTGCAGCTGGTCTTGTAGCAGTCCTGCTACCTCCTGTATAGCATAAAATGATGGTAATGCATGTAGCACTTGGCATAAACTATGGTCTTGCATATGCATGTGGCCTACAATGCATAGTGTTGGGACTAATGCTGAAGATTAACCATGCATGATCAACCATGCATGCCTACAGCCCAATATGCATGTGACATGATAGTGCATGGAGCTCTACATAGCGTGAATGCTGTGGCAGATCATGCATGGTGGTGGTGATGTGTGACTGGGACCTTGCCTGTAGTGTGCCAGGATTGTGTGCATCTGTTCTGGTGCACCTCTGCAGAATGGCAAGGCAGCACTGAACATGAAGCAAGGCTGCATCTGATTGAGGATGCTGCACTGCAGAGTTCTGCGGCTGCTGCAGCTGCGATGCCTGATGTGGAACCTTGCTGACGATGTCGCCTTGTTGCAAGCGGGCAACAAGACTTTGCAAGCAGCTGCTTAATGCTTCTGGCAGCTGTCCTGCCTACAAGAATCAGCACGGCTTGCACAACAAGAAGTTGTGCATGCTGAACAACTAGTTGTACGACGCACCACAGAACTGCACGCGCTGATCACTATGTGAAACAGACTGATAAGGGCAAAAATGACCCACGAAGGGTCGCCAGTAGCACTGAAACGCTTGCATAGCAGGCTAATATACCTGCAAGCTGTCCACGTGCTGCTTAACCTGAAGCGAAGCTGCGCTAGTAGGTGCAGGTAAGCTGTACATCGCTGCCGTGGTGTCGCTACAGCAGGCTGACATGCATACTGCGAAGTCAAGCTAACGCAGTGTGCTGCANTGCACTGTTGCAAAGGTTCAAGACAAGCATCTAACATTACTCGTCTGAGCTGTAGTTCTCAAACTCATCAATGCCTGTCTTTTCTGGCACAGCAGCCTCCTCAGAAACAATGCTTTCCTCATCACTTGCTAGGTCAGAGTCAACACCGCTACTGTGCACAGAATGATTGGTGCTACCTGCTGCTTAGACGAGTGCATTCTACTGCAACGTGCACATCAGTGCAATGTGACTGAAATGGCATGCAAATGCGGCTGTTCAGTGCCATAACATGCTGTGATACGCCAGAAATCAAACGCAGGCCTTCTTTCGCGCTTTGCACCCTTTTTTGCCGGACTTGTTCGCTATTTTAATGAAAGTCGGCAGGGTTTAACAAATTTTTAATTCTTTTTAAAGGAGGTCGGCCGAATTTCAATTATTTATTTGATCGACCTTCCTTGAAAGACGTGTCAGCCTAAAGCAGCTGCTGCAATATGCTGTTGTGGAAATGCAAAAAGTGATGTAGCGTTGACAGATATGCGCTGTCCGTCGAAACACCAGTCATGTTGCAACACTCGGCTGGCAAATGCCAAAAAAAGAGGAAAAAAGAGGCAAAACTCTCGGCGATCCCTGATACGGTGGTATCTGAGTTCGAACCGGCTAGCTTCGGGTCGCTATTCCGTCACCCTTCCAATGGGTTAAACGGGCGGATCGATGCCCGACAACCGTTTGTAGTAATCTATACAGTGACATTTTTGCCGACTTCACAGCCTGGCCTGCAGCGAGAGAGAGAGAGAGAGAGCCAANGATGGCTTTCAGAGCGGGACCCCTGCACACTCACATCTGCAGAATGTCTTGCTAGCTCCGGGGCAATCCATGAATTTGACAGCAACATGAAGAAACAGGCTGTTCGCATTTTGGGCATCTTTGTCAACATCAAGTTGCTGGGTGTGCAAGACTCTTCATGCCATATACATGTGCAGGGCCAGCATGAGGCCATCAACCTGTTGTGCTGCTGACATGTCGGAGGTCAGCAACAGCGTTGCACATCTTTTGGCGTCAAGGACCAACATGCTCTAAGATGCTTGTACTGATGTTGGACCAAAAGTGTGTTGTATGTTTGGGTCTCATCTGTTTGATGTTGGCACTTCTTTCCCTGGTGGGCAGACTATACCTGTAGGGGTGGGTCTGAGGGGAGAGGGGGGGTCCAGATGCGCCAGGAAGCAAAGGCTGGATGCTATATCTGCGCTGATTGCGCTCAAACACAGCCCGCTGCAGCTTCACGTTGAACATGTCAAACCTGCATAATATAATTGTCAGTGCAATGTCATGTGTGCTGTACANACTCTCCAATGCAAAGGCATGCAAAACTCCTCCACAGACACAAATCTGGTGATGGGTCACTCCAACCCTCACAGCAGTACCATGCTACAGCACAGGTGAATGACACACAGCAAGAGAGATTGTAAACTGCCAAGGGTAACATACGTAGATGACTCTGCTCATGAACCAGGTCCAGTTGAACCACATGGCAGTGCTGCCCATGGCCATCAAGCTGTTGAAGCCCCCCGCGCCCAGCAGCACTGCTATGAGTGCCCACTTGGGGTTGATTTTGTCCAACACCACCCCAGCTGCAAACTTGCCAATCTGTATACCACACGGAGCACACTTGCATGGGTTGTGGCATGTTCTGCATGTTGGTCCTGCACCTGAAGCAAATGCCTATGGTGTTGCAGTAAGCTGTGACGCCCTGACCAGCAGTGAGATGACAATCCAGGCCTGACCATCAGGCCGCATCAGAACTGCAACTTCTGGGTTCGTCAAGAAACTCCATGAGAGTTTGGTGATAGCTCTGGTAGTGCTCACTCGTGCGAGTCAGCCAGTGTGGCTCACAGAACTTCCTCTAGACTGGATGTGGCTCTCGAAGAGTGCAACAGGCTGCATCTACATAGCCATGCGCAGAAGAAAAGAAGTGCTAGCATCCACTTGAAGACTTGTCCTACATTGGCATGTCCTGCTTGACTTTGCAGGCTGCAGCTCAATGACCTCTGACACAATCTGTACAGTCACAATGCTCGAAAGTGCACACAACAAGCAGCGCTACACTTGTTGCAGGCTTGCCAGTATCTGTACCATCAAAAGCAGGCGCCAAGAAGGACGCACTGACGTCATGTGATGGAGCAAGGACTGCCATCTCCTCACATGTTCAGGCACACATGAACAAGGTGTTTCATGCCCTGAAGGTTGCTTGGTACTTTAGCACCTTCCTTATACGGAAGGATTGTTTTCTGCTAGCGGTCAGGTGAGCAGCTATGTTGGAGACACTATGCACATGATTTACATGCATGTTCAAGATCAGACAACACACAACCTGCTGTTGATCCCACAGCACAGCGCGATGCTACAGTCATCATTGACAAGAAGCGGACAATTGTGACAAGGTATGCGGATAATTACTGTGAGGCCAGCGGTTCCAATGGCAAGGAGGCCCCCCACAGCGGCGGCAGGCAGCTGGATGTTGGGGTCACTCGTCATGCCTGGTAGAGCCACAGACAGGACCACCCACGTGTTGATTTCAGCCTGTACAGCAAGATGCATCCCAGTCAAGCTACATCTGTGGTTGCTTGACAGGGGTTGATTTCAGCCTGTACAGAAACACGCATGCCAGTCAAGCTACATCTGCTGTGTCTGCCTGACAGGATGATGTGCTGAGCATGCTAGCAAGGTCAGCCCTCTTAGCAGTCTGTGCAGAGTCTGTGTGCTACTTGGCAAGCCGTACGTGGAAATGTCAAAAGTGCCATGAAATATAGGATGTCATTTACGCTGATGTAGGGAGCATGAGCTTCCAGGTGTGTGAGCATGCTGTGCAGACGCATGCTGTGCAGAGGTACGGGGCAACAATAGCTGATTGCAGGCTTTAGACAGCAGGCAAAGTTGGGGAGTGCAGAAAAAGTACAGACACTATGTTGTCAATGCCTGAGCATTGACTGATACAGGCAAGTATATGCAGACAAGACCACTTCTGCAAAAGTGTACAAAGTTGCATATTTACAGCAGGATGCCACAGGTACGCACAAGTGACTGTGTCAATTTCTCCTATCAGCCATGTCCACAACATTCACAGTCAATTTGTAGGCTTACCAGATATGCAATGCAAACCAAAGCTTTGAAGATCTCTGGCCGTGTCTCAGGTGCCACATTGCTTCGAAGAAGCTGCATGAGGAGGGCTTTGCTGCCACGGAATGAGCTGGTGAACTGCACACCAGAAACATCTCGGGCTGCATCACAATACATGCTACCGACATGCACAATTTTCGCCAGCAGGCGCAAGTGCAGCCTGCATATGTCACTCACAGCATTTCCTCTAGCTGTCGAGCAATAATCAAATACTGCAGAGGTCTGAAGCTGTTTCTTGCGCCTGACAGGGTGAGTCTTGATCTGCAGAGCATGTGCATCAATTTCAGTCTCAAAACCCTCCTGTTGTGGCTTTTGCATAAGCGTCAGGTCATGTTGTGACCTGTGAGAAGGGCGCAGTTTGACCACGGAACTGGCATCTCTGTAGTCTGCCAATGCCTGCCGGACATCGCTGCGCCGATGACACTGCAGACTTCGGCAGCATGCTTCTGCATTGGCATCGGGACACATGATGTCCCGTGTCGGGCGAACAACCGGGACGGTAAGTGAAGATGTTCTGATCTGTCCTGCATACCTAGGTGCGGAGCTGCCGAGCATGATGTGCTGCATGGTCAGACTCAGATCACGGAAACGGACCTTGCCGATGCGCGATCTACTTGAGAGTGAACAAGTGTCGACGCACAACGTCCGGCACAGGAGTGCTGGTATCAAGCGCTTCGTGAAAACATACACTTGTACCCTTGTAGCGAAGTCCTTGAGTCTCAGAGCGCAGGCCCGTACCGGCCAGATCTGTACACCACGCCCGACAGGTTACACCGGTTGAAGACGAGCACTGCAGTGCACCCTGAGTGTCTGAGCCAAGAGACAGCTACGAGCTCACATTCATTTCGGGCAACGCAGGCCGTGCAATACAGTCATGACACGATAAGATTGTAGAACCGGCACGCGTGATACCCTAGGGTTTGCAGTGCCGGTTGTGCTCTATTGTGACAGACCTGCAGATCTCTTGCAATGTTGGACCATTTCGTAGCATATGTACGCCAAAAAATTCCACCACACGTGTCTCTTGTGCACAGGANTGGCCATCTGCTGTTCTGTGCTTGGTTGCAAGCACTGTTCTTGCCTAATTTGGCAGCCCTGCTTGTCATTGCTTTCTAATGTACGCTCAGGTAGGCCAGGTGAAGGGTGTTGTGGTACTGTGTGCTGCTGTTTCGCAGAAGTGGGCTGCAGTTTACTATGAGGGGAGGGGTGCATTGGAGGCTTTGTCACCCAGAACTCTGGAATGAAGCAGTCTGTGCAGATGACATCAAAGAATTCAGGAGGCCAGAATGGATGCTCAAATAGCATTATAACCTGTAAAGCAGTTGCATGATTGGTTTGCAATGCTGTATAGCTACAATGCTGTCAGCAAGTCAGCACCCATGGTATGTGCTGCATGTCCAGAGCCAAGTCACGAANGACTTCTTTATATTGTTGTGCAGTATGTAAGCTGTCCATGTGCACAGTAACACACTCAAATGCAGCAGATACTGGGTAAACATGCCAGTCATACAGCTTAATGCAATATCAGCCCAAAGATAGCAGTTGTGTGTGTCAGGTGCAAAGTGGCTATATATATATATATATATATATATANGTTCACCAACCAGGGTATGGATCGTTACGTTTTGTTCTGCTAATGCAGGCGACACCAGTGCTGAAAAAGAAGGTGGCCCTGCAAAGAAGGCACGAACAGGTAGATCAAGCTGNGATGTACAGCCAAATCAAGGCTATGAAGAGCTTGCTTCAAATTTGTAAGGTGCAGCTGAGCTCAAATGTGAGATCTTCATCAAACTAGGTGGCAGCCAACAAAGCAGATACAGCGCTTGTTGGCTACTCAATGCAGCAAAGCCTGGTAAGACAACATTGACTACTTTGCCGGTGATTCTGTGTATACAATGCAGGAGCCAGCTCCTGCCCATGCATCCTTGACCCTGGTTATGTGTAACATCAGCTAACAGAAGCTCTGCAGCACGACAGATCCAGCCAGGCATAAAGGATGATCTGCTTTTGGCACCCCACATACATGACCGATACGGAACTCTCCACAAGACTGTGAGCTGTCTGTGTCTACAGAGTGTACACCATTCTACCAGCCAAACTCGCCACACTTGTCAAGAGTTGAGCAAAGAGCCTGTAACTTCTGACCTTGACGGTGGATTCTGGTGCCCTGTCCTCATCTCGGAGGGCTCTGAGGGCTTCCCGCACCTCTTCTGCCTCATCTGCAATTCCAGCCTCTCTGATGTCCCTCAGCTGATCTGTATACTGCTCAACCAGGGCTTCCTGAGTTGCGCCTGCATGCCAATGGGAAGTTGATGGCACATTGTAAGAAGTGCATGCAGCCAAGTGTGGTGATGAGGAGAAGCAGCTGATTTGTGTACTTCTCCACAGATGCTTCCTGAGTTACATTTGAGTTACATGCTCGCATGCCTTCATGAGTATTGAGCTACAGCACTAGCACAACATGCAACACAATCCTGATCAACAGCATGCATGGCTGTGATGAGACTTAAGATGGGNAAAGCATCAATGAGACAGGTCAGCAGGTACAGTCACCTGTTGCAGTCCACTTTGCCTCATCCAAGGAGTTTGACAGTCATATGCCAAGGCACAGATTGACTCACCACATCGATACCGCTTGCCTAAATGACATGTACACATTGCATCACCCATGCATTGTGGACTGCGCGGAGCATAATGTATGGAGCATCAGGACACCTGTACGCTATCTGCACATGTGTAGCGGGCAGATAGTGGCTTGCAGGCATGTCGCGAGCTGATGCATCAGGGCGCCAGTAGATCATACAACCAGTATCGCCAGTACACTGCCACAGCTACTCAAGCCTGGTATCAGGCTGTTGATGTTGCAGCCGTGAGGCAGGTGAGCTGTTCTAAGAAAAGATGTCACATATGGAGCCGGCGTTCACGCTTGATGTGATGATGTCAGAAATCACACACTGCACAAAGCGATATGCATAGCCACCATCACAAGCCCACTTTATGCAAGGTCCTATCCATCGCATTGGCAGTCACTGATGCATGGTACAAGTGCTGCAGCATCTGTCTCACCAGAGCCTGTCCTAATACAGGGACCCAATGCTGGCACCCTGTTGCTACATCACCTACTTGGCTTGTAATGCAATTGATCACATGTGGCTGTTGTTGCCCAGATCATGGACAGGGCTTTCATGACAGGGGTGCTCCTCATGACCTCCTTCTGGCAAACCTGTGCTGCCGCACAGCAGCCAGCAGTCCATACACATGAACCTAGTGCTGCACGACACAAGGCCAAGCATGGCGCNAAGAGATTGCAAACGCTGCGGAGTACCATCTGCCTATCCCAACTTTGCAGTCTTAAGACTAATGCCAGTCCATCAGGTGAGCAGACATAGTTATTAACCAGACTTGAACACAGGGTTGTCTGGTGTTCCTTCAACCATCAATGTGCAGTAAGCTAGTTGATGTGGCCATTTCGGAATGGATATCCACATGGCTTCACCTCTGTACCATAGCCAGTTGGAAATCTGTAGTCGCTTTGTGGATCAGAGCTCACATTGTCTGCAGGCAAATCTCACGTGAGCGTTTTGGTAGGAGATTGCTGATGTCATGATCAATATGGCACTGGATGAAACAGTGGGTAAATTGCAGCCCAACACACTACTAGGGACAAAGCTTGAAACGTTGATTAGTGGTTTTGCAAGCTGCTGAAGTGTGTTTAAGCAGGCAGCATGGCAACCAATGTAGACACATTCAGGCACACGCACAAGCACACTGCTGCAAGAGCATGTCCATGAGCTTGTGTACTGCAGCCACCGTTTTATATATGCAACATGCCTACATTCTTTTGTTGACGAGTTGCTTACCAATACGGTAGTCACTGCAGCCTTCCCACGACCCGTCATAGATAGCAACATCCCACCAGCCAATAGAATGATGCACCAGTGGGCCTGACAACATCACATGTGTGTTGTGTTTGCCAAATTCAACAGCAGCCTGTCACAGAGGGCTGCAGAAACAAGCTACCTACAAGCTCAGAGGACCTGCCTGTGGTTATGGCAGAGAGACAAGATTGTGTATCCCTATAGTTGTGTATCCTCATGGGGCACATCACAAATAAACACGTGGAACAGGATATCATGACAAGATCACGGGCAAAGCACTAACAGGGAAGCACATACTTAGCTGGCACTGTCATCATATACATGTTTCCCAATGGCAGATTTGTCAGAGAATTGTACCTTGTACGAGTGTTCCATGGTACCCCGCAGGCGCCACCACTGCCACAGTTGAAGAGTCACCTTTTGTGTAGCTTTGAGAAAAGCCAGCTGTCAACTTGGTTTCGTAGTCACCAAGTACCTCTGCACATGTTCAAAGTGTACTTGACATGCATCTCTTAGGAGTCTGCTGTACAGGACTACTTGACATTGCAGTATAGCCAGATACTGTTTCACCTGATGGTGAGGTCACAGCAATAGTCTGGCTCTACACTGCACAGCACATTGTGTGCATGCACACACATGTATGTATGCCATGCGTGGGCTTTGTACTGCTGCAAAAAGAGTTGCTCTGTTCAACACTGCTGCAGTACTAGCATGTGCCAGCCTGGCACATTGTGCAAATTATAAGCATGGGTGCCTGCAGGGCTACTATGACATCTTCAAAGCACATGGCGTACAAGCACACAGGACTGCTGATTTGCAGGCACACACAACTGCATTTCAACAGTCAAGACACAACTTCGCAAGGCAAAAGTGAAGACAGGCACACATACTTGTTCCAAGCTGGATGCCAATATTCCAGGAGGATGTTTTTGAGTAGGTGCCTGTCATCTGCACACAGACAAGCAACCACCATTCAGCTNGCACAGCATGGAGTCATGTGTACATACAATTGGGACTTGGGGGTGCAGCACCACACTGCATGTGCATTTAAGGAGAAAGCTGGAGTCAAGTCATGTTACTTGCTGCCAGTGCATAAAAGCTTGAGTATGCAGCAACCTGCAAGGACACCTGGTGTTGGTACAGTGTTGAATCGTGAGCTCAGCGCTGTATGGCATCCTCTGCATGTGCATGACACAGGCAGGCTTCAATGCTGGGTCATCTCATGCCAGTGAGCAATGACATGTACTGATATTATCAAAATATCTGTACAGGTGTGCCAGCCAACAGGTGTGCCAGCCGATGCTGGGTACCTGCTCCTGTGTAATGTGTACTGATGTTCAGCACTTGACTGCATGCAGGCGCATCCACGCAGTGAAACTGGCTGCACTCACCAGTCCACTGCAGCTGTATCAACATCCTCCTTGGCGTGAGCCTGCTCAGTGACCAAAGGATCTCCTACATGCACATATGCCGGCACCTCCAGATCTGCTGTAGGCTGCTGTCGCTGTGCTTCTGGACCAGTCTGACTGTGGTTGACAGCATAAGTGTCAAGAGCTGCTTCTGTGGAAGCTGAAGGGCTGACAGGGATCTGACTGAAAATTTTACGGCTGTTTGACAGGTTCACGTCAAGCTCTGTGAAGAGAGCATCCAGGTTGTCGACTGCAGATGCCATGTGCTTCAGCAACCGTCCGCTGTTGTCCTGCATTACACACCAAGCCATCGTGCAACTTTTGCAGCATCATGAATGTTTGGTTGGCTGCAAATTGTCAACTACGCTTTCCCTGATACCGGTGCAGACGAGGGCCCACTGTCTGAAGGTATGTACACACACCAAAAAAAATACCCTGATCAGCACACCTATGACCTTGTTGTAGCAGTCCTTGTAGCCCAGTAAAGTGCACGCTAGGTAAAGTGCACGCTAAGTAAAGTGCGCGCTAAGTAAAGTGCACGCTAACCAAAGCATTGCATCAAACCCAGTCAGAGGTTTACATGTAGCTGCTCTGCAGCCCACTTGCGGGTNGAGGGAGTGGCCCCTTATGCGCAGGCAACTGTATCTGACACTCATAATCACAGCCAGCTTGAAAACCTGAAGGCAGCACAGAGTGGAGCTGACATGTGCNAAGTGCAGACACAAAAAACATGCAATCCAGTGACAGGTACATGTCATATCATGACCATGCATGTGTACAACATCTTTGAGAAGCACGCAGTGCACACAAAGCGACATTATTTGGGCAGCGTGTAGTTACTGTCTTTGTTGGCATATACAGTCTCAAATGACACAACGGTTGACTGCTGTCAGTAACGAAATATACACGCTGTCTTTCCCTATTGTGTATTGAACTGTGGTCTCCTTCATCTGTGAACAAATCAGGCTATGTACTTGGACCCTCAGTATTATACACACAACAATACACCAAAAATGCTGCAGGGTGGGTGTCTCAGAACCAGTGGCAAATAATTGTTGATGCTGTCAGTGATACCTGCAAAGCATAAATACTGGCTGACAGCATGTGCAGAATCACCGTGCCATATTTATAGCTGACTGCGGCGGTGATGCACTGTTCACTGCTAGACCTGTTGCATGACCAGCTGACTAGTGCTTGCAGGCATACAGTGTGCTCCTCAACAGACAGTTTATATAATGAAAAGGGTTCTTTCCGTCTTTCAAAGCATGACCTGCACTACATCTGGCCTACAAGATAGTGGTCAATCATGCTTGCCCTGAAGTTAGTCAGGGCTGCAGTCTGATCTGCAGTTGGTCACACAACACCTTCTTAGTCAACGCTAAAACATTAATCTTAATCATCAAAGTCAGGACTGCAAGCACATGTGCTGTCAGCATGTACATGTCCCTTTGTGTGGTAGAGATGCAGGCAAACACACCAGTGTCCTAGTGCCAGGCAACAGCACACTTGCAGTTGCAATGCTAGCTTACACAAGCCTGCTGCACACAAGCTGCACAGTGTAACAAACTGAGTGCATGTTACCTGGCTTGTGCGTTTCCAATTGCTTCATGAGGTGAGGGGCGATTTTGGGGATGTCCAGCCGCATGTAAATGCCCTCCATTTGCAGGGGCCATTCTGGCTCCCGCAGCCCCTTGTCTACAACTGCCTGCAAAGCCATTGATGCTGAAATGTACACATTGCTTGTGGACATGTTTGTAAACACACTTGTAAACAGGCATGTAAACACACTTGGTGTTGAGTGCATTGGAAAGTAACAGGTTGAGCAAGTTTGGCACTGAACCGACACNCCACACCTCACCAGTCAGTGCGCTGTAAGTCATGACTGCGACTACCTTTTTCTGGCTCCTGCAGTATACATGCCACACACACTATGTCTGTTCTCAAGCACAAGTTTGCCTGCTGTGGGCTTGATATACCAATCATAGCAGCTGGATTGTACAGTATGCGTGGCAGGCAATTTTCTTGCTTGTATTTGCAGGTGGCTGACGAAGCTGCCTCGGTGCTGGTTGCCACTGTACAGGCCTTCAGCAGCCAATGGGAGCCTGACACCTGGTCAGTAGTTATGTCAGGCCCTTTCAGCTACTTGTTCGAGCTGCCCAAGTCTCACTTCACTGCTGATGAAGATGCCACAGCTGTGGTGAGACTCCGAGCATGCTGCAAGATGTAGTGCACTGATCATGCATATGTGCACACAGTTGCAGCCTGCATCTGCCGAGGTTTGTGAGAAGCACAACTGCTAGTGTAGGTGATTCGAAGCACCACTGTCCAATTCCGTTGCGGCTTTGTTTCCTGCAGACATTACAATGTCAGTACTCTTATCTATATTTGGTTGGGCTGTGAATGCATGCCATGTAACAGGCAACACAGGACTGTAAAGGCTTGTTGATGCTTTGCTACGGTTCTTGGGTAGTACATACAGAGTTTGGTCAGCAAGTGCAGAACATTGACACTTATTGCCATAGCACTGGTTGGTGCTTGCAGCAATATCAAGCAACACTCAGCAGGACATGGTCAACCCAGTAACCATGCAAAGCTTGCCAAAGGCAGCAGAAGAGGTATCACAGGAGCTCACCTGCACAGAGCAAGCTGCAAATGGAACAGTGCTGACTCTGTGCAGGCATTACCATGGGCCTTGCAGAATGACAGTTGGCAAGGGTACCCCTACTCACGCTCAGCATGCCAGGGACGCCCTGAGGTAAGGCACCACACACTCACTGCAATGATCTGATAGCATCTATCTTCAAAAAAGAGCTGCTTGTGCACCACAATGCCATTGCCTGCTTACGAGTTGTCATGTTGACTGCACAGCATATGCCATTTGCTCTACACGGCCTTTGTGTATGACTATGGTACATGGCGTTGCCACAATGTTGGATTGCAATGCTGTAGCAGGGGCCACTTGCGTTATGCAAACTGGTGACAGTGGCAGCCAGCAGCATCTTTCCCTGGTTTNAAGGTAAAGCCCAAATCCTGGCTCACCTGCAAGCTGCTGTCTGTCAAGGTACCACCATCAAAGGGAATCTCAATTGGTGAGTGAAGCTTTGAAAGCTGGCATTTTGTCCAAGGTGGCAAAGTGGCTGGCAAGGTGACCGGAGGTTCTTGTGACTGGTCAGGCCCTGCAATCAGCACTCCCAGGGGCATCTCCGATTCTGTGATTGCTGCCTGGCACTTGTCAACCACCAGAGACTCCAAGCTGGACACATCTGTCTGAGGATTCTTGTTTTCAGGTGCTAGCATACTAAGCAGCTGCTCTAGTTTCTGCAAGGCATCACAGTAGCTGATAGCTTGCACACAAGGCAATATCTGATGATGTATCTATACATCAGTGCTTGTTGCATGCTGCCTTTTTGTATGATACGCAACTGTGCCGCAGTGGCCATATCATTAGAGCTGGCACACATTGGGACAGTTACAACTCGAGCTGTGAAGTCCAAGTTGATCAAATTTCCGACAAATCTGGCCAACTGCTGCCTGGCCCCGTACGCACATTGGAAGTTTTCAGAGCTTCAGCCAGGATCAATACAGGTGTTGTTGCTGACTTGAAGTTGTGCTTGAATGTACAGTTGAGCTGACTGAAACTCAGGCTCAGTCGCAATATAGCATGCAGATGATGGTGAAATGTAATGCATGCAGGACGATGCTTACCTCTAGGTAGGCGACCTCATTGAGACTTGACACCTTCTTCCAGACAGTTCTCATGCCTGTGATGCAGCATATATATGTAAAATACAGCACCATCAGGGACGTTGCACGCTATTTTGTGCTCACAGACATGCCCGCAAAAAGTTTTACATTCATGAACTGTACTGACTAAGGGGTCAGCGGGTATGAGCCCAACACATGACACAGATGAGTTATGCAAGTCTTTGTGAAAGCGAATGTATCTCACCTACAGCGCCAGCAGCCGTGACTCCCATGGACATTGCAGCTCCAGCCATGTTGGCTATTGTCACGCCCTCTAGCAGCAGCCCGGTCGGCAAGAAGACGCCAAAAGCAACACCAAATGGGATCATGCAGATGCAGCCCACAACGCACAAGCCAACTGCAACCTTGAGCAGTGTAGTGCTCTTGCGCTGCAGCACCAATGGACTGGCAAGGGTTGTCCCAATGTTACAGCTGTTGACTGTGATGTCATCCATCACACGGCGCAGCTTCCTGAACACATTTGATTCCTGCGCAATACATGACCAACCTTTGGCACCTCAACAAGATAATCATGTTCATGACAAGCTGTTGTTCTTGATGAACACTACTTTTGGGCACCTGTATAGCTGATGTCATACAGATCAGCATGAAACCCCAAACAGCTTTTCACTCAAGTGTGTTGACAGCTACAACACAGTTGAAAAGTATATGCTTAGGCCACATCCTTGTATACTCACATATATGCAATGACATTTTCACTGTGTAATGATCTACCTTGTCAGTAGGCTTGCAGCTCAACAGCAACGTCTTGATGGTGTCTTTGTTCCACTCAATTGCAGGAGTATGCTTCCCAATGCCAGCTGCAACTTCTGCATCGAGATCAGGCAGAGACGCTCGACACCACCTGCAGCAGAGATGCGCGTGGAAGCCCTCAACTGGACATGACGGTGAACCCATGGCATTACACTGCAGTAGCACCTTAAAAGACTTGAAGCAATGCAGTGGTAGAGCCTTATGCATGAGTGTGGCCTAATTGAGTTAGTCTTGATACAGAAGCACCGCTTAAGAAGAAACTCACTGCTCCACTGTATCAATGATGTCCAGAATTTGGTTAGCTCGTTGAGTATGGGAAGCATCTCTCACAGCAAAATGATGTGCTGCTGTCAAGACTGCCCGCTGGAGTTGGTAGGAGGTTTCAACAGATGCTATCCTGATGTTCAGAGCATCTGGGTTCTGCATAGGATCTTGGATCTCCAGCTTGAGCACCCTTGGAGAGCTGAAGTGTGTCTTCAGCGTGAGCCAAACAACAACATCTGTAGATGAGCTGAACAAGACTGGTAACCGCGAAGCTTCTGCTTTTGACACAGATCCTTGCACCTGAAAGCACTCATCTGTCAGTCAACAAAGGTGAACACATCATGCATTTGTGTCAGACAGTGAAATAATACAGTGGTGTGCACATCCCCAAAACAGCCTGCCCTACAAATTCTGAGGGTTGTGTGGCAGCTGGAGATTATGTGCTGCATGCTAGCATGCAATTGACATCAGTAGTTCTGGGAGAGCTTTATAACGACGTGCTGCGCGATTCCATGGGCTTGCATGTGGTTGATCTGTTTCAGATGTTGCGGCCGTAGTGAGGTAGCACATAGGGATCTGAGAGCACCTCTCTCACACCCAGTACCTGAGCTCACCACCAGAAAAGAAGACAATGGCTGCCATGCTGTCAGTGCCAAGCAGTGACCANAACGTACCTGTGAGGGAACACGTCAAGTCACAGAGATGTATGCAAATGTACCTCTTCTCAGTCATGAGCGCATCGAAGCCCTTGTCCAGAATGGCAGGNTTTGGCAAGCCAAATGAGTTGCACACCACCACTTGTATCAACCTGAGCAATACTCAATGCTGGTGTGCAAAGCGCGTCAGCACTGCATGCTGATGCAAGCAGGGACTGCACACCAAACCGTATGCACGTAGCAGTGTCGGTTCCTGCATCACCTGATCGCCACAGCTGAGTGTCTTGCGCTTGCTAAGCACTCTTCACGTTTTTACGCATGTGAACATGTGGCAATACTGTTCAGCCATTTGCAATGCAGGGTGTGTACCAATGAGAAGTGTAGTTGATCAACAGCAAACAAGCAAGCAGAGACAGGCGCACAAGTCAGCATCGTGATATATGCTACAGCACTGAGGCTGATGTGGTGTTGCAGCATCATAAATAAAGCACATTTCATGAGCGTACATAAGCAGCTCACAGGCTGGTGCAAGCGGTCCAGACACTGCAGTGGGATGCTGTTCAACTGATGCAGGATGGCTAGATGCTGTTGGCAGTATACAGAGCTGTGTTGAGCCGTTTACACAGTGCAAAGTGGATCACAGCCTGCAGCAATGGGTACCAGGAACCCCATACCTTGCACTCCAGTCTGGCAGTGACCTTTGTAGCATCACTGATGCCCAGGAAGCATGGCTTGAGTATCTGTGTGATCTCTAAAGTGGGTTGCAGAGGGCTTTTGCCCTGCAGCATTACATGTGCNTCTCATCAGATTCAACTTGTGTGCATATGCACATGCGCTGCAGCAATTCTCTGAATGAGAGAATCTTGCTGAAACAATTCGCTGTACCAGTGCTGCACAGTAATGCAGCTAGGTGATACAATGCACATGAGCCTGCTTGACAGAATTGTAACATGTATGGTAGCTGCAGGGACATGAAGAAGAGTACACATACCATTTCACACAGCAGGATGTGACAGAACTGGCTGCAGCTGTTAGCAAAACCAAGGCAGCTGGTGTGTCAACAGAGCAAGACATCCTCAAGGTACCTGTCAGTTGTGCTGTGATCACATCAACATNTGTTGCAGTTAGGTTTGCCCTCACAGCTTGGAACAGCATAACACTTGCAAGCATGCAAACTTTGTGCCCAATTGCAATGTACTGTGCAGACCGCTGGCTGGGAGCACTGGAGGGTCTGAATCAGGTAGAAGCCTGGAGAACTTTGTTGTACCAATCAGCGACTGCTCAGACATGGACCACAACTCCTGAGATGCACCCAGCTGTGAAGCGTTATTTGGCTCAGGACAAAGGCCTCCTGCTGGGGCAAGCTCAGCATGTTGAGGCTTGCTTCTTCCCTCAGGTAAATCTCCTTGCCGTCAAGATCCTTCATAGCGCCTTGATTGCACCATGTGGCTGTGGTTGTAGAGCCTAGCTAGTGCACAGGCTGCCCGATATGCACATGCCAAACGTATACAACGCCTGGATCATTGCCTCGCGCTTTGCTCATGCAAGTATATGTGATTGCATGGCTGTACACACTTCCGCATCTATGTACAGCATCTGTGCAAGAGCATCATCAGCATGTACATGAGAGATGAATGGGTTGGGATACATCTTGCAGGCATCTGGAGANACAGCAGTCACTCGCTGCATGGCCGCAGGCACATGTCAGCCATTCCCTCTTGACAGGTGAGGAAGTTCAGCAGCAGCTGGCAGCCACTCACCCGTTCCCATACCTGTTTTAGTCACTCAGACACATTGTGAACAATGCGACTGTGCTGTCAGCCAGTCACACTAGTTCCGACGCCCTGCATTGACATGCATGCTATGATACACTGACATGCTGTGGGTGACTGCAGGCACAGACCATTCCCTACCGGCACACATGGCGCTCATCTCCCGCTGCCAGCCACTCAGGATTTGGCATGCCTCCCTCATCCACCAAGTCCTCTCTCCTTGGCAATGAATATGGCCGCAAGCCGTTGAACCAGAGGCTGCTGGAAGATCAGGCAATGAAGAGGTCTGGAGTCTCTGGTCCCCTGGGTATGGGTGTCATCATGCAGAGTAAGCTGTCCGCCCCTCTGTATTGTGACCAAGTGAATAAGCTGCATACTCAGGGCTATTTGATTTCAGGGCATTTGGCCCTAACAGGTTGAAGAGTTGCTGCTCAGTTGTGTTGGGAGATGCATCAAGGTAGCACAAATATGACAGCATGGACATACCTGCTGCGCCTGGCTCAGTTTCTTGGGGGTGGTAGGGGTGTTGATGTTGGCGGTAGGGCTGGCAACCTGGGTGGGGCGAGGGCTCTGAGAGGATTGAGGGCCCTTGGCGGGGTGGGCCCCTTCAGCAGGGTGGGGAGCCTTGGGGGCCTGGGGGGCCTTCTGCTGCTTCTTGACAGCGTCTGCCTCTGCCTTATTCTGCACAACATGTCACACTGTGTCAGTGAATTTGATGAGACAGTGACAGGCCTTGACAGCAAAGTCCTGTGTATCTACAAGGTAATGAGGACCACAACTCACATCGTGAATTGCTTCAGCCAACAGCAAACATGTGGCTGCATCTGCAAATGCAACTTGAGTGTGCAGCGCATGAAAGTCCAGCACGTCAAGCATGTAATAGACATAAATGCAGCTTGGTTTGTGGTTGCAACTTTGTGCAGATGAATGGAAACTGTGTGCCGCAGAGCATAGCTTGATGTCGCAATAGACAATGGAAAGTGCCCGCGTAGTGCCAATGAGGGTTAACTGAATAGGTTGAAAAACACCCATACCTTCTTGAGCTCCTGAAGCTCCTTCTCCATGGCAGACATGGCAGNGTCCCATAAACTGACAATGGACCTTGTGGGGTGCTGTACTCCGACTGAGAGGTACACACACACACCAGGTCACAGAGAAAAGGGGAACGAGTGTCGAAGCGTGCAGATCAAGTCTGCGACACGTGAACAGCGCTGAAACTCAACACCGCATTCGCTTGAACAGTTTGGGCAGCCATGCACAATTGTGACACTCAGCGAGCCTGATCGCGCTCAATGAGTCGTGAGCTCACATGCAGGAGGAAGACCTCAGAAGCTGCTGGGTGAAGCTACTGAAGAGCCACTTGTTCCAACAGGCAGAAATTGCATCAGCCTGCGGTACGCGGCAGCTGATGTAGCATGCTTTGGATGCATGTAAGTACATCGCTACTAGTATCGTGTTATGATCACATGCATGTGTTATCATGCAAGGCAGCTGCGGACCATTTCGACAACATGAAGCAATTGCAAACTATCTGTTACAACCATAAGCCTGCTTCGCTAAGCCGACCTAGTGCTGCAGCGCACAGCTAATATGTGTGTGCACAGTCACGTTGCATAGCACGCCTTTTATTGCCAAGATTTTACATGGGAACTTATAATTTTGGGGGCAGTGCTTGCCCAGCTGGCTACAGTAGTTTATTTGCAATGACCTTTGAATGAAATGCGGCCCAAATGCCACAGAGCTATTGAATGCAAAGGTGTCTCATGTGGTTCTGTGATTGAGCTACCTCAGAATGTTGTATATGATGCAGACATGCTGTGCAGGGGTCTTTGTCTACGGCTATTGCCTGTACTACTACACAGCCCGTAGTGACATGTCAGGCTTCATGCAAGGGTCTTTCTTCTTTGGGTACATGGCCATAGTCTGCTTTGGGTTCTTCCTGATGTTGGGAACTGTGGGTTGGAGAGCGTCACTAATGTTTGTCCGTCATATATACAAGGTGAGAATACATGGGCATAAGTTTGATTCGCACTACACGTTGTGATGGACCTTGCTATTGTACACACCGTGCTGCAGCAGTTAATGTGATGTACTTGTGCATTGTTTCGAATCAAGCCATGGTTTGCTTGATTGAGGCGTTGCTTTTCTTGCAGGCAATCAAGTGTGAGTAGCTAAGCCATAGGTGACAGAGACACTAATTCTCCCTCAACAAATGAAATCTGTGTGTGTCCTCAGCTGAACCATGTCAGCAGACCAGAACTGGTGTCTTACACAACCAGGATATCATACAGCATTGTGGAGCTTGACACCATCTTGAGGCTGGATGACACAGTCCACACCATAGGGACCTTCAGCATCGTATGCAACGTTGCTCTGTCGCACACTGAAATAGCGAGGAGCATGTTGTCCGTATTTTATGCCGACCAGTTTGTGGTGATTGCGCAATGTCCCATACACAGTGTACAATTGTTCAACGCCACTCGTCATTGTGATACAAACTGCTGACAAGCCTGAATTGACCGTGTGTAACCAGGCTGCAGCTATTGTCTTGCACGCATTTCANGTGGATGTACACTGCAGGACTCGGCATGTATACTGGGTCATATGTCTTGCTTTGCCCTTGTTCCAAAATTTGCCTGGCACAAGCCTGCTGCTGGCGCCACTCATCTAGCTTCAGATCTTGCAAGTTTTGCTTTTGGAGTCCTGGCCTAGTGTGCGCTTCACTGCTGGCGAGTTGCTGAGTTCAGAGTGCTGTGTGCGGCTTGCAGCCATCTGCATACAGGCATGTCAAAATGACATGTAATGGCATGTTCATTCTGGCTGATGGCCTCTGCAACATAGTCTGTCTTGAAGAGGTTGCAAGTGCATCTGCAGCATCCCATGTGATTGCCCATGCATACATAACACATGTGCTTGCGAGGATTTGAAGCGTTAGCAGATTGACAGATATGCAGCTCAGTACAGCAGATATGGATTGTGACATCACCGCTGTGTTTTGGGCTGCGAGTGGTCCACCTCAAATTTTCACAGACATGTCGGCAAGGCTCTGTGTGCAGTTGGCAAGGCAGATAGTACAGTCTGGATGTGTGCAGGTAATGTTGGTGTTGGGATCAAGCGATCGGCCTCCGGTGAGTCTGGTGCAGGCAATGCAAAGAAGCAGAAGACTGCACTTGCTACTTACCAGCAGGCGCAGGAGCACATCCGAGCACAGCAAGCCCGCCAGGTGCACCTCATCTTCAATGCATGCCTCCTCATCTCACCCGATACCATGCTGAGTGCTGCCCAGCAAGGTCTTTCACAATTGTTTGGAGTTCACTAGATGTACGCTCAAGTTCTTCACTTGACATGACAGCTTCTCATGAACCTGGACTAGGCATACCCACAGCCCAGCCTGGGCTGTCTTGCAGTTGTTAGTCCCAGTTGCAACTCTCCTCACAATGCAAGCACTCTGTGTCAGCATGCACCTGCAAAGCCAGNGATTCTGCCAACATCTGGTTCATCGATCTTGCAGCTGATGGACCTCTGGGGTCCAAAAAGTATCACCCAGCCAGCATAGAAGCTTTTACTCAACTCTTTGGTAGGCACTGTCTCTGATGCCGCCTTGTATTGTTGCCTAAGGTCAAGTGGGCAATGCTTGCTTTCTAGGACAATAGTGCTCAAATTGGGTATTCTTGCATGTTGGTACTGTGCCTGCTTGCTGCCTGATGAAGAGCCACCTGCAGCTGATGCAGTTGCTCGCCTGGGGCTTGAGATGCTGTCAGGCAACACTGCTGCATGCAGTGCATGATGCTTTTACAATACAGTGTTGTGCCACGTATTGTAAAAAGCCTGCAAGCGCTGCAATGGAGAGTAAAGACGCGACATGTGCACATGCATCTTCCCATGAATCTGTCTACAGCAGTCATGTTGGTCATGTGCAATGAAATGTTTGTGCACTGCAGCTGCCACTTGCAAGGTCAGCACTGACCTCTAGGTCCTCGTCCGTTGAAGTCTCATCTTGGAAATCAAGGGCATTCATTGCGGCGCCAAAGGCGTGGTGGCCGGGCAGAGGGGCCAAAGCTATGTGGTCCANAGCTGCAGTGATCTCTGCAGCTCTGCGAAGCAACTCCAGGCATCGCCGCACATCTCCAGAAACAGCTGCAACCTGCAGGTTGACCAGCCTGTGTCATTTGAGTGGTTTTTTCCATGCGTATGTGATTGTAACGTCTGAGCACGGATAATCGGTCACTCAGCATATTTTTGGTCCCCCCAGATGTTCACCGCAGCTGAATTGCACTTAATATAATGAAATTTGCGATGAACAAGCACACACCGAAGCACTGTCACACGCTAGCAGCAGGATGCCACACCTCACTGAACGCCCTAGTGCTGGTTGCAAAACAAGACATGCAGCAGCAGCTTTGCCGACATGCCAACAACAAGAAACTACAACTGCACAGCATTGCAGTGCTGTTCAGTTTATATGCACATGAGCATCTTATGCAGGAATGCACTGACCACACAAGTGAGCTCAAGGCAATCGTAACACGTGGTGAAGATGTGACACCTGACATCCCATGTTACTGGCACTGTGGTTGCTGCATCACCAAGATCAGCAGCCTGTGCATTGGCTGGGCTGCTGGCAGCATCACTGGCTGTCTTGATGGCCATGACTGAGCGGGAGTAGCTGCTTCCACGGGGCTTGATGACTGCATCTCTTGGTGCATAGCCGCCTACAGGACAGTGGCAAAAGCGCAGCATTGTGGTCGAGCACTACCTTGGTATCTTTGCCTGATGCATGTTGCACAGGGTAATTGTCTCAAAATCAAGCTTGCTGCTTACTGAGTGGACAGCCCATGCAAACAACAATGGGCAACATGCTAGCAATATGTTACAAGCCCATCATACTGTACGTGCACAGCCAGATGAGGAGTATGACTACATTGCAGCTGGCTCAAGGCTTGCAGACCTNTGGAGCAGAGGTCACGTGTCAACATGTTGCTGGGCAACTCTGTGCTAAGCCACAATCACTCTGCATAAGCCTCTATGCACTTCTGCATACACTCTTTCATAGGCAATGGCTTCCCCATCCAGCACTNGTGATGGGAACACAGTGAGGAGGTGCTAACGAGCCGTCATGCCAGCACCCTTTGTATGCAGAGATGACGTACATGCACCTGTAGAAAATCGTTGCATACAGACGCAGAACTGCATTTTGCCCTTACAACAAAGGGTGCGTACAGACATTGAATTGTCTTCTGCACATGCAATGAAAAGTCATCAGTGCAGGCACTCTGCACCTGTCAGCTTGCAGAGCTGCTGCAGCTGCATCAGCGAATTTGCCTTGGGCCTCAAACTGCTGGGCCTGCTCTTCCGATGCAGCCGCCTTGGCTCCAGCTGCTGCTGCCTGTGTACTGTGCNAAGACGCTTGGCCAGGCCCTTAGCTTCCATAGCGGCAGCGGTGGCAGTGTCTGACTGAGCTGTGGCAGCTTTAGCTTCAGCTTGAAGCTTGGCGACCTGCTTGGTTCCATCAAACGCTGCCTTGTGCCACCTGAACGATGCAGGTGCAACTTGATGCAATGCTGTCTTACACTTGTGACGAGCCACAATGTGCTGTATTTGGCTTGTTTCGGGCTCTGCAAAACATGTTACTTAAGGCACATTGCCAAGCTGAACTATGTCATGAAACAAGCAATTGTCAGCAGCTCTGCAACTGCCTGCAGGGCGCAGTGCATCCAGCTGTACTTCATATGCCCAAAATCCTGGCATTGTGTGGTGTGCAACACAACCGGCCACACTGTTTACAGCAAGCATGGCACAGCATTACAGACACCATACGCTGCACAATTGAAGCAAAGGCTTGTGGTGAGTCTAATTGGCATCTGCACTGCAAACGAGCAATGACAGGTGAGCAGTGCTGACCTCATCCTCAAAAACGCCAGCAAGGGTGATGATGAGGTGCTCTGGCACCTGCAGCACTGTCTGGCCGGCTTGCAAGTCCTCAGCTGCGACTGTGACATCAATGTTCTGATTAGCCCGGGACATGGCTTGTATCTTGACTTTTGGTTGCGGCATCCCTTGGTTCTGCACATACATTTTGTTTGCTAGTGCAACAATGGTGTCATTCTCCCCAGCTATGCTGTACTTGTCACAGGTGCGATGCTGTGCCTGTCAGCGGCATAAGCCTCTGAGCAGTTCAAGTAACATGTAGCTGCACATTGCTATACAGACANGTCATGCCTTGAGGTACACAAGGCACATCTTGCTGATAAGAGGCGTCTTGTCATTGCCTGATGATATGAGGTGCCGTGATGCAGTTTCTGGCTTCGACCATCGCTTCAGAGTGCCTTGGGTGAAATGCCACGAGCTGTGCCCTCAGCGGAGGCCTGCTCCAGTCTCAGGTCAGCATGCCAGGTTGCTGCGACTGTTTTGCGCAGTGCCAACCACTGTCAGTTTGAGCTTGACATGCGGGATGTTCGACTTGAATCTGCCTGACAGCAGCATATGCATGGTGACCTGGCTGTCTGCTGGGGGGCCTGCTGAAACACACATGCCACCTTGAGTACACAGCCTGAGTACACAGCCTGCCTTGTTTGTTTCTAGATTGGTCGACCAGTGCAGCTCTCTTCTGACCATGTGTTGTGACCTATGATGGTCAGCTGGGCACACCTGATGCTTCAGGCACTTGCGGCCCTGTGGTGCCAGCTTCCTCAGCAGGCTCGCCTTGCTCAAGAGACTCGTACTACTCAGCAAGGTTGCGTTGCTTAGGAGACTCATATTGCTCAGCAAACAGCTCACCTTGCCCTAGAGACAAATATTACTCAGCAGAGTTAAATCGCTTAGAAGAGTTACATTGCTCAGCAGACTCAGCCTCCTCAGAGCTCTCAGACACAACATGGACACAGAAAGAGACTGTTGACCCTGTCAAGCTGCTGGCCAGTGTTGGCAACTGGTTCAAGAGNTAATTCAGCATGATGCAAGGCCGAGCTGAAACCACACACGCAGGTCATGTGTAATATTCAGCACAATCTCTGACCTTAAGCGTCTCGACTGGCATACTCATGACAACTAGCGTTAGGCCCTGATCGACACACCTGATGTACAAAGTCTGACTTAAATGCGACTGACACGCAACATGCCTCAAGCACATGGCCACATGCACATGCACACAGCAATTTATTGNCACAAAGAGGGTGAGTGTGCTGCATCCGAATGCTCCCTGGTGTGCAATGATCTTCAGCGCATGGGCTTCAAAGATTTCATCATTGACCCATCTGTACGGCAGGCCTACAGTGTTCCTGATGCTGAGCTGCTGTACACAAACACATCTGTCAGGGATCTGCCGCTACGTCGATGGTCGTATGTGCAGAATGCAGCACCAATAGACTGGAGTCTTGTGCCCCACAGACCATATGCACAGTGTTGTGGTCTGCCAGAAGGGNATCAATGCCAAGCTCTTCACAAAGAATGTTGGCCTTCCAACTGCACGCCAAGAAGGTACAGTCAACGTGTGCTGACCACTTGACATGACTTGGGCGTCACTGCACAGTGCAGGCAAAGCACCAATCTCACCCATTGGGTGTTCCCGCGGTGTACAACGTAACACCTTTTTTGCTGGACATGCTTGCTTGTACACAGAACGCCTTAGCTGTACGTGCGTGCCCTGTAAGTGAATTGAGGATGATACCGTCAGTGCAACACGTGCTTGCGCGGTGAACTTGTTGCTGCAACCTCAAGCAATTGTGCTTTGTGTGATAGCAGAGTCGTCTGTCATTGTTCAAGCTGTTAAGATGTTATGCGTACTGCAAAGGCATCCTGACCTGATCGGGTGAATCCGCTGCAGATACCTGCACTCCTGTGACCAAATGCCACGCGCGATGTGTCGAAGCGACGACACGAAATACGAGCAGCAACGCTGAACATGTGCTACACTCTGCAAACGATGTACATCACAGTTCCAGATGCCGGAGCGCACTTTCCGGCATAAAGGCATGCATTACTTCACACTCGAGTTGTCTCATTACGTCAGGTCGATGAATAAGCTGTCCGAAAGGTTTCGTATTCAGTGGTCGGACGGNTTGCTGGTCTTTAGCTAACGCAGCGTGTCACCTACAGCTCTCAAGCACTGCACATTTGTGCAAGCAACCCTGTGACCTGGTACGGTGTCAGAAGAAGCAGCATCCAGTGCTCTGATAAACCCGAGTATACATTGCTATCACGCACCGTTCATGATGTGTTGGCAGAGGCCAATCAGGCTGCCTGACTTGTTGCGAACTGGGTGCGGCGAGCTGAAATCTTCTCTGCCCTGCAGATAGCAGCAGGCGGGCTTTCTACAAGGAGTTCGTGAAGGTTGTGGAAGCAGCTGATGTAGTGANGATCAGGAGCTGCAGCCTGACCCCGCTGCACTGGCCACTGGGGCTTTTGATGCCCCCAAGAAGGATAAGAAAAGGGCAGAATCTGCGGACTTTGGCCGTATGTCAACAGCAAATGGGTTTGCTTCAGCGGCATCATCCAGCAGACCAGGCAACGGACCTGACACAGGCAAGCAGAGTGATGCTTGTTCTTTGAAGCACATTCAGCCAGATGGCTGCTAATTGAATGAGATTGCATTTCAAGCATACCTTAACAAAAGCAAACCCTGACTGTACATGNCCTTGTCAATGTGGTTTGTGAAGGTGTGACAAACATCATACCAAGTGGCGCTGCAGTTGAGTGCTGTGGCTACTGAGTGTGAGCCANGAGATTTGCCAGCAAGTCATGTTGCAGCCATAAGTAGCCTGTGTCTACCACTGCAAGAGTATACAGAGTTGCACCACTTGCTCACCAAAGGGTTTCCTTGCGTACAAGCAGCATCTGCAAAGGAACGAGCAATGTACAAACTTGCAGATTTAAGACAGGTACCTGGTCTGTGGTTAGACTTTGCTGATGATGTTCCCAAACTCTCAGTGTTTGTGTGCAGATCATGCGCCTACACGGTCTTTCACAAGGAAGTCGCAACAAGGAGGTGTGTACGCCTTGCCATGCTGCATTCACTTGTGCAGCCACTCATCATTGCCATCTAGTCTACAGCTGGTGACACCTGGGTGCAGGATGCTCTGAATGCCTTGCAAGGTGTACAGCTGTTACCTCCAAGCAGTATTGCAGCCTGCAAGGTACCTTGNTCAGGCCATAGTACAGCAGGACAAGGCAGGCTCTGGCAGCCTGCGCCAGCAGCAGCGGCTGCAGGCTNATCTGCTCAAAGAGTGGCAGGAAAGAAAAGGAGCCTAGTTGCTGATGGACACATTGCATCCAACAGGTGAAGTGCTCGTTCACGCATTCACTGCTTGTGCGATTCAGCATATACTGAGCACGCCTCATGCGACATGTGCAGTGTCTCAGTGCTGACATCAGCCGGAACTTTCATGGTGGCCTCTGTGGCATGCAAGCACATGACGACTGAGCTTGCCAATCAGCCCTATGAAGTTGTATACTGCCTGCTGGCCTGCATCAACCCACAATCTCGATTTGGCATAGCGCTCAACCAGCACTGCACAGTATTCCTATATTGGGTGCAAGACATGTTGCCAGGTTTGCATGCCTATGCTACCCGCACTTGATGCATCCAGCCAATGAAATATTCTCTGGCTGCATCTTCACACTGAGCTGGCTTGATATGATAGCAGTACCATAATTTTGCTGTTGCTGCAGAGGAAATGCATATGCCCCCTTTGCTGACAGGTTGAATATCACAAATGAGTTGCAGGCACCGGCCGGCGTATCATTACTAGACCAGCAATACAGCATATCCTGTGACGTCACATCCAGCATAACAGCACAGTGACGCGTACAGCAGCTTGTCTGTTTTTGTGGCTTTGTTGCAACACAAGTTCAGTCTCAGCTCCTGCTACACTTGAATGGTGATGCAAACTGACCAAGTTTTCCTGCAGGACTCGGCCCTTGACAAAGCGCAGAAAAGCAGATGGGCCAGCAGCTAGTCAGTCTGCAACAGGCCAATCCAGCATGCCTACGCCTAGCAAGCCTGCTATCAAACGGGAGGATAACCCCTTAGTTGTCACTAGCATGGGACAAGGGCCCCCCACTACAAATGAAGCCTCTAGAGTGTCAACCAAGGCAGCTGCTTCCGGCAGAGGTGCAGCATCATTGCCACAAGCACTGATCTCCACAGGAACTGCTTCTATTGCCTCCAAAACTGCCCCTGATGTCCTCACAATTGCCCCTGTTGCCACTAGAACTGCCCCTAACCCCTCCAGGAGTGCCCCTAAAGCCCTCAAAACTGACTTTTCCACAACACAATCTGCCCCTACTGCTGCCAGAAGTGCCCAAACTTCCGCCAAAGTCAGTCCTACTGCAACCAAAACTGCTCGTGCGGCTAGTGACAGTGCTCCTGCGGCCCAAAGTGGTCATGCTGCAGCAAACAAAGCCACAACTACTGGTGGTTCCAGAGCTACTGGTCTCGTTGGAGCAGTGAGTGCTGATGCCAGTGGAGGTCCTCGACTTGCACAAGCACGTAACCACCCTGCTGAGGACACTTCAATCACAGCAGTGTCTCTACCTGCAAAGAAGAGCAGTCACCCAACCAGCAGCGCAACTGCAGGCACTGGCAAAGCCAATTTTGCTATGTCTGCTCCTCACGCTGATGTTGCAAAAGCAGCACTGACAGCACAAACGCCACTCAATTCCGTCGCAAGTGCATCTTCAGCAGGGGCACTTGCTGAGCCAGCAGGAGCAGTTGCCAAGCCAGCAAGCGCGGTTGCCAAGCCATCAGGACCTGTTGCCAAGCCAGCAGGGTCACTTGCCAAGCCAGCAAGGGCGGTTGCCAGGCCACAGCGGGGTCCTGCTAAGCTTGCAAGGGCTATTGCCAGGCCATCAGGGGTCACTGCAGCTCCAGCAAATTTGCATGCCAACACAGGCTCAGACGGTGAGCAGTTTGCTACTCAAGCAGTTAAGGGCATGAGCAACTCCAGCCAGCCCTTGCCACCTCGCACAAAGCCAAAACTGCCACCTCGTCCCATAACAAAGCCTATAAGCTGCAAGGTGCCCTCAGCACCTGCTGACGCTGCAGCTTCACTTCAGACAGTAGCACCCATATCAGGTGAGACGAGAGTATTGGAGTCACGCGATGCATTGACATCAGCTCCACAGCCTTCAACTGCTGCAGCTTCAGCCCAGTCTCGTGTCCCAAAACCAGCACCAGTACAAGCAGCACCACCAGCATGCGTACATGCGCAGTCATCAGCTGCCAATCCAGCATCAGGGTGTACACAGTCACAAATCGGGCATATGCAGCATCCAATTGAGTTGTCAGCAAGTATGCCGGCAGCTGCAAGCTTACCACCAGTACAGTTGCCAGCAGAGCAAGCAGTAGGACCCCAAACCGCACCATCAGCGACACCGCAAGGCATTGCACCTGCACAAGCAGCTCATCCCGCTGTAAAGGCACATGATTCAAATACAGTACCAAGCACAGCAGCAGCGCAATCTGTGCCACCTGCAGTCAGCCAAGTGCCTGAGACGCTAGCTGGGATGCTGGTTATGGCAAACAGCAGACTAGCTGTGCCGTATCAAATGACTGCACAACAGGCTGCACAGCTGCAAGCAGCATTTGGCGATGTGCAGTTACTGCAAGACTTGCAGCAGATGGAGGGTGACCTGTTGAACAGTCAGCTCCGGCTGATGGGTGGTCTCAATGCACTGCAGATATGTGCTGTACGGCACGTCCTGTGTCAAGTGCATCAGAGATGAAAACCCTCATCGGTTGGTTGTGTTGCGCTGTTGAGTAGATGAATGTCAGTCAACGCTGTAGGTCAGAAATGCGTGTATGTATGTACCTGCTCCGTGTCTGCATTGAGCACATTTAACATTGTCACTCCGTAAAATGTATATATAGACCATTGTGTGAGAGGCTGAGATCTGTATCAACATAATGTTGAAATGCAGCTTACTTGTTGCGCTCAACATAACTTATACTTGAAGACCACTGCACTGGTGTCTTGTCTGTGTACTTTCAGTGTCTACAGGTGTGGAGCCTTTCACACAATTGAATTGGTTTTCACTGTGCCTCAGCAATGTATTGAGCAAGGTCTTGCAGTGCTCTCCTGCCGGAAGGTTAGAGTGAAAGCAACGCTGCTGTCAGTGTCTTTGCTGACCATCATCGACATCATAAGTTCGAGCTCACATACATGACTTTCATATTTTTTCAGTGAGAGTAAGGTCAGCGTATTGCAGCCATCACGTCATGTGTGTACAGCATCCTTTATATTGCAAGGTCCCAATTGACAGAGAATTACTGTATTGTGAAACTGAGTACTGTACTGAACCGTGGTCAAACTAGGTCTAGATGTAATGCGAGACCAGCTGGTCCAGTCTCAGCAGGTCGATTCAATTAAAGTCATGACCTGAGTATACGTGATATTAGATTCATCTAGATCCCATGACAACAACTTTAATGTCAAGATCTTGACAAATTCATCATGTTTCTTCAAACTGTATAATTCGGTGCTCGTATACTCCCAATATGAGCTTTTTACATGTGACTTTGTAGATACGCAATGTGACCGTCAATCTTAGTGGAGGCAATCCAGGCGACTGTTTGACAAGACTCGGTTTCACTGTCCCTGAGTATTCATGCAAATAGCAACTTATCTGCAGTGGTAGACACCAGTCATTGGGAGAACAGCCGATACAAATGTGCCAGGGCAATTCGCATTTGACCGTAAGCCATTACATCAGGGCCTATGTAGTCCCTCAGGGCCTTGACACCCTGACCGGTTTTGACCAGGTCATTCACAAGACTCTGGTTCGGAAGCTTAACGGCATGCTCGCCTACTGTTCCAACACCTTGCAGGCCTGCCTGCACCTTTGATGGCTGGATCATCACTGTGCCATCTAGCTGCAGCCACAGCTGTGGAGCATGCGGTTGCTGAAGGGATGCCAACTCTGCACTTTGTTGAAAAGCATCTTGCAGAACACCTGTACCAAATTGCTGTTCTGCAGCTTGTGTGACAGCACCTAACTGCTGAGCATCAATGTATGGCTTGTGCTGAGGCATCTGCTGCTGCAGCTTGTGACTCACGACATGGCCATGTGCTCGCCCCTCTTGCTGCACTGCACAGCCTGCATGCTGTGAATTGGAATTGTAATTCTGTACTTGCGGCTGCAGCTGTTGAAGGCCACTCAGTGCTTCAGGCTGCTGCTGAGGCTGTGCGGGATTACAATGCACCTTTGTTTCTTGCTGGGGCAAAGCCCATGGATCAGCCTGTAGCTGTTGCTGCTGTTGTTGGAACCAGATCTCATCTTGTTGCTGCTTGTGCTTTGAGAAGGCTGTAAGCTGGGAGCAGAAGGTGGCCAGGAGAGTGTGGGGGACCCCAAGACGGTGCCAGGGGTAGGGGTAGCCTGCTGCCATGGCCTCTGCAATGTAGCTCTGGATTGTGCCCAGCTGCACGCCTCGCTGACTTGCAATGGCATCCAGAGTCAACCCCTGCATCAGCACCCAGACGCTTGCAGGGAAAGTCACATTCCAATAAGTCATACTGACAGAAAGGTTTAGAAAGGCTCTGTCCCTGCAAACTTGCTGGACGATGAATAGCACCTGAAGCGAGTTGGGAATACATACTTGCATGGCCTAGTGGTTTTTGATGCAAAGGCCCTTCTCAACAGCTGTGCTAGTCAGCCATGGTGTCTCATGCACAAAATAAGTGACGTGGTGCATCTGAACATTGCACCACATGTTCCTTGTATCGTGTGTTAGGTAACAGCCATCAACGTGTGTTGGCTGTGAGCCGGGTGACACACTGGTCTCAGTATTCTTGTATCTAAGACCAGTGCTGGTTTCAGCTCGTGTCAGCACTTGTGCAATCTGCATGAAGCTACAATATTGTTCTACAAGCCCATGGTAGCCTTTGTATGCATCCTACACGCTCAATGGATATAAAATCACAGTCTCAGCTTGCCACGGCACTCCAGGGTGGTATAAAGCAGCGGCATAACACACAGAGCGCACATCATGACCAGCACACATGGTGTGTGGGTACTGCCTCAAAGTCAGAGGTCCACGTGTAACAAAACTATGTGTGTCTGAGCTGCTGCACCTCTGTGTGCAGCCAACATGTATACTCTGGCCACCCTGCATGCTTCACCAATGTTGACATACTTATCTGTGCTTGCCAGAAAACACACAGACAATGTGTGCAGCCAGTATGCCAGAACTTGACACAACCAAGTGTTACTGCTGACAGCGGACACTTAGCTGATTGGTGCAGTCAGGATGACAGAGTTTGACCTGCTCAGTGAAGAGCTTGTAGGCGTTCAGCTTGCTGGGCTGCAGCGGTAGGAGCTCTGCTGCAGCTGGCATGTGCAATATGGGGATGGCACTCTCAAGGGCATGCCCCAGGGCAGGAGCAGGGGCAGATTCAAGCCTGGGAGGAGGGTCCAAAACAGGCATGCCTTGCAACACCTGCGTTGCAAGATGCCAACTGTGGTCACAGCCATGCCAACACATGGCCTGTATCTACCACAAACAAGCAGAGCCTGAAAAGCTGGCATCTCAATCTTCAGGAGGGATTCAGGACAGTTTCCAAAATGTGTGTGTGCCGATATATTCAGCGTGAGGATTCGAGAACTCAGGCGCATGCTATTGTCCCTGTCCCGCAGAGCATATGCAGACTGATGTTTGAGTGGTGTGCCAACTGGGTAGGCGGCAGATGCTCATAACGAGGTCCTGATCATGTTGAAACCACAGCAGCCCAGGTGCGGGATAAATGCTAGTGACAGCAACACACCTGGTACAGCTTGAGGGCTGCATGAGCATCAGTGGCAGCGTAGGCCTGCTGGGCAGCTGAAAGAGGGCACTGCTCCCAGTTGCTGCACCGAATGTCATTGCACTTGTCTAGACCCACATGCAGCAGCTCTTCACATAGCCCTACACGACGTTCACAGTTGCCAGCTGATGTCAAAGTGTGCACAGTGAAATTGCCTGCTCTCGCTGCCAAACATTTGTGCAGCTTGGAGGTGTGCTTGTGCAGCATGTACATGATTGGCAGTTGAAACGGCAGCTCCCGTCGCATGCTCAGAAATTTGAGATGTCAGNACATTTCTAGAATGTGCTTTTGCGGACTGCCGACCAGCACTTTGTTGTGCCTGATCTGAGCTATGCACAAACAGGCTGCTTACGCAAGATACATGAGCTGACCAGTGCAGTTGTGTTCCATGATGACCAGTTTGCTGTGTCGATGNTCAGTCAGGACCAGCGGCACTTGCTGTTGAACCTTGCTCAGCAGCGTATACACCTGCACGAGGTTGGGAACCCACTGACAAACACGCCCTCTCCAAACGCTAGTGCTGGCCCTCTACAAAAGTATATGGGCAAACAAGAGCAGAGAGGACGGTTTGTGGTGCGGTCGTGCCTGGGAGGAATTAACCAGGCATTTGTGCTCAGTGGCTCTGAGGACTGCAAGGTATGACTGCNAAGCTCATAAAGACTGCTTCTGGAAGCATCTCTTCGGCAACCACAATGTTGATGTGCAGCTTCTCAGCAGCTATCTGCAGGCTCCTGAGCAGGTGCTGGGCAGCTGGCCTGTCACAAGGCAGCCCACAGGCTGCAAACGGCNAATGTGTCTAGATGTACTGTGCTCCCACTCAGTAGCATGAGTCTGGCAGTGTTGCTTCTTCCTGGCTTGGACTTGTTGCACCCACTGATTGATTTGTGCATTTCCCTGTGTATCTGGCGCATGCTAATGGTGCCTTGTGTTGGCAAAACAGCTTAGCCAGCTCCTAACATGCTGCTGCTAGGTCAACATGACCAGTTGCTGCTCAATGCCCACTAGTCAAGACCTCCACTAAGTCAATGTCTCTGCATGCTGACTGATGAGCCATGAGACGCATTTGTGAGCAGTGCACTCAGCAGTGCTCACAAATGCGTCTCATTGCTCATCAGTTGCTCAATGCGTCATCTGGTGCATTCTGCAGTATGTGGTGTACAGATACAACAATTGCCCGTCAGCCAAGCTGTGCAGTTCAACCGTGCCTGGCCTAAGCAATGCACAGCTGACCATGCAATACAACATGCAGTATGCTGCAGCAACACTGACATGTGTATGCACAGCAGGCTTCCTTTGAAAGGGAGCAGGAGGGGGCAGCAGCTGTTGTGCATGCCTCATCTGCTGGTCAAGCTCCACAAGAGGGAGCGACCAAGTCATGTGACGTCACCGCCCCCAAGGAAGATCAACTGTTCGCAACCCACGTCAGCATCACTGACACACCACCACTCAGCCAGGTAGGCTTCAGCACTTGCGCACATCAGGTTGTCTGGCGATCCTCCTTGTGAACAATGCCTGGCACTGCATATGCACCAGNACACACCATTTACAGTGTTGTGACATAGTTACGACAAGTAGTCATTGTAAATGACTGTGTTGTTTAGGGGTGTTGCTTCATAGATTGCAGCAGGACTAGCTTATCGTGTCTTGTGCAGCTCTTGATGCTGACGCATGGTTGATGCTGATAGGGGCTAGCTGCTTCAGCATGTGACGTGCTGTACTGACTTATGCTGCTGTGCTGTGCTGTGCGCTGTGCTGCTCTGTGCCGTGCTGTGCTCCCATAGAAGATGTGCTGTGCTGTGCCCACGGCCTTGATTGCTGGCATGCACACACACGTCCAAGTCAACTGACAGTTTGCTGCCCCTCTCATGCACATATCATCATACACATGCACGTCCAGCATCTCCAGCAGACAATGCCATCGCTACAGGGATGACAGAAAAGACAAGACGGGTGAAGTTCCAGGTTTTGGGCAGTTGCATCCCCGCAGTCAGGGCATAACCACCCTGGGGACTATCTACAGCAGCTCAGTGTTCCCCAACAGGGCCCCCCAGGGGGAACATTTGGTGCTGAACTTCATTGGCGGGGCCACCAACCGAGGCATTGTGGAACAGTCACAACAGGACCTCGTCAACCAGGTACACAAGCCCAGAGGTTGAATCTCTTACAGGAAGTGCAGTTAGGGTTTGCAGTTGAGGTTTGGGGTAGAATTTTTTACTTTCCAGCATAAAGCCAGGTATGATGGTGAAGTTTTGAGAAATGTTGCCATGGCCTTCGTGTATGAGATATAATCTCTNTCTACCCTGTGGCGTGTTTGGCAGCTTTGGATGGAGCGGTGAAGCTGTAGATGAGCTAGAGAACCGCCTGAAGGTGCAGAACTGCATCACCCCTCTGACTGCTATCATTGTCTACGGAGACACCACCCCAAGTGATTCTTGTATTGACTTGCAAAAGACCTCCGCTAAGTGGCAATGTGAATCAGAAGGGCACAGCATGCAGTCTGTTCAAAACATCTGTGCGGAACCCGTTTAGTAGTCTGATATAAGCCAATGTACCTGTCTCTACCACAATCAATGCGTGCTGGTGCAGCATTGTCATATACGCAGCAGGTGCCAAGACAACCCTCGAAAGTGACCACAGCATGCCCTGTGTATACATGCCCTGTGTGCAGCTGTAATCCACTGGCAGGATTACAGCGAACCTGGCAGCACGGTATTGCTGAACTGCGTTTTTGGCCATGCCGTAGAAGATTAAAAAGGGAATATGACGATTTGTGTGGTGTGTGGGTGCAGGATGCCCTGTGTATACACGGTGTGTGCAGCTACCTGCCACTGGCATGATGTTTGGTATGTGTGGGTGCAGGATGCGGGCTTCAACATGGCCTTCAAGCCCATCCGGGTGAAGTTCAAGCCCAGCGCCAAGGATGTGCAGGTGTGCGAGGAGAGCGGAGTGGACTTGGCCCAAGCTGTGCACAAGGCTGTCAGAGCACAAGAGCGACAGGCCGGATCCTCCCAAGTCAAGACAGGTCAGCACTACTTCCACCAGCCCTGTCGTCTTAGCAAGCTCAAGCTATATAGGAGTGGGGTAGGTCAATGTTAAAGGAGGTGAAGGAAACTTACAACGTATAAGAAGGTGGCTGTTTTGGCTGATGCCTGGGTGACTGACTGCGTAAGCCTCATGCAGCAGAGAGAAAATGTACAGAAAGCCGTCAGAGCTTAGCATGAGGCCAGAGCTTTGTAAGAGGCAGTCCTGCTGTGGTTTTGTCAGCATGACCTTGCGCTAAAACTTTGGTCACAGAGCAGTGCGCACAACCCTGTCAGGGCGTGGTGATGTCTTGTATGGCACCACAGGGCTTGGGCAAAAGGTGCTGCACATACGATAGCATCTTCACCGGGCGACTGTCATGACAAAATGGACGTTGAAAAAGCTGGGGTACAACCACTTACCAATTGGTCTTAGGGAGCTGCTTCTGNTTACACATGTGCATCAGGTGATTCTGCAACTTGGCTATTCGAATTACTGATGCATAGATTGGCATCATGAGCTCCCGAGTAGGCCACAGGGCAGTGCCAAACCTGCAGCAGGACTACACGCAGTGTTTTATGGACTGTACCTTCTGCACAAGGCTCTGCACAGCTAAAGCCCTGTTTCATGGAGCGTGTACATCTGGTGCATCTGTTGCAAGTTGGTACCTCAAGCACATTGTGCCCATCAAGTTGCGCTGACATTTGACATGGAAGTGCTTTGTGCACATTGTGCTGCAACGACAGGTTGCTGTATCCAATGTGTGCCTCGCGATGGTGTGTGCAGCTTAGCTGCTGTTGAACAAGGCCTATGGCAAAGCTTTGCCAAGATACGTCTGTCACATACTGTGCATGCTGCACATACTAAGGCATTGTGCATGAAGCTGGCGTGTACAGTTGACCTGGAATGCCAGACTGCAGCAATAAATTCATCTGTTTCATTGCGCAAGCTGCAGATCCAGCTGATGCAATTGCGCCTGTGTCAACTCAAGCAGCATGCCTCAACTGTCTGGAAGCACTCACAGGTGCCATGATGAGGCCATGTGAGGTGCACATTGGGTCTGGCCGTTTCAAAAGGCCTAACAGATTGCAGCAGGCGTACTTGCACCAGTTTGATGCTGCATTGGGATTGACCTTGAGCTCTGGGACATTGGTGGTGAACAGCAATGTGCAATGCTATGGCACGATATGGTGAAGCTGTACGCTCAGTAACATGGTCCTAACATGTCCAAAAACTGTGTGACTTTCGAAACTCGTGTGACTTTCGAAAGTCGCTTATGAGTTGCTACACGTTTTGCGCATCTGTTCTTGGAACATGCAACTCNTAACCGGCTCTCGTTATGACTTCATGTGGCTCACGTGTCATCAAGGAAAGAAACCCTCGGACAAGCTCAAAACCCGATTTGCATCGGTGAGGTTAGCAGATTGGGAGCAGACCGGTTAAACCTGCTACATCTGCTGACAGACTGTTCCGTTGTCTATGACAGCGTCGTGTAGATGAACCTCGAGCACCTGTTGTTAGGTGCCCTCTTCTTGCTGTCTTATCGTTACTTTACATTATACACCCTTTGGGAGCAGCTCACCCAAGGACTGAACTGACAGTCAGTAGTACGTGAACAGGATGATGCTGGCTTCTGCAGGCAGCTTTCAGCTTCCAGCCGCGCCCAACGCACTTGCACAACTTAGCTTGCAGCGAGACAGACCTGCCAGTACATAGCACCTTTGCGTCAAGAAGGCTTTGTCAGTCAAGGCATGCAAACTTGATGTGTCGTGCTAGCTGATTGCATGTCTTTAAGGGGCAGCTGCAGTCATTGCTGCGCATGTCCCTGCAGCCTGACCTGGCAACCATGCACAAGATTCCAGAAAAATTCGCATCAGCAACTTGCACATGCTGCATACAACTTGCAGCACAAGTAGGTGGTAACTGCGATGCAAGCCTGTAGTGCACAGTGACACACACACCGCTCTGTTTTGTGCTGCACCATCGTGCACTGTAGAAGTGCGGGGTTTTGCCTACAGCAAAGGCACCTTTCGCAGTGACTGCGGCAAAGCTATGGTGTGACTTGCACTGGCTCCTGCTTCTCTTGTGAACAGTACTTGGTCTGCACAACCTGCTGATGAGGGCTATGACCATGGCCAGCTGTGAAAGCACATGCCAATATCTTGTGGCCAGTAGAATTTGAATTAGTGAGAAGATGCAGCAATGCCATAACAATTGGTTCATATACATACTGCCCAGGCAAAAGCTAATGTTGGGCTTGTTCGCTCTTGATGTCTTTGAGCAGAGGGAAAAAATGCTGGTACAGCATCTTTTGCAGCTTTCAGCATANAACAGCCTTGAGGCATGTCTTCTGGTCAATGCGGGGCCATATCACATAGCTAGCTTGTGCAGGCCTGGAAGCCTTGATTGCTAGCAGTGTCAAGGTGATAGCCATGCCGGTTGCTACAGGTAGCACAGTCACTGCTGCGATGTCTAGCATGCCAGCAATGCTGAGTGCCTGCTTTGTCAGCAAGTTGGTGAGCTTGACAAGGAGTGAAGAGCCTGCTGCCTGTAGGTAGAAGCGCAACATAGCATTACTGTGCAAGATAAGCTTGCAGGTGTAACATTGCTTTGCTCAATATGCTCTACAGCATGGCAGTCTGTCAAATTGTCTGCCACTTTGGGGCAAAGGCAGAACTACTTTGGCGGTCATGTGACAGTGACAAAGCTGCAGACGGTGAAGTAATAGAATGGACAGGTACCTTGGGCTGCTCAGCTGCAATATCCCCTGATCTGCCCATGCCATGGGCTAGGCGGAAGTGCCTCCTGGCAACCAGATCACTGGCCACTCTAGCTTCCCGCTCACCCACTCCAACATTGCCAAGGAAGTTGTTGCTGTCCATGCTGGCAGCATCCTGCAAGCATGTCCCTCTTTGAAATGTAGGCCTTGTGAGATGATAGATCCTGCATAAGTGCAGCATGCAGATGATTCAAGATGATGTGTGAGCAGCACTACCTGTATGAAAGCCTCAATGGAAGCGTCATCCCAGCCTGCTTCTGGCAGTTGTCTTTGTGATAGCAGCGTTCTGACCAACTTTGTCCGTGCAGTCAAAGCCTGCTCCCCTTGCTCGATGTATGTGCTGGACACTAGGCCCTTTGCCAACTTGCAGTTTGCTGCGTCCNGTGGCAAGGTCGCTGAGCTCACACTGGGACTGACACCTAAGCTCAATGCAGATATGGATGGAGGAAGATTTGTGCTGGCAATAGCTGGCAGCAAAGTTGTTGACCTGCCAGACCCTGGACTGGTTGAATGTGCACTGGCTGCATCAGCTTTTGAGTCTGTCGCTGCAGTGGTGCGCTCTGCTGGAGGGTGGACACCTGTCAAGTCCAGCGGCTTGACTCGAAACTTGATGTCATTTCTGTAAGAGACCGAATCCAGACTGCTTCCAGGTGGAGGGAGAAACTGGGGCAGATTGAGACGGGAGACCTGAGAACAGTGTAAAGGAGTGTGAATACTGGTGCTGGAGAGCCTCAACGGCACCCAGGTACTGCTTGGATTGGCATGTGACAGTGCTTGTGTTCACAGGGCAAACACTGTGACAAGAAACAGACTTGACCTGCCAGCACTCACTGCCCAACAGGTACAATGGTGGGCGTACGCGTTTATACATGATCTCCTACGAAAATCCAAAGCTGCTACAAGGGGGATTTTGCGAATTCATACCAGATTGAAAAAATCAATTTGACCTGCAAATGGAAAGATTTGGACACGGTGCAATAAACCCTGAAAACCTTGTCAACAAAGAGCAGCTATTCCACGCAAAAATCGTCGCATGTACAAAGAGCATGACAACAGAGACATATACACACGGACCAGCAACGGTGCAAGAATGGTGCAGCCACTTCTTGCTCGCAGTTCTCGGCGTATTCCACCACACCATGAACACCTGTACATTGCCTTACACAAAGCACACTTGCTTGCTAGCTGGCAGCATCAAGGCAGGATTTGTGTCAACTTTCACAGGCATTGCATGAGGTATTGTGACGAATCAGCAAACATGGTTGTCGCTATAATCAATAGCACCACTGCAACATACTTGCTGCTGTATGCTGCACANTGCATGCACATATGTCATCATGTACATGTACACAGTCATGTGGCATGATGACTTGCATTTATCACAGAGGTATACCCCCATGCGTGTGTGCAACCCTACAAATGGGGGAGTGCATACCTTCCCAGTAGGCGATGACCTGGTCTGGGGTGGCAGCCCCACTGATGGAGTGCAGGCGGTACCAGGCAGCCTCCATGGCCTCCAGCTTAGGCTGTACTGCCTGTACATGCAATGTCGCTGTTGCTTATTCGTCACCAGTTGTTGTGCAACCACATCATGCAGTATCAGATTTGCAGTCAATGCTTGCTGTCTAATGTTGGGCCAGAGTCTCAGCTGCAACTTGGACTGAGCTGGAGCAGCTGTTCAGTGGCTAAGTCAGCAGCCTTCTGCCACTGTGCAATTTTCTCAAAGCGTGACATGAGATCACATCAGCATGTCATGTCCCTGCGCTCTAGGCTGTTGAACTGCAGTCTCAAGCACCAATTGTGACACCCTCTAGCCGCGTATTCATGGGATCGCAATAGCATGGTCAAGTTCCCATGTCAGGCTGAGTGTTACTGGTGCACAAGCCTGCTCTGCCGGAGCATGATCAGGCCTGAATGATGCATGTCAACTGCGCTGATCTGCAACGCTGCCAACATCGATACCCACTACCCATTGTCAGTCTCACGGCGCATCTGACATTTAGCTGCATTCATGCAACAGCAGAATGTCACAGTGCTGANCTTCCTGTGTGAGAAACTAACCCAGCAATCGACTGTGCACTCTCGCCCAGCAACCATGGCCCCGCGCGTCCTCACTATCAGCGACATCAGGGTCACAAATTTCACATCAGCTGAGTCTAGCTCATCGCAGATGCCGTGCTGTAGCTTTGAGCTTGGTATGGCCAGAGTGAGCACCAGCACAGTCAGGTCAGAGCGCGGATTTCAGGACCACCATGTATTGTGAAGACAGCTGCGTGTGCACAGTGACATCCAACTTATTGTGCAATGTCGCAGTCCCATGTCTGACGGGCCCAGTATCGACACTGTGTACGGAAAGCACGGGGCTTTATACATNTGGTCAGCGGCCAGCAACAACACCTGCCGGTGAGTTCAGCACTCTTCATTGGGTAGAGCATTTGAGATGTATGATTTGTTGTGTGGATTGCATGTCTCAGTGCTGACTGGGATCAGGCCACAGGCTTGCAGAGCTTAACACACTCATACAGGATTCGCTGCCAGCCCGGTCTCTTGTCACACTCAGTAGGCTTGTGTGCATGCAGTACTTATGCTTAAGCCACGCTGTGAAGCGTGTCAGTAGCATCTGCACACAGTGTGCACCTTGTTCCCGCTCACTGTGTGAGCAACCTGGGTCAATGCCTGTAATGTTACTGGGGGCTCAAGGTGACAGGCTACATAAGCGTTAGAGATAGCATCAAGCATAGCTGTTTCAGTACCATCTGTGCAGATGTGAGTGCCCACTGCAGGGATTGGGCAGGACATGCATGTACTGTGGGGATGGCATCAATGATCTCATAGCCCTGGCTGCTGCTGATGTTGGGGTGGCCATTGGTGCCGGTGATGTCTCTGCTGCTGCTGCTGTTTCTACCACACAGTCCTCCATTGCAGGTACTGGGCCCAACCCTCCTCAGTCAATGCCAAACGTTGGTCATGCAAGCTGCTGCTATGCAGGTGCACAAGGAGCTGTCGTGTATCCTGCAGCGCTGCGCTGACGCCGTGCTGTCTCATGCTGTCTCGTGAGCAATATCAACCGCAAACACAAGAATAATAATAGTAATAATAGTGAGATNATCAGGAAGTCATTCAGGTTGTCTGTCTGAGTGAAGCCTGTTGGGCACACACATTTGCTTAAGCTCCTCCTTCAATGCTAGGCTGCTGCAACTTGCGAAGACTTGACAGCAAAACAGGACCAGATAGTATTTGGAGTGATTGCATGCAGTCCCAACATGTCATGTACATAAGTGAACCTCTCGCACTGTTTGAAGCTATCCTATGCTGGGGCATACGTAGTGTACATGCCTCTTCAAAAGTTGTCACATTTGCAAGTGCCATACACAGTGATCAGGTGACAGCTTGGCCTCAACATCATGCAGCCCAACTCTGCGATACATTTCTGTCAGGATCCCAGCCGACTGCTTTGTGTCTTGTTGGTGCANTGCCTCTGGATCCCCCATGGCTCGGTCGCACCAACGCAGCACCAGTATCAACCACAAGCCTGACCTTGGTGTGGGGTTGTTGGCGATGCAGCAAGGCTCTGTGCCCAAAGGAAGGCAGTGTCAAAGCCTTTCCTCTGCCCGCATTGCCACCCGGTGGCACAATTTCCAACGACATTCACCATTGCCCCAGCAGCTGTTACAGTTTCCAGAGCATTGCCAATTTACCATCCTGCTCTTGACTTGCTCAGTTGCTGGTAGTCACGGCGTGCCTCACTGTGCAGGCTTTTGATGGCAAGCTCAGCACCAAGTGGCTGGACTTTGGGGCTGCCAAGCAAGCCCCAGCTTGGCTGGAATACCGCTGCATGCCTGATCAGGCCCCGGCTGTAGTCACCCACTACGCACTTGTGTCCGCTGATGATGAGCCCAGCAGGGACCCATGTGACTTTGCCCTTGAAGGATATCTTGACTGCCCAGCAAGCCGAGGCAAGATCATGGGTCAATGCTTGGCGGCAATACACATCATGTGACACAGAATGTGATGCATGCTCATGCTGTGTCTGGCATGTTGGACAGCTATAAACAGCATTGTGAGCTGTCGTAACAAGCACATACATACATATCTGTGCAAACATACCAGGGGGTGAGGTATCTGACCAGGGGGGTACTCAACTTTGAGCAGACAACCTGTGAAAGCTTGTTGTTAGGGGCTCAGCCTGTGCACACCCCCTTTGCCAGAGCGCTACTCCAGAATGATTCTGTGCTCCGCCAAATATATGCAATCCCTGTACCACTTCACTGTGATGCATCAAGTGACGCTGGCTTGTTGCCCTGCCTGATGCATAGTCGGGAGTACTGTGTTAAGCTGCACTTGATTCATGCATGGTGCATAAGAGAGCATGAAGCAGCACTTGTCGTGACTGACAGCTGGCCTAGACTCACAAGAAAGCATGCAAGTGTGTCAAGCNCAGAGGCTGTGAAGGCAGGGCTGCCCCCTGGAACCAAAGAGCCCCAGATTCAGCAAGCTGTTGAGGCTGCCACTGCTGACATCCACCGTGCTAAGGTTTGTCAGGTTCCGCCCCATGTCAAAGGGACCTCCACCAGTGGAATGCTTGAAAGACTGTAGGCAACATCAGTAGGCCCTGCTCTGTGGAGGCTGCTGTGGCTATGTTGTGTCATCATGATCTGCAGCATTTCCGGAGTGTGGTGCATTGGCCTGATGAAGTGCTGANCCTTACCCCTTTCAATAGAGGGCATGTTCATGCTCTGCTACCTGGGGCATGCACCTGCAGATCTCGTAAGCTTAGTTTGTGTCAGTGAATGGGTCATGAAGGCTGTGCGACAATGCAGTTTGTGTGCCACAAACCTGTATAGCCTTTCTCTTTCAGCATGAATGCACAGGCTGTGAAGACGTGTCTGTATGTGCCATATTTGTAAAACCTGCCGCAACATTTCCAACCATAAAATGACTACAGCTTGTAGCTCAGGCCAGGATTTACCAAGCTTGCTTGCTGCAGACTGGACTGCCAGATGCAACAGCGCATATCTGTGAGTTTCCGAAACCTCATTTCCTGTCTTGCCTTTCAACAGCTGATGTTGAAACCATTGCAGAACCAATCTTTGTAGCATACGGCTGTAGGCGGTGTGTAGAATAGCTGGAAGAACCAAAGCCTTGCCTGGCTAGAGCCCTTCGTTTTTTGCTAAACGTATTGCATCGAAACCAAGTCATGCTCTGGTCTTGTCACAAGCTTGGGTGTCAAAACGTCCTCGTCACAATCACAATCACCCAGCAACTCACTCTTCACTCTAAGTACAGCTTCAGCAGCAGTAGTCCGCCAGGAAGCTAGATCGGGAATGTATAAGTGTAGTGCACAGCGATACAGGTACCAATGTTTACAGNGCGTGACCTCATGCCTGACCGAGGCATGCTCAACTCCTCTTGTTACAGTGCATGAGTCTCGCTACATTCACACTGTATACCTGCTGACTAGCCTGTTGCTGTAATAGGCAAGCAGCCGCAGTGCTCTGGGTTGGTCATCAAAGCGTATGGGGAGCAGCACAAGGCATGCAGCCAGCCCCAGCAGGACCAAGTCTTCCATCTCACAGAGAGGCGGCTTCAGTCTATCTGGCACTCTGGAAGAGGGCACCCCACCTGTTGAGCTGGGGTCCAGCCCCCCTGGGGGTTCTGACTCCAATCGCCCTGCCTGGGTTGTGCCAGGTGTTTCAATTGTCTCTGCAACCATATGTGTCCACATCATATCTGTACATGTGGTCACATCCACGTCTGCAAATTACAGCGTTGCTAAGGCTCAACTGTCACCCTACACAATACAGAACAGATTGTTGCTCCCATGATGATGCCTGTGATGCTGACACCATACTACTGCATTGCATCTTCACTCTTGATCATGCCAACAACAAGTCTCACATGCCTCTTGCAGCAAGGCAGCCTGTTGTACAAGAACCAATTTCCAACAAGGGAAGGAGTCTTGACCTGCTAAATGACTTGCTGACAGTGTGGGATGATCTAACTGCAATGCGTTCGCTGTCTCTTGTTGTCAGCAAGCACATCACCGCTTGCTGATGTGGATAGGGTCAAAGACAGCGGCAAGAGCCACCGCCAGGAAAGACGGCAGGCGGGCTAGCTCTCCCTTTGAGGGCACCGCCTCACGCTATAGGAATCCTCGCAGCATGCCTACCCCTGAGGCCCAGCCAGACAACACCTTCCGTGCCCGCTCTGTGCCCCGAGGTGAGCTACGCTGCTCCTGCATGCCATGCTTTGTACCTTCANTGGTGCTGTCAGCTGCTCACTGTATGCCCATGATGTATCTTGCCACAATTGGCTAAATGCATGCACGCCTAGCATTGCGATGGAGGGGAGACTCCAGTCGCATCTCCAATACACGCCATGCAGGTACTGGAGAGCTCAAATTTGGCTGGAGCAATGTGTGCATGCACTACTTCAGCACCGCTTTTCTTGAAAGCATGGGGGAGAAGCTCAAAAAGCAGGGGCAATACCACATTGCCAAGAAGAAAATACCGTCAAAGGATGGACCTGTACAGGCAAGAGGCTGTGCTGAGTGTGTTACAACGCAACAAGCTTGCATGATGCCAAGAAAGCATGCTGGCCATGTTCTGTTACAAATCGTTTGGGGCACTGCATATTGGCTCACTTCTCTGATGTGACACATGCATCCTTGCTTCAGAATGTTTGACCAGACCCAGCACCACAGTTCACACAATTGTAAAAGGGGTTTGAAGACTCATGTGTGATGTTACATACAGTCAGCAACCATGCGTATCCTGTGTGTCATAGGGAATCAAGCTGGAACTGTTTATATTTGACACAATGCCCCTGGCCAAAAAGGTATCCCTAATGGAGGTCCCCAGGAAGTCTGAATTTGCCCCTGTCAAGAATGCCCCTGGCTCTGCTTCAGATTCACCAGACACTGCAAGACAAGCTATCATGNCATCTGTGTACCAGCTTGGCATTGAGCAAAGGCAGCACCTGTAACAATGCCAATGTCAGCCAAGGGGTTTCATTCGGATTGTGCCTACTAATCACTGGCCTTGGTCTGGCATGTCCAGGTCCTTGTTGGCCAGCCACACAGCAACCACACCTCCACTGCAAACACCATCCATGAACAAGTGTTCACTGCTGAGACAAGAAGCACCATGACATGTCACAAGCACTGCATATGTGGCTAGCGGTCACATGCTGTTTGTGGATACTGCAGGNGGGATGCAGGCAGTGGCAAAAGACGAGAGCCATACTGGCCCTGCCACCACTAGCCGCCGAGGAGCTTTCAGGAAGGTGCGTTTCAAGCAGTCATGATACTTTGCCTGCCATATTGGTATGAAGCTGCAGCTGCAATTTTTGTTATGAAAGCCATGCATCATTGATGACCAAAACAAGGTCAACTGCCATGCTAGACACAGTGATCACCCCTCTGCCCATCAAAAGATATAGCACAGAGGGACCATGCATACATGCATCTTGCGCTTATGGTGTCAATGTGAGCGGAACTGCCAACATTGCTGTAGGTGAGCTTTCATCTTGCACTGCAGTGCCGGCAACCAAGGTTGCCTCAGCTGCACAGCAGCAGCAGCAGAACAGCAGCAGCAGCAGCGAGACGGAAGATGCCGACTCCAACAGCAACAGCAGCAACAACAGCAGCCCGCGCATCAGCTGAGTGGAGAGGCAAGGCCAGCTGTCAGACAGCAGCCAGGCACCAAGCAGCAGCGCAGAGCAGAGCGCAAAGCTGCAGAGTTGGCTCGCATCNACATCAACATTGTGCCGTGCTCCTCCCTCACCTCACCACACTTGCAGGTGACTGCTGGCCTGCAATTGCAGTACCAATATGACCTTGCTCAACAACGGTGATTGATCTGCATACAAGATGCAGTTCTGTATAGGTTTAGTGAAGGTGGCAAGTTCCCAGGCTGACAGCCTATAATAGAGTGAACGCCATTACTGATTCATCTTGTACTCATGCTCAGTCTGCAGAGTCACCTCTTGCCTGCTTTGTGACTGCTTGTTCCTGCATGACAGATGCAAAAGGTTAGGCGCAGCACCCACATAGTGAATGGAACATACAGCCTTGTAGGTAGGCGCATATAGGTAGGCGTGGGGGTGCATGTAGGTAGGGGCGGAGTCACATATAGGTGGGTGTCTGGACACAGGCAAAGGGAGGGGCACAGGTGTGCGTGGCAATACTGGTAAGGCCACACGTAAGCTGCCCAGCGTCTTTCACAACTCTCATGTGCTACAGCTCAGTTGATATGCATGTAGTGTGAGTGCTCACATTGTAGTGGCATGTAGGTGATGTATGTGACAAAATGGCGAGGCAAGCAGATCGCAGCTGTCCAGGACAGGCGACAAGAGAGCATCTATGTGCTGCTAGAGGACCTGGCAGCCTGCTCACAGTCCATCTCCATTGCACAGGTGAAGACCAAAATCATCACTTTATTCTTGTGGGTACTCCTTCAAATGCTTCAACCACCTGCCCAAAAGAAACAAATGTGTGCAGTGCAGATGCATGTCGCTGTACATTGGCCCACTGCTTGAAACAAGTGCAGGCTTACATAGATGGCAAGGCAGTGCCCCAAGTGGCCCATGCTGACTGACAGGCAGCTGACCGCTGTGNACTGCCTTACCTCACACTATACTCAGCGTCAGCAGGACAGTGCAAACAGGACATATGGAACTCAGGTTTTTGCTTCTGATAGGTGCGGCAGCTGCAGCCTCAAGCAGTGGCCTCTTNTTTACCTTGCAGAGCTCATCCTCTGTTGGATCTGTAGCGACAAACTCCTTCTCAGCAGTTCTACGCTGTAAACATTTNGAAGGAGTCATCAATAAGGAAGCCAAGCTGCCAAGCGCCCTCAACAATGCCATCTGGCTTATCCTCGTTGCTGTGCAACTGCTGTGCACCTGTTGTGTGCCAACTGTGCAAGTGTTGTGCATTTATTGCTGTTGGCAGGCATTGGAAAATGCTGGAATAGCATCAGAAAAGGAGCACATAGCACAGGATCATGTGGTGAACCCTCAGCATTGTGGCATCCTCATTGGCTCAGCTATGGGTGGCATGGCAACATTTGCACAAGGCGTAGAGNAGTCAAAATGGGATGTCTGCAGATGGTGTCAAGTTGGCAACCAGCACCAACATGGCCAGCATGGAGCTGGAATGTGGCGATGGGGGGTATCACGAAGCCTTCAAAGAATATTGCCTGTACGCAAGGCGCAGGTATGTGCTGCACAATGGCATTCAACACGCACTGCATGGTGCCAGTTGAAGTGATGTTGCACCCGGTCATTTGCACCTGTCATTGCATGAGGCACTGAAGCAAACCATTGGGGCTGAGCTGCCTGTCACTCGTCATTTGCTGACTGCCACGCTGCATGAGGTGATGCTTCACAACGCTGTGCTGAACCGCTCTGTGCTTCTTTGTGTCCTGTGCAGTGCTCTGCAGTTGTGTGCTTCTCTATGTGCTTAGTTGCATTGAGGTGCTGTGCTGTGCTGTGCTGNTCCTTGACCAGGGCAACCTCCTTCTGTGCCTCTTCAATTTGGCGAGCAGCATCTGCCATGACGCGTGTCTTGGCTTCTGTGGAGGCTTGTTTGGCAGCTGCAACCTGAGCTGCTGCTGCTGCCTTGACCTATAACAGCATATGCATGGTGTGACACAAAGATTGGAGGAGCATGTCTAATATGTACAGACGCCATGTAGCATGCCATCTCAGCCTCTCCAATTTGAAACTGCCAAGATCCCCGTGTGCAGCAATGTGGTAGCGATGTATGGTGNCTGTGCGCTATGCTACACCTGCCTTGCAGAAAGCTCACGCATGGTCCCCACAGCTGGCAGACGTGCTGTCACTGCAAAAAAGTGAAGATCATTATTGAAACAAATACAAGTTTGTGATACGATTTTGAGGGAGAAAAGTCCTAATATACAAAACTGTTGAGTGTGTGTGATGGGTGTACAGGTAATGGAGCCCGGTGGTCCTGATGAGGCTCAAGGTGCTGATGCACTGCTCTCCCTGGCAGCCCTAGCTGAGGAAGCAGACAGNAGGCTCAACTGGCACCCCTCAGGTGTGACAGGGCTCCTCAGTGTCCTTGTAACAAACCCATGATCATTGACCTCGTGCTGCATACATATCTGCTTGTTGCAAACATGTGGTCGCAGCTGCCAAACTTGTGTTACAAGCCTAATCAGGCGCTTGTAAATGTGCCCATCTAGGGCTCAAGGTACGAGGACGGCAGTGACAAGTTGGGAATCAGGAACATGGATATTCACCTGTGCACGAATGGGTCTGGTGTGAGAGGTCAGCTTCGTAAGGCAGGGCTGCTTCATGTGCTCAACCTCTTCGCTGGACACCTCGCCTAGCAGCTCAATGATGAGGCGCATGGTTTCAATGGCCACTATGGCAGCAGGCACTGCCTCACCCACAGGTGTCATCATGAGGCCAGTCAACCGCTCCAGCACTGCTCTCTGCACATATGCGTGTCATGTCGGTATCTTCATCTGGCATATGACTGTAGAAGTGCTCAGCATATGCACCTAGCTTGCTTGTNCAACACCAGGATGAAGTTACCGGCGCTGTGCTCCCTAATCAGTATACTGCTCCTCGTGCGCGGCAATGATGCACGTTTGCGTCCCAGGGGCAGGCAATTGCAGCAGTCAGCTCTTTCGATCAACCCACTTGAACCAGTTTCAGCTAGTTCAGCAGATCTTGTCAATGACCCAACGGGCCTTGGGCACCTGCTGGTGCGGATTATTGGTCTTGTCCCCAGCAGTTTGTCAGGCTCTGCCGTGTGTTTTCGCTGTAAATACGTGCCAGACAAATGCTCTCGCTGCAGGCTCGCTTGTCTCACGCTGAGGCCTATCAAGAAGACTTTGGGTACCTTTCTTACCCGCCAGAACATTACAATGTTCCATTCTCCGTTGATCCAACAGCAGCAGATGGCTTGAAAGGTATCTTAGACCTGAGTTGCCACCAGTTGCCAACTGCGTAGGCAGGCGTGCTTTTACGTGGCTAGCACCTTAAGGGCGCCGCTTGTCTGCTACTCGACGGACGCTTCTGTTGCCGCTCTTGATCAGAACTGTACCTGCGCTGTGTAGGTGCAACCANTGTGTCTGGCCTGGAGAGGTGGAGTGTATTGTACAGAATTTGCAAGTGCAAGTCTACGTCTCCTCAGCACTCGTTTCATTCACTGACCTGCTTGCACAAGCATGATGTTACTAACTAGTAGATTGAGTTGGCCCCTCCAAGGTGGCTGGAATTGGAAAGCTGGCATACTGGTGGCTCAGCACCATAATAACCAGCATGTCTGGCATTGAGAGCAGTGTTCTGAGGCAATAACGTATAAACTTTGCATCACAGCACAGCAAGTGGTCACTTGCTAGTCATGATGCGACAAGCTGAACCTTCGAGCTGAGTTACAGCATCTTGCACATGCTCGCTGACACTACAAAATGCATGAATTGCGTTGAGGAGGAAACATGAACTGCACAGTGGCCAATGGCCTCATTCAGTGAGTTACAGGGCACAAGGGTCGTTAACAGTCAACGCTACCAACGGTACATGTAAAAGTCAACGCTACAGCTAGGCCTGAAAGAAATGCATGTGTGAATCCTAGTGCGCAAGGCAGCTTCGCTTTCGCTCTGCGCCAGCTGCGCGACGTGACACACCGATTGTACAACGCTAGGTGCTTCACGCAAATCATTTGCTTGCCGAGCAACTTGACGCCCCTCAGTCACCGATGGCACGCTGGAGTGAAGACGAAATGCGTTATATCGCCGAGAAGTTTGAAGCTTTAGCTACAAGCCATCAGCAGAAATCGCTGAATGATCAGCCCATCGAGTCTGAGTGGTGTGTGGAGGTCAGAGCTACAGTAATTTGCCACAGCAGTTCCGTCACGAACCTTGTCGCAATAGTGTCGTGAGCTGTGTTGCAGTTGGCACAGAAGTGGCACGGAAATGACAGGAACGCTACCGCTATCAAAAACAAATTACAAAGCATGTATCCTCGCAACTCTCAGAATTGCCAACCTCATAAAAGGAGAAGAACCGCCAGCAGTGAGGAAGGTATCTCTTGTGCTCGCTCTGCTATGTTTCAGCATNCACAAATTGATAGGCTCCCGTCTCTGAACACAACGTAATCTGCTGTGGCCATGCTTCAAAGTGNCGTTCAGTCATGGCTGTAGGACACTTGTAACATGTTGTGTACACGGTATCTTTGTGATCCTTGAAGATCCCTAGACAGCGGGTCAATGCAGGCTGTTCACCAACACAACAGTGCTGTAGTGGGGGGAAAANGTCTGCTGAGCAAGCTGACCTACACCATGTTGCTGGGTCTCAGGCTGCTCAGCAGGCAAACCAAGCACAGCATGCACAGCATACCCAGCAGCAAGTGTCTCCTGCTGCAGCGCCAGTGCCTGAGCCAGCCTACAGGACTGAGGGTGTTGATCAGCCAGCTTTGCACCAGGCACCACCACGGCGGGAGTTCCCTGAGTCAGATCACACTGCTGCACCACATGAGACTGTTCAGCAGACTGCACTGCATCCACCTCACAGTCAAGCAGCACGTCATGGCAGTGTGGACATGGGCATTGTTGAAGACTCGCAGGCGGCAGGGCAACATGCCCAGCATGATGGGCAACCTCAGCAGNATGCCCCAGCAGCCACAAGTCATCCAGTCTCTGTCCACAGTCCTGCGCTCACTCACAGCCCAGCGGCGGTGCAGAGCCAAGCACGGACGCAAAGCCCAGAACTTGAGACAGTCAATGCATCTNTGTCCTAGGCGCATGGTGTGTCTCCAATGGGTCAGCACGCTCAGAATATATCAGCTGTACAAAGGGAGCCCGGTCCAGCTGTCTGACTGCATCTTGCACACACTGGTCGAGCCACTCCAGGATCGCTGGTCTACGTTGCGGCCATTTATACACTGACAGAGGCTGCCTGGTCAACGTGGACGATGCGGCGCAGATGACACTCCTAAACAACACAAAGGGTGTCAGGACNAATCACCACATACACGCTTAACTACTCGTCTCCTGAGGGGTATCGCAATCGGGGCGATGGGCACTTGAGCAGCAGACTACATCACTTTTATACAGACTGTTCGCTTGTGATATGATGTACAACTAGCTAGAAAACTAACAACGCTTCTCACATACGTGATACGTGTCAAAATTACGTGTGTTCAAAGACGTCTTGACTAAAACATCCATGTAGTGGTTAAAGTCCGATACGTTTGTGCTATACGCGCAACACATGTCGAGGCGTAGACATAAGCCCAATTTGTAGGGTCAAGTCCAGATTGCTGTCATGCGTGATACAAGCACGTTACTCAGCGAACCGACACAATTCGGCCCAGATCAGCTAGTTCGCGCATGTGCCAACGTCAAAACAGGGCAGAAGCATAACGTAATTGGATGCCACGGATGGATACGACAGCATTCACATGATAACAGCAGCAAGCTGGATGGAAGGTGGAACCGTTTAAGCGGGTTAGGTGATTGCACGAAAACTGACATGTGTGCATAGCATAGCAATTCCAATTCGAACAACCTAAAGTACCAGCTAGGACGAACGACGGCGGCATACAATATGTCGTTTTAGGTCTCAGTTGCATCAGTGATGCTAGGCATTTATCCCCTTGGCGGGTCTATGCCAAAAGAAACGGGTGTGGTCAAGTCAAAATTTGAAATGTTTGTAGGCCGTCTATGGCTCGCATCATCCGCTGCCATCTTGGTTTCCTGGCTATCAGCGTTGCGTCCCGTTATGCATCAAGAGCTTTATTGATGCCGAATACTTGTGCAAGTCCCTTCTGTAGCTAACAATTCGAGTCACATGTTCAGCCTCACTTCCTGCGTTAAATCCTCCTCACTCGTCTCGGGCTCTTTCATGTATGACAGAAACCTCACAGCTTCGGTCAGAGCGATTGCCGTCAATACTAGGTGGACTGATGAGAAAGCAGGCGCAGCAAGTCACACAGATGAATAATGACATGAGGGTCAAGATTGAACCGCCGAAATTTGACAATTACGCTACCAGAAGAAGTGCAGACCTGCTGGTCAACAAAGTCCTTGAAGAGGTGTATGAGTAATCAGACAACAACAACACCGATCCAGAAAAGCTAGAGCCACAATCAGCCTGCACTTTTAAAAAGGACCGCATCTGTATCCGCGTCTGTACATTGCGTGACAACTCGAGGATCAAATTTCTTTTGAAACACTGTGTTGGTACACACATAAAAGTCGCAGAGCATTGGCAGGTCCGCAGAAAAACATCAGACAAGCATATAACCGAAGATCTTAGACGACCGGCTCTGTGAGGTCCAAGAGGCCAAACTTCGAAACATACAGCCAAAGTCAAGTCATTCTGGTGTAAGGTCATCGCTTCAGTCAGCAAACACTCAGCATTTTTGTTGCACTCACAGCAATGGAAAACTTTATCAACTGAGCTGAAAAGAGCGTTTACCAAACACAAGTAGGAGGAGACCGTCTGATGGCTACTGTACCTGTTTACACAGCTGGAAAACTACTTCAAGGAACATAGAGCGCTACGTAGATGACACCCTAGAGCAGAATATGACCGCAAAGCGACTTGGAAGGACAAGGGCGGAGAGTATACACTTGATGCTCAAATCAAAAAGGGCAAAAACGACAATCATCAATGAACCACAACAAAGATCGTGTCTGAGTCGCCAGCTGTGGCTGCTCACAAATTTGACGTTTTCTTTCGCGAAGAAAATGAGCGAAGTAGAAATGAGAGTTTTGAAGCAGAAGCGTAACCCTTGTTTCAAAACAGCTCTGACGCAACTTATACCGACTCGGCATGGCAGGGTCTTCCCTTCTTACGAGACTACCTTCTAACGCATGACTTGGGCCGTAGCAACCTTCAGGGTCATTTTCGAAGACGTGGGTTGAAGCGGGACAACAGGCACAAAGAACGTGAAGACTGGAGTCCTCCCATCGAAACATCTGCTCACAGGCTGGGTTTTATATTTACAGGAGGAGCCACTTGCACAGTGCATGTTGACCCACTGTTGCTGCTGTTAATGAGTGTGCTTCGTGTCCTTTGACAGCCCAATTGTCCACCAGTTTTGTTGCCACACGTTGCTGAGCCATCGTCAACTCACGCCAATTGGCTGATTGCTCCACACTGGACCTCAAGCTTGACAATCAGAGGCCCACCCTGGCTGGTGCGTCCCATGTACCCTGCCCGTATAAGAGTAAGCATCTGTTGTGCGTGAACGAGGCGAGAGACGACCGGCAGGGCGCGTTGACTTGCTGCCACGGCAAGTAACTAACCTGGTTGTGCTGGACTTTGAGCTTTTTCACAACGCTTCAGGCAAGACATTCAGGACTAGTCATCAAAGCTACGCGAGCTGAACAGCTTTGAGCCAGCTGTCTGAATAGTTGTAGACGAGCTCTAGTCTTGTAACAAGCATGTAGTTTGTACAATACCAGCCGTGGTATGTATTATAAGCTCATTGCGCACGCATTCATCGCGGCCAGACGCTCGCCTCTCGGTACGCCTATGTCCTCTTTCCTTGGTCTGAAAAGCAAATGAGCTCCCTAACTTGGAATGTTCGTCTGCCTGGGAATGCTGCGAATCGGCTCGTGCTAAACAGGACTTGATACACAGACATTGCAGCGTACTTGGACGTACTTGCAGCGTACTCCTACACTTCTACATTTTGGCAGGCTATAGTACAGTCAGACTGAACAGCACAAAGACAGACCCTGTCACGCAAAAGCACAGTCAAAGTTAGTTTCCATGATTTGCAACATCGTCTTGCTTTCAACTTGCACTATCAAATTGCAGTGATTGCTTGCATGGCGGCAAAGCGTGAAATGCTCATCGGCTGCATCACTGGCACAACGTGGAATCATCGAAGTAAGCACCAACTAATGGACTCTTATAAATTGGAGAGTATTCCGATGGCGATCTGAATGCACAGGTTCAACGTTCGTACAAGCACTTCATGAAACGTTCGAACGTTGCTTCAAGTTGGTAGTTTGGCGCTACGCATGCGCTTTTCACATTTCAGTCACACCTGCTGTAGTTTCACGAGGTTGCACACTTGACCAGATTCAACACTTGCAGCATCTCAACTTCTGTGCGTGACAGCAACTGGGCAATACATACGATTTGTAATTCACACGACCAGAGCCCAACCCTAGGAATTGAGTCGCCCAATCTTGATGTAGACTAGTCACCTTTGCGGTCCGGTGTAGGTTCAGGGCACGTCAGCTGAATGCCAGAAAGTCGTGGTGCTTGCAAAACTACAGAGCATGCTATGCTATGGGCGATCAAGCCTTCAAGGTCTCCTTGGGCTCCTTCTTGACTGGCACACCTGCATTCAAGCGCTTCACAAGTGAGCAGCATATTACCAGTGATGCAGCATATGTTCAACTTCAATCATACTGATCCATGCACACTGAACAATGGACAGGATGTCATGACACGCTTTGAGCATTTGTTTCACCTAATCTGTTTGCAAAGTCTTCAATCATGAGTGCCAGACCCTCCTTCAGTGGGACAACTGGTTCCCACCCCAGCGTACTTTTCACCTGCAGGCAGAAGTGACAAACTGCAGCTTCCCTGCAGAGTCTCTCATGCATTGCAATGATTGCCAGTGTGCAAATCAGCACATACAATGCACAGCATTATCAATGAGAAAGCTGAGGATTTGCTCTCTACATTTTGGATGCACTTCTGCCAGCTCAAGGCAAGGACAGTGACAGACGTGTTGCAGGGGTCCTTTGCTAGCCTTAGGCATGCACCAAGGTAAGTTGCATGTTATTTTGGAAAATGTATGTAGTGCTGCGTCCCAGCTGCAATTAGAGTCCAAGCAGCAAACAATGGCAACATCAGGCATGTCTGAAAAAGACAATTCAGGCATACACAGCAGGCTGTATAAGCTATCATCATGCTGTACGCCATGATATGCCTTAAGGTCAGCTGCCATTGTACATGGCAAGCGCATGTGCCGCCACATGTTGTGCAATGAGAGTGCACACTAGTTGTGGGATGATCAACACCTGCTCTGATCATCAAGATGTACTTGCTATGACAGGGTGTACAGCAAGATGATCATGATCATGACAGAACAGCATGGCAAAGGTGGCATAGGGTATAGTACAACATGTTGTTGCTAGCTGGACAGCGACCTTTGTGATGTCAGGCTTGCGCCGGCTGGGATCGTCTGCAGTGTTCTCCTTGTAGATGATCTTGATGTCTGGATTGACCACCTCCTGGACCATCTTAGCCAGCTGCAACATGGTGAACTCAGCAGGGTTGCCCAAGTTGAATGGGCCAGTCTCTGGACCATCCATCACCATTGTCATGCCTGCAGCAGCACACACTTTATTACACATCTTTTAAAAAAAACTAAGTGACTGACAATGAATACACACAGAAGATACTGAGCAGACAGGAACACTGGCTCTAGCTGTGAATGCAATGAAAATATCTGTCACAATCAAAGCACACATCTCAGTCAGGTGTTTTTTGTGGCAGGCAATTCTCAGTCTAGCATACCATGGAACATTTTGGTGTGAAACAGTGTTGTGTTTGCTGCTTGACATGCTGATGTAGCAAGGTATAGTGCAGGAGACTTTTAAAGAGCGCATGCAAGTCCCAGACATAGGTTTGAGATTGGTAAACAGTATATGTATTATTCAACGCGGTTTGGAGCCACAGGCAAGCTTCTGATCAAACAGGCTATGTGTGTCAGAGTCTAGCAAAAGCACTGCCTTGCCAGTCATTTGACATTTGTGAGTTCATGAAAGTCTTGTAACCATTCACGCCGGCTATTTTTGATACACATGGCACTCTTATGTTCACACGCACTTCCTACACATATCGGACATGCAGTCCTTCAGACTGAAATGCAATCCTGATAGTGCACTTGCAGCAGAGAGCCAGACCTTTGATGAGGTCTGAAACGTACTGGAATGATCGTGTTTGCTGCCCATCACCGTACACTGTCAAGGGCTGATTTGTCAGTGCTTGCGCCACAAAGTTGCTGACCACTCTGCCATCATCCAGGGCCATGCGGGGTCCGTAGGTGTTGAATATCCTGACCACCCGCACCTGCATGCATCCATAGAACCTCATGTCCCGCACAACAGCTCTAAGGAGACATCCAGCATGTTCAGCCCAAATTTAGGGTCACAAAACTACAGCAGAATGCAAACAAGTTGATGCCAAAGGTCTGTTGCTGCAGACTCACTTGATGGCTTTGACAGCAAGTGTCCTTCTGTGTCTGACTATGCCTGTCATGGCTGAGGTGCAAGAAGATATGACATAGCAATGACCATCAGGCTGTTGTCAATGACCCTCCACAATGCGCTGTGGTCAGAACTCAGCACAAACAAGCTCAACATACAATGTGCCACAAGCATCGTATGATGTGGATGGATGTGGTGAGTCAAGCTAGCGGGCTGTCCTGTATAGAGGCAAAGTGTGAGCTGTGCAACTTACATCTAGGTTGTGTTCTCGTCTGTAGTCAAATGTGAGGCACTCTGCAGCCCTCTTACCCTCATCATAGCAACTGCGCTCTCCATTGCAGTTGACGTTGCCCCAGTACGTCTCTTTCTGCGGGTGCTCTAGCGGATCACCATACACCTGTACGGCCAGTCAGCATATTGTACATGCTATACTGTTGAAAACTAATCCGGAGGTAACGGCTTTGCTGCTTGTCACCTCGCTCGTTGATGTCAAGAGGAACCTTGCTTTTGTGCGCTTGGCCAAGCCCAGCATGTTCATTGTCCCAATGAAGCTTGTCTTCAGGGTTTTGATGGGGTTATATCTGCACACAAGGACTTGCTGGTATGTACAGTGTAAGCCAAACGCAGCCAACAGTGGACAAGATTGTGCAGTTCTGTATGCTGTGGTGCCATGATTCTTACTTGTAATGGATTGGTGAGGCTGGACAGGCTAGATGATAGATTTGATCAACTTCCAACAAAATCTTCTCGACAACATCATGTCTGACAGTTTCGAAGTTAGTTTTGCCCAGCAAGTGCTTGATGTTTTCTTTGCTACCTGTGAAAAAATTGTCCAGGCAGATCACCTGCAGGCAGTCAGGTTTCAGTCGCAAAGCCTTCCCGTAAAGGCTGCGTGACTGAAGCTTGCGTGACAGGTGTTGGCACTGACGTGATCCCCTCGTTCAACCAGGAAAGTACAGAGGTGGCTGCCCACAAACCCCGCTCCTCCTGTTACGAGCACACGGTTACGCTCGATGCGAGGCTTAGTCTTGATCGGTGTTGCTGCATGTGTTCCGTTCGGCAGTTGCGACTGCGCTTGTGCAGCCTGCAGTGATCGCGTGGGGGGTCAGATGTGCGGGAACAGGCAGCGCCGTTGGCAGGACCATGAGGCGTGTGTACCGGACGCTGTATGCCGTCTGACATCAGCCCTCCTGCGCTGCAATTCAGCTGCTGTTCCGGTGCCTGATCCACGCGCGGTCGGTGGCACTGCCTACAGTGAGCTGGCTTGCTTACACAGTGAGCGTCAACGAAAGGTTCGGCAGAGCTGACTGCGCCACAAGATCAAACGAGGAGTCTTGAGTTGGCAAGTCGCGTAGGCACGATCCGAGAGAACTGGTCGCTGCACAGCGTTCATCGTAGCCCTGCGAAATGCAAAATGCGAAACGCCCTGCACAGATTCCTCCGAGATGCACTGCACTGCGGATGTCTTGATACAGGAACGGACACCGATACGCCGCGGGCGGGTTGTCTAGGTCTTTTCGCACCAATGCATCTGCCACAATCTCTCTCGCGCATTGCAAACGTCACCGGCAAGTCCTCTACACCTCTCATCGGTAGACAATCGGTCAACCGCTCTTGCACTGCTTATCGTCCTGGCAGAGCTCGAGTGCTCAGCTTGAATCGGCACAAAGTGAAGCTTCGCCGGCGCGGCTTGGACCTCAAGATGTGTTCCTGTTCTGCAGCCTCTGGTGAGATAGAAGTTGACCTAACAGCGTTGCTTGATAGGTTTCGCTTTGCAGCTACACCCAAGGCAAAGCCTGTGCGCTGTGTTGGACATTGGGGGTGTGTTACAGTGGAACCGACAGCAAGCGAGGCAGAAGAGGCAGCAAACCATAAGAGGTGGCAAGAGTCTGGTGGAGGGGTTGGCTCAGCTGACCAGTGGTATGTCACACCAACATACATACCAACAAACAAAGACTGCCCATACTCAACCTAGCAACATTATTAATCGATGGCCAGCTGCTGCACATCATTCTTGAGAGCTTACCTACAGACTGTGATTGTTAGCACCACCAATGTGCAGCATCTGCTTAAGCTGTCTGGTGTATCGAGTGGCCCCTGCATACACTCAGCGACTCAACACGTTGCTGCAGGCGCTGGAGTCTGAACTGGAATGACATCACTCCAGAGATAATTGTTGGTTCTTGCCCCAGAAGCACAGCCGACATTGACAGGCTAGTGGACGAGGCTGGCATCTCTGCCATCATCTGTCTGCAGGCAAGTTTGAGCTTGCATGTATGACTGCAATCTTGACCAAAGCAGCGACAGTGTGAGATGCTGTTAGCTGAATGCAGTCGGACGCCTGCTTTGAGGCCATGCAAATTGACTGGCCTGCCATACGCCAGCAAGCCATTCAACGAGGTGTCACCATGACCCGGGTGGCTGTCAGAGATTTTGACCACAACGACCAGGTGTACATCAACTTAATGAATGTGAACTTGTGCTGCAACTGACACATTGACATGCAGTCCCGTGTACGCACTTGGCATGCATGTCTGTCAGGCTGTGGTGTACATGTATGCTTTGTACTATATATGGATGGCAACCTCCAGCAACATGTGGTGAGGTGTGCTTGGGTCTGCTCGCAGGCCCTCATGCTTCCAGAAGTTGTGCGGCTCCTACATCTGCTGGTGTCTAGCGGCAAGCATGTCTATGTGCACTGCACAGCTGGCATCAACCGTGCAACTCTCACCACAGTTGGATACCTCACCTTTGTCAAGGTATGGCCTCTCAAGACGTTTGAGCTCTGCATGACCATGGCCGTGCCAATGCACAACATTGTTCCCAGCTTGTTTTGTGCATGTTTTGGACTACATGTGTTGGCATGCCACAGTGTAGCAGGTCAGAGATGATTGTGCGTGTGTCCATAGGGCATGGAGCTGGAGGCAGCACTCCACCATGTCAAGACTGCCCGATCCCAGGCTCACCCCTATGTGGATTGCTGGAAGGTACATGTCTTGCTCTCTTGCATGGTGTGCAAAGGGACACACAGCTTGTGCGCACCACAAAATTGTTATCAGCACATTTCACAAGGCTTTTTGCTACCATGTCGTGTGTCTGATGAGGGTTTGATGACTGAAAAGGGAGCTGTATCTGCTGGTGTTCTTGGCAGTATCAGGGCATGCACAAATATGCACATCCCACTACATAGATGAATGCTGTAGTACCAGGTTATATTGACAGGGCGCCTGGTGAAGCCCAACAATACCAAATCCACGCAGCACAACAGGCTTAGGTTGAGCGGTAGAGCTGATGGCAGGTCACAAGGACTGCTGGCACTGCCAAATAGGGACACATCAAGCACAACTGATGTTTTCTGACTGCTGACTTTGCTGCATCCCTAGGTCTTGTCAAGTGGACGCAGATCACAGCAGATGGGTTGGGGAAGGCCTCAGCATTTTGGCATGTAGTAACAAGAGCCTTTATGCACACACTGACAGTCAGCACAAGGTGCACAGACTATGTTGAGCCATGTATGGATGCTACAAGCTGGACCGGTGAAGTGAATTGACATGATCATTGCAGAGGGTGCGGGCAAGGCTGGTGGCAGACAGGAGGGAGGAGGTGCAGGGCCTCGCCCAGACCATCTACGCTGACAGGCAAGCTGCTGGCACAGCAGGCCAGGCAGATGGCTTTGCAGACTGGGTGGCAGCTGAGAATGCTGTCATCAAGAGTACCTTTGAAAGGCAGGCTGGCTGCACCACCAGCTTGCTGGCCTCAATGCAGGTACTACCTGCACCTGTGTGCATCATGTCCTCTCTAGACACTGTTGCTACTTTGTATGCTTTGCTCGACGTATGAATTGTTAGTGTCGGTATGTTAGGCAGCACAGATACACAGCTTGCAGTACCATGTCTGGTCTCACGGCAACTTGCTGCTCACCCATGTTGCAGTCTGCACCCATCATGAGCTGCTGCATAGCTTGTGGCATGCACAGCATGCAAAGCCAGGTATGTTCTGTGCTTTCAGCAACAGTGGGGGACTGTGATTTTGATATGAAGCGTAGGCATCACACACAACAATGCTGGCATCTGCTGTCATAGGCATAGGTGCTCAGTGGGTGTCAAGAGACACCCTTTCTGTGCTGAACTTTATTGCAGGAGCTGCATGAGCAGCAGCACCAAACCGCTGTGGATGCAGAGGATCAGGTGCAAGCTGCAGATGCAGATGCAGATGTCCAACAGATGAAAGCTGAGCTGCAGCACCACAAGCAGCAGGCACAGCAGGTACACTGCACGCTGCTCACTCGGATCTGGTCTGGATCATCACAACACTGCACTTTTGAGAGGAGTTGCACATCCTCCATCTGGCTCCCCTTTGCATCATCAACCACTTTGTAAAGGTGACATGAACGAAGTTGACCTTGCCACCACTCCATTCTGTGAGCGACTTGGCGTGGAACATTCTGAGTTTGCATGCGTAATATCTGCTGCTGCATGGTCTGCCCACATGGTGTTGGTTCTGCAGGCCAGAGCNTGCAGATCAATTATTGTTTTCTGTGCTAAGTAAGACACCCTATAAAACTGTCACTGAGAGAATGTCAGCTCTGCAAGACGGGTGGTTGCAAGATGGGGTGGTTCAGGTTTGCTTTGTATGGCAAGCTCAGACACACTCTGACAGCAGACTGCTTGATTGAGAGCATCTTGAAGCACTGAGCTCATGCAAGGAACACGCTGCGTGTAACTGGTAATATCGGCAGACCACTGTGTGCTCAGACAGCTTGATACAGGCTGCTTGTTGGAACAAGTGATCACGCAAGCGTCCAAAGCAAGCTGCAGCACCAGTGATGTCAANAAGAGCGGGAGTGAGAACAAGGGGCGGGAGCGTAAGAGGGACAAGGTTCTGGGCTTCTTCATGGGCGCCAAAGGCAACCAAGAGAAGGATGTGGAGAACTGCCAAGTCCACATACAGGCAAGTGATTACCATTACGTGGCCGACCAGTTTTGTTAAAGCATCCAATATTTCAGAAACCAAGCAATTTGAGAACATGTTCTTGTTTTCATTCTGTTTTTTCTCTGCTGATTCTATAATCCATTATTAATTCATAAAGGGAATACGTTTTGGAGATCCCTGTTATTGCCAGCCGTGTTTCAGGCGTGGGTGATACTTCAAGTGCATTTACAGATGATGCATGTCTGGCAAACTTGAACACCAGTAGGTGTCATCAGCAAGGGCCTTCAAAATTCTGTATATGGCTGTTACTGATGTGTAACAAATGTTATATTCATCCCCGGTGTAGTAAACACTGCTTTCTGGCAAATTGTCATGGTCAGAGAGGCGTTGTTGGTACTTATCTGCTGTATCTCCTGCCTTTAAGCCTGAGAGCTGTTCTTGCTAGTGTTACACTGTCGTGGATTCCCAGTTGCAAACATTTGCAAACGTGTGAAAGTGTCTTGACTGTGCTTTGGGTATGACTTATGTTTTGCAGTGCACTGCATGGCTTGGGTGTGTGTGTGCAGCTGCTGTTCCACCCCCTACATGAGGCAACTGTGAAGGCTGTCAACCAAAACCAGATGAAGGGTAAGACGGCTGACCCCAACCTAATTCAGGACTCTGAAATGAAGCATCTAGTGGAGAAATTCAACCTGATGGAGGAGATGTTTGGCAAGAAAGCGTCTGATCAAACAGAAGCAAACAAACAGGTCAATCAAACTGCACAGTTTTCATGGTTATAATTTGCCGCACAGATTGCACAGAATCCTGCAGGAAACAAGACCGTTGAGAAAGTACTGTTCAAGGCGCATCAAGTGTCCATGAGGAAGGAGCATACCTGCTTGCGATTCCAATCGTTTGATGCATAGCGCCTGTTCTTTGGACAAGATGCAGAATTCTGCCTCAAAACATGATCTATCTGCAGTGCTTGAATATGCCCTGCTGTGTGCTCGTGTAGATTAACAGTGTACACGTAGCTCATGATAAATAGATGACAACGTTGGGCATGCTGTGGCTCCAAATTGTGAGCAGCAATGCACAAACAAAACCATTGGATCATCCGGCTGTGGTTTCAGCCCTGGCTTCAGTCTTTCCTGTTGTTGCAGGGCAAAGAAACATCAAATCAAGCAGCAGCAAAGGCTGCATCAGGAAATGCCTCTGGCAGCAGCCAAGCCCAGAGNCCAGGTAGATTGAGCATATTGTGATCCATTAGTGGACGTCTTCCTTAATGTATCTGGTGCACTCGTCGCTCGTACACAGTTGGTCAGATGGCAGCAGCAAATCATTAACCTTGCTGTGCCATGCTCTGGACAACTGGTACAGTGACACTTGAGCTATGATGCAACAGACTNGCTGGGACTGACATCTGCAGCACGTGCATACTGCAGCTCAGAGACTGACAATGCCCACCTCCGCTGCAAGGGGCAAAAGCAATTACATGCATTGNCAGAGCAGCACAGCTAGTCAATCATGGTGTTTGAACCCATCCAGGTGTGTTTCTACATACATGAAACAAGACTGGCAGCATGCAATGCCAATCTTGTTTCAGAATGTCAGCCAGACAGCAAGCGCTAAGCCACAGTTAGCTGCAACTTGTTGGTGCGCCATGCAAACTGTTCACAAGTATGGTACAATCACATCTTGTGCTCNTGCAATCCATGTGAGAGGTAGTGGCAGCGGTACTGCAGTCCTGTCAGTCCCCCGGGTGCACAGGTCCTCAAGCTCTTTGGCCTAGCCAGTCAGGTGCAGCAACAACTTTGCATATTCTGCAGTGCATATCTTCTTGCATATATTTGCACTCAGCAGATGCTTGATGCAAGCAGCTCAATGCGGCATGTGCACCCACAATGTGATGCCTCATCAGCTACGGCTACCGCCCTACTGTCTTCTTTGTTCTGTTGCCGGACTGGTGTTGTCTACAGCCGTATTCTATCGCGCCAACTTGGACAGCTGCAGTAAAGTGTGCATCCCTTGTANCCAGGATCTCAAAGCGGTACCCCACATGATCCCCCAGCACCATGCGGTAGTCCCCATGCTCATCATCGTACCTGTAACACAACAAGTCAGACTGTCAGGCATCTGCACTCCCTGGCAGTGGGTGTACTGCACAAGCCTTCTCCAGCAGCTAGGTGATTTTTCAAGAATCCTTGCAACAAGCAGCTGTTGCGGCAGGCAGAAAGAGTGCCACATGCAGTCTTGAAATGCTTGGAGGTTCCTTCCAAGGGTGTAGGTGATGTGTGCTGTGACCCAGATGGGCACAAGTATGTCGTCTTTCTTTACAGCGGGGAATGTGAAGACAGCAACCGTGCCTGCGTGTATAATTTCACACTGTCTGTCTATGCTTGCGCACCCATNCCGGCCCTACTTTGTGCGCTACAACGTGTTAAAGCACAGTCAACATATACAGCCAATAAAAGCTGCCCAAGACCTCAGGACGGGATGCATGCCACAGTGCTGTCATGTGTGCGNTCTGCATCAGCTGCATTTCAACTGGCAAATGTCGCTTTACTTGATAGCAGTGCAGTGGCAGACAATATTTGGAGACACACAACAAAGGGCTTGATTGCTCACTTTGTGCAAGAATAATGTTGCTAACTTGATCAAAAAACAAGGTCTGGCTGGCAAGCAAGTTGCTTTAAAGTCAGGTCATCAAACAAGCTTATTGCCATCAGGAACAAAACATGAGTCTTTGTCAGGCCTTCATCATGCCGCTAACATCTAACAGGTATAGTGTGGGTTATGACATTGTCACTGTCTAACAACATTCAGCAAATGCTCTTTTGCAGCACATGTAGCACATCTTCTGGGTATTACAAAGTCAGTGCCAGTGTCTGCACAGCGTGGCAATGATGTAGAAGCATCAAGTAGTGAGCTTGCCCTTTCTGATATGCCTGTGGATATTCCTGTGGAGGACCAGCTAGGCAACCACTCTATTGGCAGGCACTTGCTGGGTTCAGGTATGTTGCCCTATCAGGAGTAATTGTGAGGTCGATTGCAACATAGATATGTAACATAGTTTGCAACATAGAATAGCTTGCAATTGTAGGCTGCTTTCCGTTGCAGTGGCGCACCATGCTTCTGATCCCTCTGTCGTTGCATTGAAGCAGGCAAATAGCAGTGACTGTTGCAACATTGAGATTTGCAGCATACCAAGCTTGTGATGTTTGTCTGCAGGATGCGACCAGACATGTGCAACATGCTCAGGCTCTGGTTTCGATCAGTGTTCGACATGCCGTCCAGGCTGGGTGCTGTACCAGCTATTCTGGTTCACGGGCAAGTACTGCCATAACTGTAACATGCCCGGCTACACATGCTATCTATCCAACTCATATTGCAACACAGAGCACTCAGTATGCTACTACTGCGACCAGTCATGTGCAACATGTAGCGCTGGAGGACCGAGTGACTGTCTGAGCTGTCCCACCGGTCTCAAGCTTGAAGGTATTCCTTATGCAATAGGCCATTCACATCTTGATGCAGNGTTGCATGACAATTGAATCCACAACCAACTTCTGGCGGTGCCCCTCCCTGCGGCCCTGCGGTGCCCTACATTTATTACGCCCTATCTGAGGTGGTTTGTGTGCACAAGGTATCCTGCGACACGACGACGCCGCGCTGACACAATCGATATCACATTCGCGAACCCCTACAACTAGTCAAAACGGGGCAATTCGTGATCGCCGACTGCAGCGTTCCCGACACCGTTCCAGCAGGTGTCGCGTATTGCTGCAGTCGTTGTAAAATGGTGCACACAGCAGTACGTCCACTCACTGTTGTAACGCTAGCAGACTAGCCAGCACTGGACTCCTGTGCTGTACTGTGCTGCTCACACTTTGCTGCAAAACTTGCGTTGGCAATGGCGGTATCAGGGTCCATGACTTCTGTAAGATGAGAGCATGCCTGACTCAGGTAATGGTTGCTAAGTATGGCGCAATAATGCAAGCGCAAGCAGTGGTACCACAGAGCNAACAAGTAAAGCCCAATCAAGCAGCATATTGGGTGTGTGCGCAGGGTGGCTCACCATGGTTTGGTAGCCATCTGGGAGTGCCAGAATGAAGTCATGTGCATTTGCGAGCTTGGCTGCCTCCTGCACCTCCTCCTGCACCCCACACCAGCTGCCTCAACAGCTGCAGTAAGTCACAAGCAAGCTCTTGGGCATAGCCACTGTGTGCGCTTGATGCTCATGACTGCCGCGTGCAAATAGGGAGGAGACAGGGTTGACGTCTGGCAATGTACCTTGACTTGATNGAAAAGGTCCTGCTGAATGTTGACGTGACGCATGATGTTGTGGTTGTGCAGGTGCGTTGTGACCAAAAGCAGCTACACTGAAGAGGAGGACTTCAGCAAGGCAGATGCTGTCTTTGACTGCATAGGAGATAAGGGCGATGAGCGTTTCACTTTTGCAGACATGATCGGTGACAAGTTTGTGCACTGATGACCAACCAATTTTGGATCTGTCCTCAGCCGGTTGTGATGCTACCTTTTTGTTTGTTTTGGGGAGCGTTGTAACTTATAGAGTGCTGCAAAGTTCAGTCAATACCTTTTCCGGTGTGTGTATGTATCATGTTGAGCCCGGTGCAAGTGTAAAAGCCTGGGTCTGCTCAGCAACGTGATTTTGTTGTGCAGCCAGTATCTAATATTTGTGAGGATGTGTGCATCGTGGCTCTGGCAAACCTGCAGAGCCTCAAATGCTTCAGAGTGCAAAGCATTGCTACAACAAACAGCACCAGGTTGACACAAATTGTTCACTTGCTTGCATGGTGGGAAGAGAATAGTGCACTTGCCAAGCTGAACAATGCTGCCTGTAATGTGCATNATTGATTTGATTGTGCGGCCTACTCTGCCTACTGAGCAGACCGCCAGCCTGCCTGCTTTGCTTCCGCCTCAGTGCAGAACCAGCGCTCACCATCAGGTGTGTCAATCTGTGTCTTTTCATAGTATTGGCTGCCAGGCATGTGGTAAATCTTGTCGCCCTTTGCGTTGATGTTGCCCTTGATCTTGCACCCATTTTCAGGACCTTTTGAGCTCTGCAAAGCCTGAGGCACTGAACCCAGAGCTCCCAGTGTGCCACCTGCAACATACAGATGTACACACTGACAGCTTTTACACACTCCAATTGTATAGAGCATATGTGGTGGAGTGCCTGGTAGCAGCTATCAGAAGCAGACTGATGCTGAAGATGTGGAAGTATGGATGACAAGACCAATCACATGACCAATCCAGTACGGTCGAAGTGACAAGCCAATCTGCACACGATGAGCTTGTGGCTACTAGGTGCATGCACACTGCAAAGCAGATGTCACCAAATGTGNCTACTACAGCGATACAGACAGAACATCACATAGGGTCAGCAGCTTGCGCAGTTGCACAACTGTGCATGTTCCTCACTGCACCATTCCGCATTCAGTACCAAACCTTGCATCCAAGCTGTGTGTTGCTAGGCCACAAAGCTTCTGAGTCGATTTCGTTGATTTTGACATGTTGGGACTGTTGTCATGCATACAGCACTGCGTGATGGGAGACAAGAATGTTAGTGCTGCTACTATTTGTGACCCTGGATGCTCAAAGTCCTGCCTGCCATACTACACTCATGAGCAACTATGCCTGGGTGCTTTCAATCTGCTTTGTCATGCAGGGCAGCCTGCTGGCATGCCGAGCCATCGCAGATCAGCGGCAGCTGACTTACAAGTTGCACAGCACAGCTCAGGAGCTCAATCAGCAGTATCCTCTCAATGCCAAAGACGGCTATCAGGGCTTGTTTGAGGATGGTGCCGGCTCCATTAATGTGAGCTTTCCAGTGGTGCCGTGACATTCATTGCTCACCTTGACAGCAGTTGTGTCTTCCTGGCCTCATTGTCTCAAGATGATCAACATTGCCCAGGCCACCAGTTCAGCTGGTTCCCAGTGCTTTGCACAAGCTGCAAAGTCCAGCAATGCCGTATAAGGAGAACACACACAATCCAGATCAGTGCACATGTTTCCGGTGCTGCTGGCAGTGGCCACTGCTGCAACTCCATGTNAGAAATGCATGAAATTGCCAGATGCAGTGTCAAATATGGCAATTGTGCCATCTTGGCCACCGCAAGCTAACCGTCTACCGTCAGGGCTATACGCTATGCTGAGTACAAATCGGTCTTTTTTATGCTTGTCGTCCCCCTGTATACGTGTGCACATGCATCAGCATCCTGTCAGCATGCAGGTCCCTGTGAAGCGCTTGCATGAAAAACATTAACCCAGTATCTACTCAAGAAGCATAATTTCTGGTCCAAATTGCAGTGCATACCGCTGGCAAGGACAGAGTACTGACAGGTCTTTGTCTGTCTTGCTCTGAGGCTGCCTCATTGCAGTTGTACACAAAAACGCTGTTGCTGCTTCCGCCAGCTGCTGCTATTTGCAGTTNGTGGTGCCAACATGGCTGCCAGTGTGTACAAGCTGAGCTGGCAATGTGCACATAAACCTGTGTCCTCACCACTAGCCGGTGCACACATTGTCCTTGGCCGAGCGCAAGGTGTCGCGTGTAAGCAGAGTCAACAAGTGAATTGTGAAAGCCTGCATCGACAGGTTGCGCAAGGCACCCAGTCAGTATGAACGTGATGGGCTTGCCCGTCACACATACGGGCAAACCGACTACGCGTCGCGCTGTGTTGTCAAGCAAACCCAGGCGTGCACTCGTCGTCTCAGCTGCCAGTACTAGCGGTAATGGCAACGGCAACGGCAAAACCAGGCCAAAGACAGGTATGCCGTGTCGATTTTCAAACCTGAGACCTGATCACTAAGCAAGTGGAACGCTTAGACACTACTTTGACACGCATCGATGAGCTTGTGTTTCCTGCAGACAAGAGACAAGGCCCAGACTACAAAAATGTGCAAAGAAATCTCGCTTTGGAGTTGGTGCGTGTGACAGAGGCTGCAGCACTTGCTGGTGGCAAATGGTATGGAAAAGGAGACAAAAACGCCGCAGATCAGGTGCAGCAATGTCTATCTTATTGTCCCTTCTGCACTTGTTGTATATAGCCTTTGTCGAGGTCAAAGGTGAGGCTCTCGTGCAGGCTGCAGTGGACATGATGCGCAAAGTGCTCAACACAGTCAATATGGATGGCACAATTGTGATTGGAGAGGGAGAAAAGGATGAGGTGAGCTTTCTGAGGCCTGGGTTTGCTAACATCTGTGTTGTGAGCTCATGCATTGATAGATGTGGCCTTCAGGCACCCATGCTGTACTGTGGTGAACAAATTGGCAATGGTACATTGGAGCCTCAAGTCGACATTGCCGTAGATCCTCTTGACGGCACAACCTCAATAGCTCTGGTAAGCTGGCATGCTCTGGTTGACATGCTCAGTGTCTCAATTTTGCAGCATGAACATCATGCTTCAGCAGACAGCACCTGTCCATACCTCAGCTTTGCTTTCAAAGATCAAGCGGAGTGTCCTGACAGATTGCGTGAACCACTTTGCTTGTGTGCCATGAGCCACACTCACATGAGCAGCGAACTTGGCTGTGCTCAAAATCACGTCTTTGATGCAACTGCGATGGCTTCAAATGGGCTGCACACAACTCAGCTTGATCTCATGCCTGTTTACAGGGTCGCAATGGAGCAGTGTGTGTTATTGCTCTAGCAGAAAAAGGCGCTCTGTTCGACCCTGGCCCATGCATGTATATGGAGAAGCTGGCTGTTGGTCCAGCTGTAGATCCTGATGCCGTCAGCCTAGATCGTAGCATTGCAGAGAATTTGCAAGCAGTGGCAAAGGCACTCAAGAAGCCCATTGGGTGAGCCTTGCCAACTCAGGGGTTGCCATGTCAAAGCTTGTCACAACATGTGAAAGTTTTGTTGTTACTGTATTTTTGGATGATGTATCACGCTCACTGTGGGCAGGGCAGTCTGCAAATCACAGATGATGTCAAGCTGACCTGGTGTCATCTTCTTGAACGCTAATGCCAGTCAGCAAGCACTGGCAAGCTTATCTTGTTGCTGGCTTTCCGACAGCCCATTGCATGCAGTCAAGTAGTCACAGTGANGTGAAAGACTGCTTACATCTGCTGACCAGATTTGCACGCCTGTTTGCAGGGCCTACCTCCTGGTTGATTGGTTCAGGAGATGAAACTGACTTTAGGTCTGACGCTCCACAACCCATTCTGACAACTCGACTTTGACAAGGTAGTCCAAAGCTGCGATCTGCTGCTGAAAAGTATGTGCACGTTCAGCAATGGCACACCCCTGTATTGGCCTCCTTGTATACAGTGTGACTACTATTTTTGCCACTCCTCCAGGGACTCATAGCTGCGGGCTGACGCCCACATCCGTGGTCAGAACCTTATGCTATTTTGGCAAACGTCGATCTGGTNTGTAGTACACATCTAATCGTATTTGACTGCTATTTGCAGCACGTGGCACCCTGTTCCTCGACTGATTCTACACGGTGAAGCTGATCAAGAGCACTGTAGCACCAGTGGCTGGAGCACTCGTGTGTATGGCTGTCCACAAGCGTATTGTCATACATGTAGCTCACCTTCTGAACATGACTAATGCATACCTCTGCAGGTCAACCTGCAGATCGCTGCTGTGGCATGCTGTGCTCCTCGTTGAGCACACAACGCCCGTGACTGTTTGACCGCACAACGCTGTACGTTCGGCGGTCGAGATCCGCAGATACAGTCCCAGGCTTGCTTACTTCGGTTTTCGGTATAAAGTACTGATCAGCGTTTACAGCGACGTAGCCCGAGAGCAAGAACGACACATTGCGTTGTCATGGCTGACGACGTCGCAGATGCAGCTGCTGGACCGCTGTCCACGTTGCAGCTAGACTTGGCGCAGCACATCGACTTTTCATCTGTGTTTGGGGTAATCGCACCCGCAAGAACAGAGCAGCTCAATGCTAAGCATTTCTACAAGAAAGTGCATGAGTGACGACCACTGTGCACGACCACTTACACGACCTTTGCAGGTTGAAGCCACCCAACTCCCCAGCGGCACCTATGCAAGGTGCATGTGCTTACATCCAAGACAGCCTATCATGGCTCTGGTACGTACATCATCACGCATCTGTAAAGTTACAAAGCATATATATATATTGCCGCTGTCATGGGTGTGCATAAGGACTTTGCAATCCAGAACAAGTCTGACAGCTTGTGCTTGTTGCAGAGTGTAGGCNGACAGAGCATAGACGACGTTTTGCGTCACAGCACAGAAGGCTCTGCAAGGCAAAGCTTCGAGAGTGCATCTGCGATGCCCATTTCTGCATCTGTGGCGAGTCATAGGATGCGGCGGCCCCCCTTGAGAGCCAGCAGCACCTTTGCTGACATGGATGGCTTGGGACGGCCCAGAGCTGCTGTGAAAATGGTAAGGCAACCACGGATGCATGTGGGCGTAACATCGCTGTGAGCCTCTTTGCAAACGCCAATCCTGCGCACGCAGATGAGACAGATCAGACACAGATGCATGTGGGCATGCCACTGCTGTTGGCTTGTTTGCAAAAGCCAATCCTGCGTACACACACGACACAAGTTAACCTAGATGCATGTCGGCATGCCATTGCTGTTGGTTGGTTTACAAGAGCCAATTGTGTGCACACACATGACACAGACAGTCACAGATGCAACTGGGTGTGACATAGCTGTTAGCGTGTTTGCCAGTGTGCACATATTTGCCTTTCTTGTGACAGCAGCCAACAGGTCACCTGTGTGGATACAGTTCCGTCATGTGTATCTGGTTCTGTCTTAGCCTGCAAATGCTTGCTGCATTGTTACCTGCATTGTTGCATCCACATGACGTCTCATACTAAGCGACAACCATGCTGACAATCTGGGCAAGCTGTGCTACAGCTTGGCTACATGGGTCATCCTGTTGTGGTCCGTAGCTTGAGGGCAAGTTGTGTGGTCTTCAGCTGCTGTCTGCTGGCTGCAGGACCAAAGCCTGAACAGCTTCCTGATGCAGTACGCAGCAGCAGCAGACTTTGCTGTTGCGCACTGCATCAGCACGCATGCCACAAAGTGTCTTCTCTGGCTTGGCACGAACATGTGTGCTGCAGCACATGCTGAGCCATGCCGTGCTATCCATTTCACAGCAGNTCCAGCAGGGCAAGAGCAGCGTGGGGCATGGAATAGCAGGGCATAACATAGCAAGGCAGGGCTCAACAGAGCAAAGACAAGGGCAGCAGGGCTTTGCAGGGCAGATTGCAGGTGACAAAGGTACCATTGGAAATGTACTGCACATGACTGGGCAAGGCAGGGCAGACGGGAGCTCGCCTCTGCAGCAGAGCAGAACTGCTGCAAAAGCCCTTCAGGGCAACAGCACTTTTGATGACTGCCCTCCGTCACAGGCCACCAGCCAAAGCAAGCTGACCCCTGCTAACTTAGCCAGCGCCACTATTGGACCACACTCCCGAAACAGTATTCTGTCACAGGGGCCATTGCAAGTTACCCTGGATGCCCTTCACTCATGTACTAGCAGCCGTATCACATGCCCCAGAGTTGAGGTAAGACAGCGGTCTCATAGATACGACTGGCTACCTTTCTGCTGTGAATCGTTGTGAACTTGAAGTGCGTTCTTGGAGATCAACATATCCCGGGCGCAGTTTGCAACTCAATGTCAGCATTCAATGCATTTCTTCACAACTCATGAACATACTGTTTGTTGTATTTGTACTGTCCAGAAACATGATGTTCATTTGCATATTGGCACTNATAGAGTCAATTGAGCACAGGTACAAGTGTTGCATATATCAGGTGCATGTTGCTGTTGGACAAAGTTAGTGGTTCTGGTTGCAGAGCAATGATCCAGTGATGCAGCAGCAGCATTCCATATTTACTGGGGAGTCTTTGGGCTCATCTGTCAGGCGAGAGAAGCTTCAGCAGCGTAATGCCATATTGAGGCGCACAGGATTCCTGGAAGGTCCTGCACGTGTCAAGGGTGTGGCAGGTACTGACACCATGGTGTCATAGTCCACATATGTTGCCTGCTGCCATTGCAAGGCATACCAAGTTCTGTCAGGAAGAGCAGCCACATTGAGAATACTTGGCTTTCAGCATTGGTATGACTGTGCAGACCTTCTTGACTGAACTGTACTGAGAAGCAGTGCTGGCTGCCGTGCTACCCTCCTTGAGTCCCTCACGCTATGCCATATATCTTTAGGATCATCAAGATGTGCCATATGGTGACATGGCTGTGTGAGTTGTCTCCTGAGTGCCTGAGACTTTGCATGTGGTGCCAGGTCATGCACATACATGTCAGGTGCATATTGGGGCACTTGTCCTGGATGTAGTCTGACTGGCTTGACCAGCTGTTTGCAGAAGTTATGGACCCCATCAAGGAGAGTCTCCTGGAGAAGGATGGCGGCAATTCCAGCAGTGCACTGACAGCTGCTTTGGGGAGCAGTCCCAGCGTCAATGGCAGATGATCACACTCTGTCAGCTGTCAGCAGGCACTGAAGCATGTGCAGGATGGCACAATACACTTGTAGCAGGTTGCCGCCAGGCACTTGCCTCTACAGTCGACACCTTGTTATGTACACTGAGCTAATCTGAGCTGCCAAAGCAGGGATGTTGAGAGGTTTGTAAACTGTGCTAACAATTGCTTGTAGATTTACAAGCAATTGTTGTAGTGCGCCCTCCACTCCAGTGACCGCGTGTCATTGTGAGCAGCACTGTCCACATGTACATTCAAACACAATGCTGATATGTTGTGTAGACAAGGTCCTCGAGAGCATTGGTGTGTTTAGTCTACGCTGGCGAATCGACGCGTTGTGATATTCGCTCAAGATTAGACTGACACTGGATGATGGTCACAAAAAACCATATCCGGGAAAGTTATCAGTAATTGCACGATGACAATGTGCACACGTCAAAATACCGCTTGCTCTGTGTCAAATGCAGCCTGCCAATGAAGCATGTGTGTCGCTGGATCTTGGCACCGTACAGGTATGCAGAAGGACCTTTGCTTGGTGAATATGCGTCACTAGCATGCTGTGTCAAAGCCTTATTTCACATCGGGCGACACAATGCTCGAGAGCTGGATCGAACACGATGGCACAATACTAGAAGTGCTGAATCAATTACATACTGAAGGATTTGCATAGCCAAAGAGCATAACAAGACAGAGCGCACTGACAGTCAAGTGTGCGAAGGACATACAAGCAGCAAGCAGTGAGTGCTGCACTTCTGCCAGTCCCTGGTGGTGCAGCAGCACTGCTGGCGTGTCTAGGCAAGGTAATGCAGGTTGAGTGAAGCTGCTCAAAGCTTAGAAACCATGGATCTTCACTTGATCCTTCTTGCAAATTTTGTTGCCAACCAGGAAGGTGGACACGTTCTTNGGACTAAATTTATGACTGCGCGGGGGGTGAGGTGTCTTGCCCCTTGCCTTCGGTGCCAGAAACAGACAAGCGCTGTAGAACTGGTGTATCTGGTTGATTACAGTACGTAGGTAAAGGATTGGCTGATCGCGGTCAACAGCAGCAGCAAGTGGCAGACACAGCTGTCAAAAACAGCGTTCTTGCAGAGAAGAGCGCAAGCATGAAATCGAGCAACATACTTGCACAGAAGGATGAAACACTGCAGAGCAACAAGCAGCAGCTGCAGCAGCAACAGCAGCAACAATACCGCTTGAACAACAGCAGCATCAGCAGCCAGCAGCAGGAGGGCAGCAGCAGCAGCAGCTGCTAACGGCTTGATGAGCAGCAGCATCAGCAGATGCAGCAGCAGCAGCTTATCATGCATACAATGGCAGCAGCCGCCCGACCAGCAGCAATTCACAGAGTGGCCAGTTCAGGACTGGCTCACAAACGCTGCCAATGCTGTTGGGACACCTTCAGACATCGCAGCTTCTGGAAGTGCGCTCCCCTCTGTGCAGCAGGTAAGCCAGTTTTCCACCACACCATGATGATCATGTGGTGGGCCCTTGAGTCTGGCTTGTGTGATTAGGTTCAAGCCCGCGTGCGACATGCGCATTCTCACCCAATAGCTAACTGCAGTCTCACCCAATCAGCAAGACCTGGCTGCTGCAGGGTCACAGCAAGGATGGAGCTGTTGCAAGCATGTTCATNACGCATGCCACGTCAGTGCTACACGCGCTTTCATTTTCTTCTCAACCTTTCCCTTTTTTTATTTTTGTGTGAAATTGTAACTTGTTGCAACCCCAGTCCACTTGCCAAATTCAGTGCCTTTTGCCACAGCCAGCAAATGTGACACAGAAGAAGTTTGCTTCTCACCAGCGCTACACACATCACATGGCCACTTCCTCATCTTAAGTATGGTCATCAAGTACCAAATGACAAGTTGAAATTCACACAACAGTGGGACATGCAACAGCCTTGCTGGTTGACTTGGGGCTCTTGCAGGCAGCCCTGACAAGGTACAGTTCGCACATAGCATCAGCCAGGCAGCACATGCACAAGGCAGCTTGTTGTGTAGCGCCTCTCATGCAATATCTGGTCAACAGTGCACACTCCAGTTGCATCAACTGTGTGGCTACAGGCACAAATTATTTTCCCACTGCCTGTGTAGTAATCATCTGCTGTGCGCAGCACGTAATAAGGAGCTCTGACGCTCAGCATGCAACAGAACACCTGACCAGCCACCTTCTCAGCACATCACGTACAAGTACTCACGGTGAGCCTTGAGAAAGTGCGATGGGATGGCGGGCCTGTAAGTAGACTCACTGCACAAACAGTGGTTATGCACGGTGCTTTGCAAGACAACAGTCTGGCTCCTGTGATTGCCTGCCATGCCCAGAGTCTTGTTGGCTGTTGATGTGGCATCTGATTGCAGCCGGGGAGACGCACGTCAGGTGTTCATAGCTGCAGTGAGACTGCATTCGCAGGTATGGGTCCGTTCATACCTGTTCAGCTCTGCAAGTGTGTTGCTAGATCTACCAGGAAGCCTCCACTGGGTCCAGGGCTTTACGGGTCCAGGATGCCTTTGGCCATTCAGCCCTTGTTGTCGCAGTACTGCATCTGCAGCAGCCAAACAACTTCCAACAGNAAGTTTGACTGGGATGAGCTGGAGAACACCATCGCCTCAGACGATGGCAAGCGTGAACTAGCATCCCTTAGGAGCACGTTCATTGACGTGCAGCAAAAGTTTGACTCCCTATCTCAGGTAGGTTTAGTACTTCTAGGCCGACCCATAAGCCATTGTGATTGACTGAGACCGTGACTGACTCAGTTAAATGCAGACTTCTAGTGATATTGACTGGAAGTCCTATGAGAAGGAGGTCGACCCCCAGGTGCTCAAAATGTTCAGGGACTCCTTTTCATGTAAGTACATGTGAATGTACCTTTGCGTGCTTGAACTATACATCACGGATGAAGCATCAAGGGTTTTGCCTTTGAACTTGCAGCCCTGGACTTCCCAGCGTATGACTCCACATCTCTGGTAAATGAGGCTGAGCAAAAGCTGGATGACATCATTAAGCAGGTATGTGAAAGACTCCGGCCAACTTTATGGTTGCATGACTTATTCACGTCAGCTGCAAGCCATGCTCATGATAGTGGTGCTATGAGTTACAATAAATCACTAGCTGCTGTCTCACAATTGCAGCTCCAAGCGACAGCATACAGGGCTAAAGCCTCCCTCCCTATTGGCTGTGGCAGCCATACAGCTGAGCTGCACATCATGTTACAACAACTGCCAAGATCAATAATGTGTGGTGTGTTTGAATGTAGCCTGTTGCATTTCATCACAGCATGTGCTGACGCATTCACAAAGTCACATGTCAAATGCATTATTGCGCGAGGCACGCTTGCAGGCTGATGAGCTCAAAGCCTACAGTGAGAAGCGCATGACAGAGCTTGACAAGGAGATCAAGGATGTAGAGGCAGCCATGGTAAGCTCTTGAGACCTTGGTCAGTGAGCACTTGCGGTACAACATAGGCTTGCACATAGCAGATGTCATACTGATGTAGGATGCGATTTGTATGAGCAATCTGTCATGACTTGCAGGATGCCTGTTGACGCAACGCCCACATATCCAAACAAGGCTGTCCATGAAATATCACAATGCACGGGCAGTTGAGCATACAATTGCATATGCCACATGGCGAAGACCACTTTCACTCTGCTGCAACAGTCAGGAGTTGTATTGCCAAGTTGTCAGCGCTACGATGTCAACTGTGAACCGGCTTACTCACCTATATGCAAGCCCTCAAAATCTTTGAGGACAGCTCGGCTCAGTGCCTCAGGGTCGGTGGTGACCTTCACTAAGCGCTTGTTGCCTGCTGATGCCACCACACACNTGGCAGCTGTGCAAACTGCTATCCAGCAAGAAGTTGACGTGGCAAAGGCTGAGTGAGTAGCATACATTGCACTCGGTTCAATGTGCCATGCTGCAGAGTTCCTGCTCTGCTCATCTCAATCAAGCTTCGCCCTGCGGTGCTGCGCTGCGCTAAAGCCTGCTCTACTACAGTCTGGCCTGCTCTGCTGCACCCTGACAGCTCCTCAGCACTGCCACCACCAGATGCTCATCAATGCTTTTGTCAATCTGACAAGCACCATCAAGGACCAGTGCTGACAGCAGCAACAAAGTTGTTAGTTCCTTGCTGTCAACCTTGATCAGCAAACAGGGCATCAGACTGTCGAATTTGTGGCTGACTGGAACTTTGCAATCTGCACCCTGGTGGTTACGCCAAGTAGAAGTGCTTGTGGAATTTGAGATGTTACTGGTCGCCAATGACAAAACTTGCTGGGCACGTGCAATCACTGTACACAGTGCTATCTCATCTGCAATGTATGGTTCCGCCTGCGTGCTCCTGCAGTCCTGCACAAGCGCTCAATGCAAAACCCATATNAGTCTCCAGCAGCAGACACATCACACAGCAATGCAATGTACACATGCGTGCATTAGGTGGTCTGCATGCTGATGTGGCTTCCAGGCACAAAATTGCCTGCCTAACATACAGCAGCTATCTACCTTGTCTGTCTGTTCATCTCTGCAAGAGCACTGCATGCTTTCAGCATGTCCCGCTGCAAAGTGGCCGGAAAGTGTGACTGATGGCTAGCTCTGGCGACACTGTCTTGACTTGTTGCTACAGATGCGCCCGGCCGCTCTCGGACGGATGTACTCACACACACCTTCAACCAAGCAGCGGCACAGAACAATGCTACCGCGGGAGTCGCAGCTTCCGCAGCGGCTGCTGATGTGTATTCTGACACACTGCCAGCTCAGCAGCCTGGCGCTGCAAACCCTAATGCGCCGGCTGCAAACCCTATTAGTGCGCAACCCCATGAGTCTGCAGAGAAGGAAGCAGATGGGGAAAAGGGGTTAGGGCCAGAGGGTGTGGGGGCCCGGAAACCCCCTAAACCGCTTGCACCCATCAAAAGCAAAGCCTCAGGTGACTTTNTACACTGATGATTGTCTCAATGTCTTGTAGCTGTGCTACCGTTGCAAGAGGCAACATCACATTCTTGACTTTGGCATTCAAGCCTCTGTTGAAGGCATCAGCCTGTGAGGTACTATCCATTGGCGTACCAAGCTGGATTCTATTGCGAATTTTGACAAATTCAGCAGCATAAGTTTCCACAGTGCGATTGCCTTGCACACATTTGCGAAGTTCTTGTCTTGCGTCGATGGAGTCAGACGGCTTGACATACTTTTCCAGAAAGACGTCTGAAAACTGCTGCATTGTAGCAGTGCTTGCAAGCTTTTGCATGCCAATACTACGCCATCATGCAAGTGCCTCATCACGTAGATAAGTAGACATATAGGGCATAGGATATAGCTCATTGCATGCTTGCATATAAGTGGTGAAAGTGAACAACCACAAAGTTGCAGCTTCACCATGCTCTTTTACTGTGCCAGTGAAAACTGGTGGTTGAGATGCTTTAGCATGAGATCTGCTTACCGGCAATACAGTTGTGACAGCCAGAGGCGTTGCCTTCACCAAGGCGTCCAGCGCATCCATGAGGTCAAGCTGGACATCTGCTGTGACTGGCCGGGAGATCAGGAAGCCTCGGTTGAGGTTGAACTGGAGGTTGAGGACGTTGGTCGAGTTCGATCTCATTATTATCGGCGTCCATCATTGACTCGTCTGCAGCATTTGCACGGCGTTGATAAATCTGTCCTCGAGAGTTCAGGCCAAAACGTATATGGCGAGAGACAAGGGCAGCTTTGAGAAATAGGCCTTGAAATACCGCCAGACTGCGAGGACGAGGCTCTTGGGCTACCATGAAGAGCCGCGCGAGTACCACCGATGATGGCAGCCACCCTTGAGGCACTGGTCTTACTAGGGTCACGTGGTGTGCTGCCAAGTCCTGTGCCATACATCCTGCGCATTTCGGCCTTGAGGGCTCGCTTGGTCGCCTCAATAAATTGAGGGATGCTGCCTAGTCCGATCCATAGGTCGAACTCTGCCTTGAGGGCCGGTGAGCCTAAGAACTGCTCGAATGATGTTGGTGTTGGGTCGCAGCTCTCTGGGTCAGTGAAGACCGTCTGATACGCCGCAACGTCCGCAGACGTCAAACCAAGGAGTGCAGCAGTTGGGACCTGAGAAGTTCGCGCAGATTCTACTTGTGCAGCAGCCCTGACATCAGGGGCAGGGCGCTGGGCTCCGCCCTCCTCCCCTGCCTTGTTGCTCTTCTCTGACAGCCCATCACTGCCTGGCGAGGCTGAGATCTGGCCTGCAACACACTCCACACAGCGCTGAGAGTCAATGATACTGAGCAGTTGGTAACAGCTGTAGGTGCGTGTATCTTGAGCAGGTAATCATGTCACTGGCACAGTGGCCTGGTGTCAGACGTGCTTTCAGGCTTACTCGCAAGGAGATCACGTCATGCAACATGTGCTCAGAGCAGGGCAAACCTGCATGCTTAGGCAGAAATGCTACACTGTGACACCCTGTCAACGATGTCTGATAACCTCAACCTGCAGCTGTCGTAGCGTTCAAGATCACATGGTTGACCTACAGNTGTGGTCTGCTGTACGGCCTTGGGACTTGAAACCAACAACAAGCACAAGAAAATGCTCAGGCTGGACAGCAGAAGCCTTGGCAGTCCCTGTCAGCGCCAGTGCAGTCAGCACCAGTCAGGAACATGTGGGGCTGAAGTCAGAGGTGGGCATGCACACGGCTCATGCTCCTGATCCACACACAGAGAGGCAAGCAACACATGGGCAGGCACAAACAGTTGGGGTTGATCAACAGGCAGCAAATGATGAGGACATGCATGAGGCTGATGACATGCTGGGCAACAGCAGCCCTTCTGTAGGACCTCCTACTGGCTGCTTGAGCTTGTCTTGCGGTGAGATGCAATACAGCTTTGAGCTCTAGGCAAGCTCATGTATATCACTGCTGATGTGCATGGCTCTATTCACATGCAGACACTGTAGAGAGCAAATTTGCTGACTGGACGTGGAGCTGTTGTAGATGCTACCTACATGTTGATGAGTAACAACAAACTTGGTAAAGAGGGGTTGCATGCCCTGAATAGCGGAGCGAGCACCAGTCAAACTGCCATGCCTATAGGCAGTCACAGCTTGAGCAACGGCACCATAGCTGAACGGTGTTGCCCATTGCCAACATCCATGCAACAAGTGCCAGCACACAACTTTGTGCCCACATTTCCATGACTGGTACTTTTGATGTGTGCAGTGGAAGCAGGCACACATGAGGTGGCGCGCAATGCAGTGCGCAGCTTACGGGGCATGCGCCTCTGCAGTGAAGGCCATGAAGAAGGCCGCCTCACACACCTTGTTCTCGGGCAATCCCGTCGCACTCTCAAGGTGTGCTCTCAGGGCACACAATGCTCAAAAACCTTGCACATGCACCTGTCGGTCAGCGCATTGGTTTTTGGGACAAACTAGAACAAGCCTTGTTTGTGACACCCAGGCTTTCAGCTGGCCATTGCTCTTTTGCATGCTAGCATGTCTACAGACCTTTGGTCATTGTGACTTTTACGCCGCTTTGCTAGCCACCTATGCTACACATTGTTATGCAAGCTGCTTGTTTACTGATGTGTGGAAGGAACAGACTTCGGCCCAATTACCCTTCTATTGCGTGCAAGGGCATATCGCTGCCTGACTAATTGCAACCCGAGGTTCATGCCCAGCTGCACACAATGTACAGCCGGCAATCAAGGCTGATGTGGCATGGCAGGTGTTGCTAGCAATAGCTGCAGGAGCAATTCTTGTGACTCCAGACTGGCTGACTGCTTCCCTTGAAGCTGGAGAATGGCTTCCTGAGGAGCCCTTCCTTGCACAGGTGGGTTGTTCAGCTCTGCTACACTACTCGGCCATCAGCACCAGCTGTTTTAGCAGCTCATTGGTACTATATGCATTGCAACTTCTTGCAGCTCTCGTAAGCTCCAACAGCAGCTTGGCTGACTACTGANCATACGGTGTTGAAACGGTGCATAGCTGGTCAACATCGACAAGTCAGAAGGGCCTGTATGCATTGCAGAATGCCAGACATGCCACTCAAGCAGTCACTGATTCACATGTTGCTGCTGTAGGTAGGCTGGCATGCTAAATGTGGTGTATACTTATGTGTCACCTTTTGGCCCAGAGAGTACAGGCTGGCCAGCTCTTGCCTCTGTGAATCTTCAGCATGCGCTTGCTGAACCTGCTTTTCTGTTTTGTCCATTCTAGCCACTACTCGCTTGGCCTCATGTAGCACCTGCCCACACATCACAGTGTGAATGTCACATATTGATAAGCTTGTGTAATGTTGCTGACACAATGTGTTTGACAAGAAGCATGTGTTGATGCAGCTGAAAGTGCCACCCTTTACACTGTTAGGACTGCATCCTGCTTCAAGTTGACAAGACATGAAGCAAGGCATCTCCCAATACGCTTGGGTTATGTTTCAAATTGCAATGTGTAATCACACCTGGTCTGGGATGCCAACTGAGTGTGCAAGTATAAGGCCGTAATGGATAGCCTCTTGCTGTCCCGGCTTGAGCTTCCAGGTGTAGTCGAGGCGCTTAGCTTCTGGGGAGGCATCAACATCAAAATGCCACAGCTTGCAGTTAGGGTACATGCTGGCAAGCTCTGCTAATTGTGACATATGGGTTGCAAAGAGTGTGGNACAAGCGGTATGGGAATATAGTTGTCATCAGCTGCATCATGGCACAAACAGAGCAACCACCGTTGTGCCTGAGTCTGCTTTGGCATATCTGCAGGCGATATTGCCAAAGTTGCATTGCAACGGGGCTTGATAAAGTGCCAGGGCAAGACGCCTGAGGCCACAATGGCCTCAGCCCTCTACACAGATGTCAAGAGAAAGGAGGGCCAATCCGTGTTCATCCGCCCTCACGAAGGGCTATTTGGGCTCAGGGAGTGGGCTGACAAGGGCCTTGTGTTCAAGGTAAGCCAGTGTACAGCTGCTCTGGGTCTTTGAGCTGGTTTTGAACATGCAAGTTCTGAGGCACTGCATACCTGAATCGCATCATGGTATAGCTAGTTGGTATGTCAATGCATATGTCTTGACACCTTGTACACCAACATCCATAATGTAGTGATACTTTCCAGCACTCACCTCATTCTGCAAATGTATGTTGCAATGCAATGGCTGCCTCCTGACCGATTCACATGAGAACAATGAAGCAAATGGGCCAAACTCTGCGAGCTTATGTGATGCAGCCTACAAGGCTGGTGTCAGATGCCCATTCTGAACAAGTCCAGCATCCTGTGCTACAAAGCCAACTTTCAACAACATTACACGTTAAGCGCTGTGTGCAATATGAAGCCATTCTCAGCGTAGTGTACAAGCTAAAGTCCCGTTGTGTGAGGTATTAGGACCTGCAAAGCTGCAGGGTATGTCTACCTGTATGACATGGCACACTGGGGGGTGCCCTCACCCCCAATGGGGGCGGGTACCTGCCAGTTGTCTTCACAGTCAAATGTGTCCAGGTAGTCATCACCGTATCTGAACTCACTTTCCTCCTCATGGTTGCCTGAGTCAGAGCCGCAAACCCGTAATGACTCGGAGAAGCTTTACAGTGACATCTGTCGCTTATGAACGATGAGCACATCATGCGAGTAGCCATTGTGCAGACAGGGCAAGAATACATGATCAATGCTGACATGGCATTTGCAACAAGAGTACGCAGCCCCATATTCTGCAAGCTTGCTGCAACATTGACAACAGGGCTGAGATACATTCATTACTATTAATAAACAATGATAATTGTATCATATAATTTTATGTATCATTATGTATATGATATATGTGTGTATATAAATACATATCATATGTACATGCTTGTGCTTGGTTCACAAAAGCCAGTACTTGCATCAGCTGTGTCAGCGACCAAACAAGCCAGCATGCAAGTGGTCAAACGCTTGTTCCCCGGCTTTTAACTGCTCCCAGCTTTCAACAACTCCCAGTTTGAACCACCCCTGAAACCTAGTTGTACGAAGCAATGACCCCAGCAGCAGCAGCACACCAAATACAGTGTGCTCATGCATCAAACTCGATGTCAGACAAGCACAGGCTTACGCAAGGGAGGCAACAGCTTAGCCAGTTGTGGAAGCTGTGCTACTGTAAAGTCTATGCCATGGTCTGCTGCATAGCTCGACAAGCTGCTGCACTGTTGATACCACAATGCGTGTGAACCTATTTGCCACAGGCTGGTGGGGTGCATGCGCGCTGTACAGCATGCGTCAAGCTGACTGCAGGGGCCAGTGCTCACCCCCATGACACTGAGGATGGGCAGGTGGGAAATGATGGGCTACTGCTCACAACATGACACAAGCTGCAGNGAATGACTGGTCATTGCATGCTCACCCGACGTCAGGCAAGTTGTGTATGTATGCACGGGCAATGTGGCACCGGGCACGCTGCAACGAGTGCGTGCTGGAGCGGTGCAACATGCTTACAAGTTGCAGCCAAGGTCAGTGTCAGACACCACCCTTGCTCACATTGAGCGCAAAGTGGCCAACAGATCGAGAACGCCACAATACACTGCCAGACTGGCCGAGGGGGTTGTGCGTCTGATATGAGTGCTTGCGAAACGCACAGTCGTAACGCTGCCTGCTCCGTGATGGCAAGAAAACCCTGCTTGACGTACGTAATATTGTCGAGAAGGGAGGTTTTTACTGAACCAACTGGCCTGATCGTCTGAGTGTTGCTGACGAAGCGTCGACTCGAACACAATGCGAGCTTGCCAGGCAACCTTTGCAGCTCTTGTGCAACTTGCAACACCCGGTGAGCATGTATTCCAAGCTTTCGCAAGGCCGTCGACCTCGACATGACATTTCTAGCTTGACATGACACTGATCAATCCGACGTTCGACATTGATGAATCCGACATGACATTTGATTGTCGGGTCAATCGATCAGCATTGATCGACATTCCGACAGCATTGATCGACGTTGCACAGATCAATAAATTATTAAATGATGGGCGCGCTGCATTGTATAGACGTTCTCGAGGTCTGTTTGAGTTGATGACACAGACTACTGTCAGGTGTATACAGATGAACACGTGCTGCTGCATGCATCGATCAACTTGAAAGGGTTCGTTAGTAGTAATTATTTACAGGTCACAACTGACACGCACAGATCAGGTTTGGTTGTACATGACTGGATGCTGTGCATGTTCATGACACCACAGATTCTACAGCTCTTTAACTGATTATGATGGTCCAGACTCAGCAGAAGCTAAACATTTCTCGTTTACGGCACAACCTATACTTGTATCAGCTGACATCCTAAATGTAAAAGGAGGTCTTGGTGTATGCAACACCAAAATGAGCGATAACTAACATGCATGCATTTCTACCATGAGGTGCACTCTTGGCATGTGGCCAACAAACCACTGTCCAAGCGGTCCCCTTAATAGTGTTGTACATCAATGTTGGTACCCTGCATGATTGTCACAACCTATGTGCTGTTGATGGTCATCTTGCCGATCTGTGCAGACAGCAAAGCTGAGTCGCTGACAAGCCCAGCAGCAGCCAAGTTAGCTGCAACACTTAAACCTGAAGCTTCTGCATGGCCCCCGCTCGCTGTTTGGTCGGCGGCCTGCCTCTCAACCATCTTTGATGCTGCTTCTCCAGAGGTGAATAAAGGCACGGGGTATCTGACTTCAGTCCTATCTGACTCTTTGTGTATCATCACATGGTCAGCCCCCAGACGCTCAAGTGCAACACTGGCTGCCAGTTGTATTCTGATGCCAGCAACCTTGATGTGAAGAGGGTTCTGCCGCACTGCCTCAGCAACCTGCTGAAGAACCTGTGGCGGTACTGNGGCACCGACACACTCTGAGATGGCTTTGGTGTGGAGGGATTGGTTCACAGCAAAGCGTCGCGCCTCTTGCTTCCATCCATCACTCTTCCAGCAAGCACTGTCTAGTCAGCTCAGCAACATGTAGAGGCGTTTGGTGACTAGCACGTTGGCCCTTACAGCAAAGGGCTGTATACTTTCTATGTTCTGTTTTCAGAGATAGCATGTTACAGATCATTCAGCAATGTTTGGCTGATAGCAAAAACATGTGGCACGACAACACCATGTTGCTGATATGGCTTCTGACTCGCTGCATCCTGTGTATTGCAGAGGCTGAGAGACACATTGCATGATGCAAACATGCTAGTGTGCATCTAGGTGTCAGGTTTCCACGTTGAGCCTGAAGTTGTTTGTGTGCAGGATGTGTGCCAAGAGATGGCTGCTAACCATGAGCGACCCATCATTATGCCACTATCGCAACCTGGAGCGGAGCTGAAACCAAAAGATGCCTACGCCTGGACAGACGGGCAGTGCATTTTTGCAGATAGGGACACCAGGATAGATGACCAGGATGTTGTGTTGGATGATGGAAGAAGGTTCCATCCCAGCACATGTGAAACTGCCTACATGTTCCCTGGAGTGGGCTTGGGGACATTGCTATCTCGCTCTACAAAGTTGAGGGATGATATGTTCATTGCTGCGGCGGAGGCACTGGCAAAGCTGGTGACTGATGATGACAGAGCAAAGGGATCAATCTATCCCCCGATTGGCCCAATAAGGGAAATCTCATCCCACATAGCAAAGGCAGTAGCGCAAAGAGCGTATGACATGGGTCTAGCAACTGAGCAGCCAAAGCCTTCTGATCTGCAAGAGGCTGCAATGGATAGCATGTATGACCCAGAATACCGAAACTACCGCTGACAAGAAGGTTCAGCACATGTTGCCTGCCGACTACAGCTTGATTCACAGAGCCTACAAGCCCTGTGCATAAGCGCAATGTTGTGCACTGTGTGTATGTCTTGAACCAATTCAGGTGATAGGAACACACTATGTGTTCGTCATCATGCCTTATGACGTTGTTGGCACGCTCAATTGAGACTTGCGGCATGCACAGCAATGTCCACAAAGTCTAGTTTCAGGGCATGTTTGCTTAGCCGTAACTTTCGCTCAGAACACGTTGTCCCAGCTCCATTCCTTTGTTTGTGTAAAGAGTGGCAGTGGCCACTGCGCATGCCAGATCGTGTTGTGGCACGTTAACCATTTGCCATTGCCCTCGGTGCAATTGCAGGGACGGCAACAAGTTGCTCGTCAAGTGGTCGACTCAATCAATTTGCAAGCAAAATTAGTTACAAAGCCACCAGCATTATTGAAAATTCTACTGTTCAGATGAACCATGTCACATTACATAGGCTGAACTGCCTTGGCAACAGTAAATGCAAGTGTCTGTGAAGCTGTGGTAGCCCTGAAGCTCATAATCAAGATAGCAAACGAAAAGACATCACTCTGCAAAATCACAATGCATACAGATACATGTTTCACATATCAGCACACATTGCTGACAAGCTGAAGCCAACATCCAATGCGGAGCCCAAGGGGGGTTAAGGAGGGACAAGCATCTACTTGCCCAGAAGGGCTGACTCAACAAGAAGCCTGGTGACAACATATGGATCCAAGTTGGAAGCTGGTCTCCTGTCTTCATAGTAACCGCACTTGTCAACAGGCACATTACGGCCCACTCTGATGGAAACACCTCTGTTGGCCACTCCCCAGCTGAAATCCTCCATGCTGGATGTCTCATGCTTTCCTGCAAGTGACGCAGCAAACTGTTGGGAGACCAGTAGGTGGCTGGATCAGACACCACAGCTGTGTGGGTGTGACAACAGCACGTGAACCAAAAGGGCAACATGTCCTTGCTAGTGACTGTTGTGACGTGCGTACGGCGTAAGCTTGTTCGCTTTGTGCTGCACATTACAGCAACATAATGCTGCTTGCATGGCATGACATGACATAGCTTCATGTGCTCAGAACTTCACACGTTTCTCCTGTTGTATTGAATGAGGTGGCAAGTGCAGGTGTGTCTAGGGGCATCCATTGGCATAGCCAGGCCAGAATCAGTAGCCTGGTGCAGCAGTGGTCTGTTCACAAGTCTGCTGGGCTTCCTCATGCTTTCCATGGGTCTCACACTTACCTTTGATGACTTCAAAAAGGCGAGCGTCTTCTGAATGTAACAGCCAAGCATTCTCAAAACAGGCACTCTGCAATGTGCATGCCCTGTCACTGCATGTGGGCGCCGCTGTCAATATGCACACCTTGCTGCTATGCCACACCTGCCGCAAATCGCTCAGGAGTGCAACCTGCTTGGAAGTGTGTGCCATGCTGCAACACCTTCCAAACTGTTGGGGTTAGATTGAGTGCTGCCAGCCTGCGGTGGTGACAGTAATTGTATGATTGCTGCAGTGTGCTGCTGATCCTGTTCCAATCGGTGTGGGGTACTTAGCCCAGTACATTGTGAAGCCCCTTCTTGGCTATGCCATTGCCAAGGTAAAGTTGACTGACAAATCTTCGATTTGTAACNACTGTGTACTCAAGGCGCCGTACACAACGACGCCTGAAGGAGGAGGAGGAAGAAGCTTTACATCCAGACTGTGTGTCATTTAGTCAAGGTACAANAACAATATTGCGCATTGTTGCTGTCTTGTACTGCACTTTGATCATGCCCTGTGCTAGCAAGGCACAGGCACTGCATCCCCTTAGCATTGCACCTTATCATTGGCAATGCACTCTCCAGCTCAAGACTTGAAGAATGTGTCACGATTTGAGGCATACACCAAGGTTGGCTGTCGCGTGGTACACATCTGAGCCACTGCCTGTTTGCTGCAGGCACTCATTCTTCTGCACAGCTGCGGCTTGGTGCATGGCGATCTCAAGACTGACAACGCCAAGATTGCTGTTGACAGTGCAAAGAGCAATGTTCACACGCAGCTGCTGGACCTCAGTGCTGCATGCCCAGATGGCACAAGTAAGCCCCTCCAGCAATGCCCACTCTGGTGCTCTGAAGCTGCTGCCGTGCGCCTCTGCTCAGTAGTTCCCATTGCCTCCCACCAGCACCAAACCAGCGGGCTCAGGTTCTGCAGCATGCGTGTGAGCTTGTTCTGTTGCATGCAGGGAATACAGAATATGTGGGGTGCCCTAGCTACAGCAGCCCTGAGACCATGGGTACCCTGGCCAGGCCTGGGGTCTTCACCTACGCCTCAGACGTGTGGAGTGTGGGTTGCATNCCGCTCTATAGCACATGCTGTAAACATTAACATTAGTCAGTGCACGCTGTTACACGAAACTAGTCAGCAGATGCTGCAAAACTGGAATTGACTGAGTCTGATGTTCCCATGTTACAGGGTCCCACTACACCAATGTGTACAGCTCCTGGACCTCCTTCAGATATAGGATGGCCCCCTTCTGGTCGCGTGCACGCCTGCAGATCAACACGGCAGTTGCATACGTTATTCACCTCACAACACAGCTAGAGGTAGTTGACGCCTTATGATTGCTTTGCACAAATGCATGTGCCACATGCCAGCCAGTAGGGCATGTTGTGAAGCTAGCACAACACCTCAACAGTAGAGTCAACCAGGTCAATAATCAGTGCCGAGTGAAATAGACTTTGTCAAACCATGTGCATGTTGCTAGTGTGTACATGCTGAAGCAAGGGCACTCCACAGTTTGCTGTATAAGCATATGGGCTTGTCAGCCTCAAGGTCTTGTGTATGCATTTGCAGACTAGTACGGTGGTTCCATCCAGAAATTACACCACAATTTGGTGCATGAGCATACGAAATGGCAGGTCCTAAGGTCTTTTCCATGCATTGCAGACCAGTATGGTGGCTCCATCGAGAGCAGGTGCCGCTTCTGCTTGGAAGTGGTCAAGGCTGTGGTCGATGAAGTGGGCTCTGATGTTGTGGGAATCAGGCTGTCCCCCTTCACTGAGTTTTATGGAGCAAATGAGTCAGGTATGCGCTTAGTGCAACAAGCTTTTCTGTGCTGAGTTAAAGGTGTGTTTATCAATAAGAGTGTCTTGATCAGCGTGCACCCTGCAGTAATGTACTGTTGCACTAGGTGAAGTGTGCTTGTCAGATTTGACCCAGCTGACAATGTCTGTCGCTATGTCGAGTGTGTCCTGGAGTGCAGCATGCTACAAGCACATCTTAATCACCTTCTGCATCTTCTTGTGTAGTGCTATACAGGTTGCAGGTACATTTGCACACTACTTCACCAAACATGACTGTACGTCAGGCATGCAGAAACTTGCATGCAATTACTCTCTCAGCAAGGCTGCATCCAACGCACATTATCAATTCAGATGCAATCCGTCAACCCATATGCGCAGCATCAACACAAATGCTATTGCAGATCCCTACCCCTTGTACAACTACCTGGTCAAGGAGCTGAACAAGTTCAACCTGCTGTACATCCACATGGTGGAGCCTCGCATTGGCAAGCAGATGAATGTGGTTGAGGTGGATGAATCAGACAAGAGCCTAAAGCCCTTCAAGCAAGCTTCCAATGCCACCTTCTTGGCAGCTGGAGGGTGAGTCACCTGCTTTTTTGTAGACAACTTTCACCAGCTTCATCTGCGGTCTGAAGCTGTTGCAAGTGCTGGTGTGTGGAGTTGTAATGCTGCTGTATGGCTTTGCAAAAGCTCCAGTGTGCCTTTGTGTGCAAAGTCTGTCTGGGTCAAGTGCAATGTGTGCTGCTACACTTGAGATGCAGGCATGTGTGGTATAAATACATCTGTGTCACGGCCAGATCGCTTGTATTCCTCATTGCACAGCTTGCTTGTGGTGTCAACATAAGCCACTGCTGGGTGAGGGCAGCTGTCTGCATGCCAACATCAGCATTGTAGCTTCAGTTAGCAAGCCATGTGTAAGTCTTTTGGGGTGTGTTTGGGGAGCAGCATCTTTCATAGTGTTACAAATGACATGATGTTTGCTGCAGGTATGACCGTGAGAATGGCATGCTGGCCATTGAAAAAGATCACACAGATTTGGTAGTGTATGGCAGACCCTGGATTGCCAACCCTGACCTGCCAAGGCGGTATGAGCTGAATGCGCCTATCACCAAGTATGACAGNACACACGCACATACTCTCAGGACTCTCACAAGACTGTTGGAAGCAATGCGATACAGAGTAGCATTGTTACACCTCAGAGCCAGGCTGAACAGCAGCAAATACTTTCGCCTGCTGGGGTTGCAGCCAGAACCGCTCAGCAAGCCTCAAGTATTGATGCAGTGACACCAGCAAGTAAGAAGCGCAAGCATGCAGACCAANCAGTGCAGCGTATGCCGGCGTCGACCAGTCGGTAAATGGTGCCCACCGGTCGGTGCCGTCAAGTCATTGTAAGCATACGCAAGTGTTGCGGCACAGCTTCCGGCCGAGCAAGACCGTCCAGCGTCAGCGCTTGTCAGTGAGAAGCAGCTCAGTGACTCACGCAACAGGTAGAGTATACGTGCATGTCAGAGACCTGTGGAAGGTTGTCGTCCGCAAACAGAGATGACTTCAGATGCTGATAAGCAGACAGTGTCAATGCAGAGCATGCGCAGTACATACAGGAAGTTGCTGCCGCTGATCACCCAGAGAGACTAGCAGCACTCTTAGGGGTAATTCCTGTGTGCTGTCAACCTGCCATGCGTGTATATCAGATGCANGTTTTGCGCATGCCGCTGCAACACGGATGTAGATCATGTTCTCGCTAGAATACTTTCACTCAAATGCGGTCATCATGAAGTTTCAACAATACTCTATTGCTCTAAAACGACTGCCCATCACGGTACACTACCAAAATCTTAGGACTTTTCTCTGTGAATCTCTGTGTCTAAAAGCAAGAAAAAGCCCCAGTACCTAGCATCTGGTCATGAGTGTGCTGCACAATCATGCTGACACAATGCTTTCCTGCTGTTGCATGCATAGCAGTCACCATGCACAACCTACAAACTGCTACACCAGGACATAACAGCACGCCTGCTCCGAACCTGTCTTTGCAGACCTCTATTTTGACATNTCACCTCCTCCTGTGCCCTTCAAGGCATCCAGTGGCTTGGGGCCGTCAGGGAGGTCCTTGCTGGTCACCTTGGCTCCTGGCAGGATTGGGTCATTGATGCCCGCAACAGCAGCCCCTGTACCCAATTTTGCACAGTTTCAAATCCAGGCAGCAACCTGGCCATGACAATCAAGGCGGNTGACAATTGAATACTCTTAACCTAGTCTCTCCCGCATGCATTTTGCATGCTGTCCTTAAAGCCAAGATCCTTCTGGTCAAGAGCTACTGGGCAAGACCCTTTGCCGTGTGCAGGTGCTCGGCCCAACACAGCACCTCCATTGACCTGTGGGTTCACCCAGGCATGGCTGCAGCCACATGGCAGACCTGATCTTCCTTTAGACTTCTCTTTGGCAGATGGCATCTCTGAATCCCCGTGCCTGGATGATGATTATGTCACCTACTACAAAGGCACACTGCTGGCAAATCATTGAGGCCCAAGCTTTGCTTGCACTGGCAGGACCATCATGCAACTATGCAACAGCAATCAGGTGTGCTGCCCGCCAGAATTCTGGAAACTCAGCATCTGTGTTGCATGACCGGGAGCCACTGCTTGGTCAAGCTTTTGCCCAGCTTGCTGTCTGACACCTGTCCTGATTAGATTGTCTGGGCGTCTGTCATCATGCGTTTGTCAAAAGTGTTGTCCAGAATAGCCCACAAGCCCATGACCTAGTCTGCATGCTGGGGCCAGGGCATCAAGTTGCTGTGCTGTGTCAGCACCACTTATTGCTCCTCATGCTGTGGCTTGTACATGTTGCAGAGGGCACACATTGCTTCACTGGGCAGCCTGGGGCTTGTCACGGAGCCCTGCCCTGCTGACTCACCAGCTGCCTAGCTGAGCGGGAGGGCTGCACCTTCAGCACTGCCTCTGATTTCTACAAGCACCCCAAAGCTGGCTCATACATTGCCATGGCATCACTGCAGAGGTGTTTTGGTAAGCTGCTGGTCTGCAGTGCTGCATAGATGTGAATGTTAGTCTACAAAAGCCAAACATGTTGTGTGCTAAGTTGACCAACCATGCTGGTTGCCCCAGTGCTAGCGTGCGCACATAACCAGCCCTTCCTTTGCAGCCCAAAGCAGCATANATTGAGGCTACCATCCTTAAGTCTTCCGCCAGCAATTTGATCGCCAACTGTTTTGATCATCCTTGAGGAATTTGATTTGTCTCAGGTCTGATATTCAGGTGAAAGGCTTGCTCTGTAACCACCTGTACCACAATACTGCTTTGCTTTGCCAACACTAGCTGTGGCAGTACAAGGAGGAGAGCGACGGAAANTTGTGTTGCCGCTCTGGCTCCATCTTAGGAGGTTGATCTCGTCAAAAGCCTGGCCTACACCATGACACAACTCTATAAAGCAATCCCAACCATGTTTGCTGTCCTAAGTTCTGGCTAATTTGGAGCCAAAAATTTGAATTTCAAACTGCGTACCAGAGGAGGGAAGGACAGGCCGTCGCATCAGCTCCAGGGAAATTGGACACTTGCACTGGTCCAGGAGTTCCTCAGCACTGAGGGCACCTNCACTCGCAGCATGAGCTGCAGGCCGACCTCCTGTCCCTCACCACCCACAGCATCCAGCCGCCAGCCATCATCCTCTACGATGTACTGTGTCACATTTGTATCTGTCTAGCACACAAGCACTCGNCCTGTGCTTGCAGCTGTAACAGTGGTTTCGGACCAACTGCAGGACCCAGAAGTAGTGGAGGTGGCCAGCTTACTGCATGATATCCAAGACTGGAAGTACAGTTGCAGTGAGACAGCTGGGGCAACTGCTGCTCAGGTTAAATTGGACGCTTGCCAATAGTTTCAAATGAGTATCATTCCTGACTGCAAGTAACAAGGTGAATGCCTGCTGACAGGCATACCTTCAGCATGCAGGCTACCCTGAGCNCTGCACGACTGTAGTCCACTCGGCCAAGCATCCTCTTGCAGCCTGACATGGCAGCGAAAACTTTTGTTCACACAACAGAGCAGTTTGTGCGGGAGCAAATATCTTTGCTGCACCACGACGCCAGCCACGACTGGAGGTACTACAAGCAACACTCACTGTGTTTAAGTGGGTTGCTACCTGTCTCTTCTCAGCACTGTCACGCACTGAACCTACGTTGCATATGCAGCCACATCGATCGGGTCAGGAAGTTAGCATTGAGAATAGCAACGTGTGAGGGCAGCGCAGTGAGTGACCCAGTGCTGCTGGCATGCACCTTGCTACNTACCTAGTAACATCGCTTCTTCCGCATCCGGCCCAGCGATGTTTCTCAGTGCAAATAGTATTCTGTACTTTTGTGACAACGTCGTGGCCGGGTTTGCGAGCTTCAGTTTTAGCACCGCTACCGTCTTCGGGTCAGCTGCTGTTGACGCGCCCATGTTGCGTGTCGAGCCTGACTACCAAATGCCAGTAGCCGATGCGAGCGCGCCTGAAGTCGGCAATGTACTGTGCAGGTCCAAGGTGCTGGGCCACCGCGCGTATCGCCGCTGCCATGCACGAGCGTCAAAAATCAGGTAGCCACGCTCCGAACCCATAGCNGGTACTGCTTCTGGTGTCACCGTTGGTGTTAGATTAGCTGCTGCCGCTGTAGATGCTGCAGGAGCTGCAGCTAGAGTGTTGGCTGGTGTGATTGCTTTGGTTGCTGCGCTTGGTTTTGACACAGTCTTCTTTTTGACACCAGCATTGAGCTTGGTGCCTGCAGCTGAAGCTTTACTCCCAGCAGCAACAGGTTTGCTGCCAGCTACAGAAGGTTTGCTACTTGATGGGGTCTTGCCTGATCCAACAAGCTTTGGTCGCTTAGCAAATGTGGGTACCATTGCTGAGGCAGGGGTGTCAGCTGGCNACATGTATGTGTATATAATCATATGGGCAGATAATATGTGGAAGTGTCATATGAGCATCTCCGGATCCGCAAGCTCATATCTCGCCACCGACATTGCTAGGAGGTGGACGAGTGTCACGACGTAACAGTTTGAACTGATCACAGGGGGTGATAACCGGTCAGTTGCCACGGGGCCCAGTTTTGTGATCTTTGGTAAGAAAAACATGTGACAGGCTACTTATCACAGCTGCAGGTCAATTGCGCAAGTACCTGCATGATGATACGTCAGCCAGATGTTGCACATGTCAAGAGATACAGTTTGCAAGTTGATAGACTTTGACATGAATGCGTGGCAGAGCAGATCATGTCGTTTTTGGGACCTGTTGTGTACGGGTCATCACATTTGGCCCTTTTGCATAAGGATGCAGACTCAGTGTGCATTTCACTAGTGAACAGTACTGTTGTTACTGACAATCAAACCCAAAATGCTCCTGGTGCGCATACCTCAAAAAGCAAACACTGCAAGACTCCGATGCTGTTTGACAGCAGCTTGACCTAGTCCAACGAGCAAGCATGTTGTTTCAGCTGCAAATCCTAACGCTCCTGCTCCAGGTGGTGCTGCGCTTCCTGCAGCACATGTGGCCATTTCTGCTCCTGGCAAAGCACAGTCAGCATGACAGTGCAGGCTGAAACAAAGCTACACCGACGTGCTGCACCAGCACGGCACACATAGCATGGTATACCTGCCCTAAAAGAGCACATATATGTAGCGTGGCATTACTGTACTGCGGCTCCAGCAGTATGCAGCGACTGACAGCTTGACTCTGGTCAGTCACCAGCAGCAGCATGAACAGCTGCATTGCGTGCCAGTACTCATGCAGCAGTTGGCAACAGCAGACAAAAGCGCAAACAGCCTGATGCAGTCAACCCAGACACAAGTAATCCTACGACTGTTACTGAGCTTGTGGGGGGACAGACAGCTCAGCACTCAGGGGCAAACGGCGTAAGACTGCTAAATAAGCTCAGCAGCTTGTCATAAAGGAGGTCAAGATTGCTAAGCCAGTCTGTTCCAGAAATGCTGCAGCAGCTGCCAATGCAAGCCCTGATGGCGCCCATGTCAATCAATGCATCAGTGCACAAGAGCTAACTCTGAGGCCAACACTGGCAGTCAAGCATGCGGCAGGCGTCCAGAGGGCAGCAAATCAAACTACAGCATATCAGCGGCAAATGACAGCTGACACTCCTGATGGTGAGTGCTTGATTCGTGCAGTTGCCTCAGCAGCTTGCAGCCTCTACAAAGGCCCAATCTGGACACTGCAGCATTCCGAGCAAGCCCAGCTTGCCTTTGAAGGTTACCGCTGTGAAGCTGCTGAGGAGATCAGTGGTATCCAGTCATTGCATGAGCAGATTGTAGCTGATCATGAGCTTGTCATTGGTGCTAGGCAAACGTGCTTGACGCTGCCTCAGCTTGTGAGCCAGATAGTTATGCAAGACAGGAGCCACTTCCTGCATACACGCAACAGTGTCTCAGCTTTGGTTGACAGCCAAACAGCCAAAAGAGTATGTGTCACTCAAGTCTTGTTGCTGCGCAGTCAGAATGCAGCATGTCAAGCGATTGCACAGACTCTCAGCTGGGTAGCAATGCACTGTGCTAGCATTTCAGGATACCTTCAGCTGAGGTTGGGCGCAAGCATTGCTGAACGTTTGCTGCTGAAGAATATCCTTCAGGATGCATGCTGATGGTGGTGCAATGGCACACTCTGGCACAGCGCCCATCACATTATGTAGGAATATCTTCATGGGCGCCTCGTGGCTGCAATAGCATTTGCCCCTCTCCTCAACAAGGTCGGCCTGCAGCATTCTGCTCTGTAATGCAAGCTCTGCGAAATCATTCCTGTGCTGCAGCATGCAGAGAGTGCTGTTTGAAAACCAGTTGCCTAGACCCCGTGCAGCAATATGCAGCTGCAGACCAATGGATGCAGAGGAAGCCTAGATCACAAGAGCAGCCTCTCTTCGACTATCGCCGCAGAGGATGATCACGAAGACCTTGCAGCAGCTCTGCATGCTCTTCAGAGGTGATGCGAGCACTCACAACGCATGTAAGACCTCTGACATTCTTTAGTAGAGCATGCAGACCAGGCTCTGGCACCAGGTCGTGGTCTTCATGCATAGAACCAGTGACCACCTCTGGTAGAGCACGCAAGGCTGGCAGAATCGTGCCTGCATGAAAGAGGTAGCTCAGCGTTGTCAGCAGAGCAGGAAAGACAGACAAGAACAGCTTACTTGCTCTTCCTTGAATCCCAGCATGATGCCGTTTGCACAGATCCTGACAGGGACACCATGCTTGTCAGGACATGTACACCACGCAGCTGCTTGTTACACAAAAGCTATAAGGTCTCAATTTTCAGAATTGTGCTATGTTGATGCTGCATGCACAGCATCGGTGCTGCAGCGGCAGCAGTGGCAGTAGCCGTATCTGCATTCCTGTCATGCATGGCACAAAGGCAAAGGCCAAACAGGTAGCGTCATCAGTGAGTTCTGCCGTGGTTTGCAGGGAGGCATTGCTGCCTTCAGATAAAAGTGCAAGTGATAGGTCAGGACTCCAGGATCCTCCATGTTCTGCATCAACATCTGACAATGTATTGACCATTCAAATGCTTGCCAAGCTCTCTCTCTATGTGTGACATTCAAAACAAGGTGTGTTCTTTGCACTCAGCTCAGCACCAACCTTGCGTTAAGACTCAGCCCGACTTACTTAAGCCCATCTCAATTCCTCTGAGGACTCAGACTACTGAGTTCACCTCTATACGCTTTCAGAAATTTAGAGAAATTTACAGAATAAGTAAATAGATAGGTAGAGGCTACAGTACTGCCTCAAGTACTACAGGGCTGAGGGCAGCTTGGGAAGGGCTGTAAGGGCTAAAAACAGGGCTGTTCCAAGAATCGTTAAATCCTACTCCTAACAAAGCCCTTGTTTTGGCAGGGTTTTGCACCTGGTGACTGGTGAGGATGACTCATGAACCGTGACATAACCCTGACAAAACCAGCCAGATAGATGTATGTCTATACGCTTGAGCCGATCGCTACCGGTAGTCAAAATGTTGCCTGCATTGTGGTCGTGAGTACATGCGCAAAACATGCATACACACATGTGTGTACATGTATACTTCTAGTTTGCATATACATGCATGTGGTTTGATTTTCGTGCATATGCATGCGTATGAGTGTACCTCACCCGCGCGTGCATATCTGCGTGCATCCGCCAATTGGATGTGTTCATGATTCAGTGTATGATTTTGTGAAATACGTTTAAGACGATCGCTAGTCAGACTGTCGTAGAGTTTTTACGTGATTTGATGTCTCCAACACAGCTGCAGCACTGCTGCGTATTCATCTGCAAAGGCAACAGCGGAATCAACAGTCCCTATACACCGTATCGGCGTGCTTGATCATGGTCCATACCACGCCGGGTAGCTTCACCTTGCTGTTATTCCTTACCCTGCCAGGTGAGTCGCGTTGGCTAGCAGTTGGATTGATGCACCGGCATGGGCCTACCTGTGCACGTTTGTGTGACATACGTTCCTGCGCAATCTGCCCCGCGGTGCACAATAAGTGCAATAACTGCGAGGCGGAGCATAAATCCACCCTGACTTTTACCTATCAACTGCAGGCGCACTTGCGTTTGACCATGGATTACTGTTTCCTTGGGACTCTGTCCCTGCCGACCTGTCCAGCGGAGGCTTCACGAAGGCTACTTGCCCGAAGGCTGTCGTCTACATGGACTGGGAAGCTTGGACGTTTTCCCCAGCTGACCACGCTTTCGACTTCATAGCTATGGCGCGCACAAAAGACGACATCAGCAAGCTCGCTTCATACATGCCATACAACAAAGCTACCAAATTGGCTTTCTTGAATGAGCCTGACTACGTTTCCACAGCTCTCGACGTCAAGACAGCTGTTCAACTGTGGCGGCAATATGCAATACCTTATCAAAAGCAAGGCATCAGCCTGCTGTCCCCTGCAGTAACCAGCGATCGCAGCAAAGGACTACCCTGGCTGCAGCAATTCATGGGGAACGTTTCTGATGCCAAACCAAACTATATCGCTCTGCACTACTATGGCACAGACTCTACAGACTACAGTCAATACGTCGCAAGCGTGTACAACCTGTTCAAACTGCCCATTTATATTACTGAGGTCGCTTCAACTTCCTCAAATCTCGCCTCTGTGCAGTCGTTCATGTCCGGCGTCACTACCTGGTCCAGCCAGCAGTCTTACATCAAGGGCGTCTTTTGGTTTGCTGCATCTCGCAATGCAAACAGTGGCAACCTCGCACAGTCTGCATTGATGAGTAGCACAGGGTCACGTACAGCTTTGGGCACACAATGGTGTACTGTCTAGCCAGTAGGTACAGCTACAGGCATGTAGGCTGGCATTGCCAACAATGTACAGTCTGTTATGTATGTGTCCAAGCTGTTTCTCACACACATCTACCGTACTTCAGCAGTATCATAAGTGACAAGCGATTGGAGATGCGGTGAATTCGTGCTATTGATACAGGGCAGCAAAACATTATGTAGCTGCATAGCTTGCATTTGCGTAACATGCCTGTGTATGGACATTGTGGTGTGGAGAGTATTTCAAAATCAATATACACAAAAAGGAGAACGGCAAGTATTGTTGTGCTTGTAGTGTTCTTTTAGTATGCTTGGCTTGTTGCTAGGCACAGCTGCCTAGAAGCATAGTTGTAAGCAGTACACAGCCAAGTGCTCCGATGCCACACACATTCACATTCCTGTTGGCACCTCAATTGGCTAGACCATTGCTCTTCTGTTGGGGACCAATGGGGAATGGTCACACACATTGTCAAGCCTGCTGCATAGCTACATACATGCAGAAGCTTGCCACAACAGCGACCCTCTTGGTGCTTGCAATGCAAGGGACAGCTGCTTCTATATCTTGACTGCTTCATGCATGCCTCACCCGTTGGCGCCAAAATTCATGCATACATATGTAATATAGGATACAGTCTCTTCATGCATGCCTCACCCACTGGCGCCAAGATCTCCGGTCTGGAACTTGCACGTGTCGACACATGTCATTCGGCAAGCAGCTTTAGCACGGACTGTGTCTCCTGTGACTGCTACTCTGTGCACGGCTGCAGTCACCACTGCAGCATACAGACTGCAACACAGACTGCACCACATCACGCTACCAGCATTGTCAACAAGACCCTCCATGCTTGTCAGTATTTCTGCTGTCATTCTTGTCCTGCAGCGTTTCTCAACTGGACACGATGTTAAACTGGTAGCCTGCTTTGTTGAGGCGGTCTACCAGCAGCATCCCCATGGCTGAGGCGGGGGTGAGAACACCCCCTGTCTGCAGCCCCATCAGCCTGGCTTGATCCTTCTGCTCAGCAAGGCACAGCCCAGACTCCAGCAGCATGCGCGCTGTTGACCAGTAGCCAGGATCTCTGCCTGGATCCTGCATGCACCAATGGGCGCTTACTGTACATCAAGGTACAGCGCTGCTGTCCTGCGTTCTGCACAAGGCATCCTAGTGCAACATGGACATGGTCCACTGTAAATGAGATGCAAGCAGCANCAAACGAGAGGGTAAACACAGCTTGGAGTTTGGTGCTTTCAGCAAAGAGGGCTTGTGACTGACGGTTTCAAACCTCCTGAAGACAGACAGACCTGCATGCTGGCACAGACTGGCACTCCTTTGAAGAAGCTTGCAAGCTAACCGAACATGCTGCATTGCTTGAGTTGCATGGGCTTGTAAGGCTCATGCAAGCTAGACTCACTGCAGCAACAAACTGTTTGCCACAGTGTGGATGCAATTGCATCATATGTCTTGTTGCTGCANAAAGCAGCAGCAGGCCACTAGGCAGGCAGCGCCACAGCGTCAACTACAACTTGCTGGCTGGAAACCGCAAGACGGACCCTAAGAGTGGGTCTGGCATACACAAAGGTGGCAAGAAAGGGCTTGGCAAGAATAGCCCAGGGCCGCCATCAGAGGTCAGGAAGGACCAGGCTGCTTTGGCAGTTGCAGCAGCAATTGCGGAAGGNTTTTCACATTGAGTTTGTTGCACCTGTGTTGACCAGCAGGCATGCTGTGCTGTGCAGGTGAGGANTTGCGGAAGGTGTGCTTTGCGCGACTGGCCTTGTCAGTGTCATGACAACAACAAGAATGTGGTGACAAGATCTATACTGTAGTCAGAGCATGTGCACTGCGTGGACGCATGTTGACATGCCATCTGCCATCTGCAGCAGTGCAGCACGTCCTGTCAGCTGGCTGACTGATACTTTGCAGGTTCAGCAGAGTCAACTGCTGAGGAGCAGTGGGTCAAGCTGCAAGTGCATGCAGACGTGCTGGCTGNGCAAGCGAAGCGCTCCTGACAAAGCCGAAGCCGAGGCCAGCAGCACAGGCCTGACAGCGCAGGAGGTTTTAGTGAACGAAGACACACTTCCTAGCTTGTTTCTGTTTTCTGGCATCTTATCTGGGCGGGGCTACAGGCATAGGCGGTTGGCAGTCAGGGAAGCGTGGGCAAACAAAGCCCAAATTGCCAATGTCTCAGTGGCCAAGTTTATTCTCAGTGAAGATGAACGGACTCCACAGGTGTTGTTTCTCAATCTGTGCCCCATACAGCTTTACTGAAGGAACAGTAAGCCGCCGCTTTGCTTGGCATATGAATGAGCCATACTCATCTGGTACTGGGATGCACAACTGCACAACCAGTGTGCATTGCATACTCTAGCAATGCAAGAATTGCCACACGTCGTGTTGTAGATTGACATTGTGATAGGAAGGGCTTGCTCNAGTTCATCCCAATGCCAGTAGGGCTTCAGCAGCAATTTTAGTGACTAAAACATTGATGAAGGCCCCATCAGCCCGCCCTAACGTGCCACAACAGGGCATCAGACCCCTGATTCCCTTTGAGGACACATGCTTCCAGCTAGAGAACCATGCTCACAGCCTTTAAATAGCCACATAAAGACCATGTGCACTTCTGCTGCTCTGCTACCAAATGCTTGCTAGGTTGCCCAGCTACCTTCCTGTGACGCAAGGGCAGCTCGGCAAGGCAGCCAGCATAGCAGCGTCTGCATGCCTTCTGTGATCACCCATGGTTCAAGGTTCCCTGTCAAGGTCAGTGAAAGCAGAGCCTTACTGCTGAGCAATTAACTGAGGCTACAATCCAAGCATGAATTTGCACACATTACACCCATATGCAAGCCTGACAAAAAATGTGTGATTGCAAGCCTCCCAGCACGGAATGAACAGTCTGTCATTGCATGTGTGAGACTGATGCCAGGCCCAGTGCATGTAGGCGGAAGCAGTCAGAGCTGCAGGGAGGCATTGGAGGCAGTGGTGCTAGATGCTGTGCTACCTCTCATGCCTGCAGTGCTTGATGAAGAAGATCCCATGCCCCTCTACGCCCTCAAGCTGCTAGTGGTGCTGCTGGATACCAAACCCGCCTGGGCCAAACAGCTACAGAAGTAAGCTTGTGCACTGCAAGAATGTGTTCAGCACCCTCCCACCAAGACCCACATGGTTGCTCAGACAATGCCAGACGAGATATGTTTGCTTGCAGACTGCAGGGCATGACATGACAGCTGTTGTATGCATACAGTAGCTTGGTCGGACTATGCGCATGGTGTAGCGGCCAGCTTGTAGTTTGACTCCGCTCGCAACCGAGGGCTTGCAAATACGTGCTAAAGCTGTGTTTGCATGAGAGCGCGTGCTGCTGGCAGCAAGCCCAGCAGGGCATACATTGACAACTGTGCTTGGTAGCAGTATCTCCTTGGCCCATTTAATCGCTGACCTGGCGCAGATGTCAAAGTGAGGCACTGCTGTAAGTGGCATACCAACAAGACCCTCCTGGTCAAGTTACTGTGCACAACATGTTCGCTTGATTATGTAGGCTGGGATTGGTATTGCGCTTCTTCCAGTTCCTGTCCCTGGAGCACTCCAACAACAATGTACACAACATCCGACTTTGCCGTCTGGTCATTGTCAATGCAGACCTGTCAAGCCAAGACTNGCCCTCAGAGTGCGTGCTTGCAAATTCATGAGCAGTGAGGCCCAGAGTTGGCTGACACAGCTTGCTGACATACATCGATATAGACGAGCACATGTGACGTCACAATTTGCTTGACACAGCAGGCCTGCATTTGTCACTGTTCTTCCTANGCTTTCCTTGAGGTTTCTGCAGAGTTCTTTGCGGGCTTATGTGCCCCAGACTGTGCTGCAGCGGCGCTAGCCTGGGGAGTCTGCTGTGCACAAGGGTCCTGTGAAACGGCTGGACTCTGCCCATGGGCCTGCTGACTGTCGTGCTGAGCAATGGCAGCAGGCATTGTGTCTGGGGAGATACTAGAAGCGCATTGAAGATCAAAGATGCTGTCGTCAAGCAGGCTGTCAAGCAGGCGTCCACCGACTGTATGACAGAGGTCTGCGTCAGTGAGGACCTCCTGAGAAGAGGTGGCGTGTAAAGTGGCGGACATTGAGGTCTTTAGGCCGGCACGGTTTTCCGGGGAAGCTGTTGCTGAGTTTGTATCGAGTACACAGCTGATATTGTCAAGAAACGTTTCGAACTCCTGGTCGCTGAACGGGCAGTCATCTGCAAAGCAGTCGGTCATCATGCCCGCGTTGTCACGATACAACTCGTGTCCTCGATCGCGTTATGACCACTTTGACCTCGTCTCGCGCAGGTGTTGTTCGGGTCACATATAGTGTGTTGTTGTCACAAGGNACTTAGTGGGCAAGACTTGCGGCAACATCCCGTACAAGCAGGTGAATTGTGCAAATCTATGGAGCGATGATGGGATGTGACTTGCTCGCGGACACGGTGTCACAACGGGACGGCTACGACTGAAGCATGTGTTGGCGACATCCTGGTGGCACTGATGCAGCATGCATTTTAAACGCTCCGAAATNGCAACGTACCTGCGATCAGTTGTGGTTGCAATGCTGTGTGTGCAGAGCTCATAAACGCTCGTGAAACGCTCGTGAAACGGCTGCAAATACTGCCATAGCAAATGCGACCGGAGCTAAGCAGGGTCGGCAAGCGAGCAAGCGAGCAATCTCACATGCTCAAACGAGCAGCTTCAGCACTGCTTGCTCAANTGCTCTGCGTGCAGATGTTGACGGAAATTCCAGTTACAGCTTGTATGCTTTTGCACACATCAACNTGGGTGTGGCTCACAAACCATATGGGTCTGGACGTGTGCTCAAGAATCATGAAGGTCAGGTGTCACATAGTCACCACACGCTTATGCTTGCTATTCCACATCATTCTCTCCTCCACCGTTTACTGGCACTGAAGATGCATTGCTGTGCACTCCTCCTGAGGTTTTGTAAATGCCTGTAAGAAAATTGACATGGGCATGCAGTCTGCTCCCTGTTGTGGGCTATGATGTGCTGTAAGTTTTGTGCTCTGGGTTTGAGCATATCACTGCGCGCTGCTTCAGGCGTACGAACTGCGATGGCGAGTGGCAAATCCCGGCTACTTGCCCATGAAGGCAGCCCAGCGTTTCATGCGCCCTGTCAAGGAAGTACGCGAGGGTTTCTTCACCATGGCAGACCCTGGCAACACGCCCCGATACCTGGGCTCTTCCATGCCAACACCTTCCAGCCTTGGTGTGCATCAGATCTCAGCCACACGGCATTTTGAAGAGCAGTATCGCAGCTGTGCAGAAGATGCAGGCTTGATTGAATGTGACAGCTTCATNAACTGCAGGGTCTCCATGGTCTTCAGACTTAACGCAACCACAGAATTATCATCGTTGACAGCATCATCGACAATGAGCCTGTTGGGACTCTTCTTGCGCTCCAGGATCGCTGTGCTGAAGTCTTTCCGGTCCCCGCCTGCCTGCCTGCGGTTAGCAAGCATAGGTGATAAGCAGAGCAACGATCTTCTGATATGCGTACTGTGTGGCGTACTGAATCGCAGCTACGTACTCCTGTGGCGCGTCTGATGGTCCTGCGTNGGATTTGCAGAACTTTCTGCTTGGTACATCTCAAACGGCTGCAAATGCAGGCAGAGTTCGAAAAGCAGACTAGCCTTGCAAACACACCGCAGCACCCACTGCAATGCTCTGCAAGCAGGTTTGCAGANTTGAGTGGTGGCTCATGCCGGCTGCTGCTATGCACAGAATTCAAGAAAGCAGGCGGCGCATGGGTAAAGCCATTCTCTAGATGTGGTGGCCTGTTGTTGATGCTGAGGTGATTTGTGCTGGCCTGATGAGTAGGCTGCTGGGCGTCAGGACCTTGGCCATGCAGCGTATTTTGCAGTGACCCTTGAACAGATGTGGGTGGGCGATGTTGCTGTGTGGAATGAGCATTGGGCGGGGCGCTTTCATTTGAGGTGGACCAAATGCTATCATTGCCGCCGGACCAGAGACTGCCTCCCCACAACCCGCTTGCTAGCTTACTGGACGATGGCAAACCATGCGGAGGCTGGTGACCATTGCTGACACNATGGCACTCAATATCTCAGCATATGTGTTGCCCTCTAGTGGCAATGCAAGCAATGACGTGCTTGAGGCAGTGTTGCTGCCAGCTTCAGTCATGTAGGCTACAAACAGGCAGGCGTGTGCACGTTTCAAGCTGGTGCCAACAGAGTAAGGTTCTGAAGAAAGTCAGGTGGCATAAGTTCAAAGTTCAACAGGGTCATATGCCATCTGTCACAACATGTACACACTAGAAGCAGAGTCAGCGTCAGCAAATTGAATCGTCTGTTCAGATGAAGCATGAGTCTCTAACTATCACTACAAGACTGTCAACCACATACTGTCGACCATTACTTGGGACTGTCAAAAACACATAATTCTACGCCTCATCACCCATTTCCTCGTCCTCAATCTTTGGGGCAAGATAGAACTTGACATGGCCCATGTCAGCTATCCTGTACTCTACCACAATGGGCAACTCTTTGGACATGCTGAGAATGACAAACGGAGACAACGGTGTAGCCTTGGCAAATGAGTTGAGGTATCGCAGCGCGAAGGTCAATGTCACTGGCTCATGGAGGTCAATCACAGTCTGATCCTCAGTCTTGTCCACTGCCGTGTTTTGCCTGACAGTTATGTTGGCACTACCTATGTCACCCTTGGTGGAAAACTTGACACCATCTTTGGTGACTGAAATGACTACCGTGTCGCCAATGCTGCTCAAGTCTCTACAGATTCGCTGGAACTCACCAGCTGGCATTTTGATGGTTGCTGAGTAGTCTGTGTCTGGAATTCCCAGCTGCTCACTGTCAATATCCATGAGTTTGAGTTCAAAGTCAGAGATGCGTTCTTGACTGGGGCTTTCGAACATGAAGGTCACGGTATCGCCACTGTCCTCCGCTTTCATGGTGATGATGTCATCGTTGCCGGCGCACTTGAGCATCTTTGCCATATTGCCCAAGTTCATACCCATGCTGAGGTTGCGATCACACCGGAAGTGTTCAAATCCATCTGACCGAAGCATCAGTGCAACCAATGAGACGTGAGACGAGTCCATGGCTTGCAAAGAGAAGCCAGTGGCTGAGCAGTCAAAGTTCGCATCGTTCACAAGATCCTTCACAGACTCAAGCACTCGTTTCAAGAGCCCGCCCTGGATGAGCCGTGCCTCAAACATACTGCCACAAATAAGAGATCACGGGTTTGACTGCAAATCGAGGTGGGCGTGCAACCGAGTGAAGGTGGTGTTGGCAGTCGCGCAACTGTTGTGGCAAATGTCTCAGCACGCACAGCAGTGCCACCTCACTTTTTGAAGAAAGCGCCAAATGCCGAAACAGTAGTCCGGAATGAAACCACGTTCCGAAAGCCCGCGCGAAGCAAGCGTTTAACCCGCACTTGCAGGGGACATTGCGGAACTGCTTATGGACCCACTGCGCAGGTGTTGATACGAGCGTTGATGCACCGCTGAAGACATCTACGTCCGCGTCTTGAGTCGCGCCATGCGCTGATCGCTCGTCTGCCATATGGCTGCACGTACTGATCAACGTGCGGCAAGCTACATCAACACCGTTGCACAACCAGGCATCCGAGCAAAACAGTTGCCTGGAATCGCGTCGCAGAGCTATAGTGTGGTAATGCAACGCCACATTGCCAATGTCGCCGGCTCTATACTGCTCGTCACGCCTCTTGGTCACTGCAGGCCAGTGCCTGGGAACACTCTGCGAGATTGACACCCTCACAAGAAGCCACTGTTGATCTTGTCGCATCACAGTGTGCTCAGAGGCCGTTGCCTGATCATGTAAGCAACAGAACCACATGCTGTGCCCCTGCTGCGTTTCGTTGGATGACTCTGCTGCTTCTGTGAACTTCTGTGCATATGCAGTTGTCAGCAGAGCACAGCCCAGCAGGGACTAGCTCAACTGCAGTGGCAGACCGCGAGACCTCAGCAGTGTCTCAAGAAGACCTAGAGGACACTGTATTGCACAACACAAACCAGTTTTACAAGTGGCATGCGGAGCTGGAAGCAGCCTTTACATCTGAGACAGAGGAGAAGTATAGACAGTATGCAGCGGAGTTACAGGGCAGGGTACAGCAATGTACAGAGATACATGATAAGGCAGGAACATCACTTCCCATGCAATGCTGTTCCCATGCAATCCCACACCGATAGCTAACAGCGACAAAATCTATGGCAGCCGCCCAGAGTTTGCTTTGCTAATATGCAATCAGATGCCAAGCCTAGAAAACTCAGCATGCACCTGTGCATTTGCTGGTGTACATGCTGGCATCAAATGGATCTGCTGATTGTGGCTAGCATCCATCAACTTGCTGCGGCATACAGGTTGACACCGTCCTGAAGTATTTTGATGAGCTGCGAGAAAAGCATCAGGAAGTTAGCCTCAAAGGCAGGACCTTGGCCGACGCGTGTGAGAAATTGGTGAGCATCCAACATTGGGTCATATGCATGCTGCTTCTGCTCCAGATGTATAACGAGACATACTGAAGCCCCATGTTTCATGATGAAGGCGCTGCGTGACCCCGTGATACACTCATGCGCGCCATGTCATCACAGAAGGCATGTTTGCTTCAGCAACGCTGCTGTTGTCCTGTGTGCATACAGCATGTGAGGCCGATTGCGCTGTACCCTGAACACTTGTTTGCAGTGAGGACTGACACACACATTGCCAGTGGGGTTTGTGTCACAGCTTAATGGTGTCTAACTGTTGATGTAAGCACAAGCCCATGTTCCACAGCATCTGTGCCATGTACAGCAGTACTAGATGTCAAATGTGTCTCTGTAGGTTGCAGATAAGGAGCGCTTGCTACACTTTGCAGATGCACTGCGCAGCAAGCTGCAGTACTTTGATGAGCTTGAGCGTGTTGCAGCCCAGTTCCACTCTGCTTCCCTGGCAGTGGAGAGTGATGACTTCCTACGGCTTCTAGAGCGGTTAGATGAATGTATAACGTAAGCAAACCTGCTACCTGCAGCACATGGCTGTGAGTAGCAAGGGCATCATTGCATTTGTATGACCTGACTTTCTGTGACATCTGCGCCTGCACAATTCCCAACTCTCGCCTGCTGTGCGCAAGGCAACCACAGCAATCAGCAGCATTCATTGCGACAGCGAGCATGTGCACCAGCAACTGCAGAGCACTTGAAGGATTTACATGTTCAACAGCATGCAATGCAAGAGCACCTAAGCCCACGTCTCTCATGCTTGTCAGTCCATGCTGACAGTTGCAGTGGGTGGTGCTGCAGGTATGTGAGCAGCAATCCTCAGTATGCTGACGCCAGCTCCTATGCTAGCAAGTTCAGGCAGCTACAGCAGAGAGCAATGGCCACCATGCGCACCAAGGTGGCACAGGTCCTGAGACATGCGTCGGAGCAGGTGCAAGCACTGCCTAGTCACGGCATGATGTGGCACAGCTTTCTACTTCATGGCCTGCACTGGCATGCTTTTCACACAGTCGTATGATTTCATGCTGTAGGGCTATCTGACATGCGCAGTGTGGCTGCAAGGTGAGGGAGTGACTGCACTTGAGTCATTGCTATGGTGCAAGCATGCAAATGCTTCATGAAACCCCTCCCCAACCCCCCCCCCCCCCCNAGCTTTTGCAGTTCGCATGCGGAGCCTCTTGTGTCGGATTTGCCTATGCAGCCAGAGGTAGCAGTTGAGAGCATGATTCATGCATGGAGCTAATCTGTTCTGCCTGTTGCTGTCATAGCATTCGGCAAAGGCGCCTATGCTGACTGTAATGTTGCCACTATGTCAAGAAATCAAGTGTCTTCTGCAATTTCAGCACTATCATGCGAAAGGAAAAAAATGGACTTGCAAGATGGCGAGACTTTGTGTGTCAATTTTGCCGCATGCAAGTCGCAAGAGCAGTGTCCCAGGTATACATGGTCAGCAAACAGTGGAGATTGGCTGAACAATGTTGTCTGTGGCAGCTGCACACCTTCTCATGCACCAATCAGAAACATGACAGCAATAGCTCAACCAGCTTTGCCACGACACATAAGGCATAAGGCAGGCTCTACCTGCAGGCCTATTCAGGGCTCCAGAGGACGCAGCCCCAGAAGCTGCAGGGTGGGTATTTGTGGTGAGAGTGGTCCTGGCAGGGGCAGCGGCTGGTGCAGCAGCAGCAGGTCTGCCCCCAAGGCTAGTGATGCCTGCGCCTCGGCCTGCAGCGGCGCTGAGGAGAGCAGCTGACAGCGCCGCAGCCGCAGCGCCTGCAGCATTCCTGTCTAACAGCGTGGTAGCACCTCCTGCACCATACATGTGACTCACATTGANTATGACCGCAGCAACGACAATCGGCAGTCGATGTGTCACCTGGCAGGCAATAACCTTCCGTTATGCCTTATAAATAGCTTGTCAGCAGCGATGCCGGTCTCAGCTTCGAGCAGAGCTTTCAAAGTACCAATGTCAGTCTGCCCTTCCACCTGACAGGGTTACAGGAATTCTGTCTTGTCTGTGCATGTGACGATCGTGACGCGGAGTGGTCAGCGGACTACGAACACTCACCTCTATGCTGAATACGTCTCCTGATTGAAGGTCTACGGTNGCAGTGCTGACCAGCCACAGAGGTGGACAGCCAGTTCGTGTTGCTTCGCCAAGAGGGGCCGCCAAGAGCTTCGTAAAAGTGTCCAAGTGCAGTCCCCTGCTGTGTGAAGCATGATGAGCCAGGGCTACAGTCTGAGCCCTGTCCGCTGACCACCGAGATACAGAGCAGTAATAGCCCATTCACTAAAAGCAGCCAGCTTCTGCCTCTGTCTGGCGGTGACTGTCCACACGTTCTGCGCGCTGCCATTAGGCAGTCATTCTGCGATCAGTCACGCCGCACGTATAACGAACATCGCTCGAGCGACTGGTGCGCCCAGTACTGGCAACTGTCAAAGCTGCTACGCTGTGTAGCATCGGCAGCGTAGTATGTACGACGCCCGCTCCATGTGCACGAATAGAATGTGCACTGATCAGCTGCCACTGCCACCGTGTAGCGTGACCTCAAACTTGACAGCCTGATCGGTTTCCTGCAGGTCGTTGACACTCCAGAAAGGAATCGTCTCGTCTTCACAAGGGGTTTTATTCATTCGGACTCGATCCGAATAATTCGCCCGATCATTTCAATGTTGACGAGCAAAATACGATCTTGCCAGTCGCCTTTCAGCCTGCGAGTTGCACCGAATCGCGCAGTATCATATCTAGCTTTCCATAGCATGTTGCTACCGCAAAATTAGATTCGAGTCGTTGCAATGTCACAATGAAGGGTATTCCTACAACTTTAATGCAGCAGCCCTGCCCTGGCGCTCCCAAACTCGCACTTTAGTGACCTTGATTGTGCTACACGTCTGGCAGCTGGGATACAGGCAACCCTGCCATGTACACTGAGCTGAATTCAGACTTGCTCGGTTTGCTTCTACACCGTGTCTCCGGTTATCGCCATCACTGGTAGGTTCTGCAAGTTTGTGAGAGTGGACTGTATAAAACATGCAATGACAGTGAGACCGACGCTTGCTACATCCCTGCTAAATGCAGGCCTTCAAGAGTGCATGTTGCAGGACTTTCTAGCCAGGCTCTACTGTATGGCGGGCCTGTGGTGCGTGTTTGGAGCTAGGTCATCACAGGCATCTTGGCTGTTGTAAACTGGGGTGGTTATGGCTGAGTTGTCGTCATCCTTTCCTGTCTCTGGACGTGGTTTGTATTGTTGGGATTTCATCATGGGAAAGCAATCTGGGCCATTGGCCTCACACGTGGCTGGCTAATTGAACCTGCTTGGACAGGTCAGCTGCTTACGGTTGTCACGCATAATTGTTGCTACCTGCTAGTACAGGGTTTTCTGATGTTGTATGTGCTGCAGATTGCCTTTGTCGCAGGAGATACATTTACAGTAACTTCATGTATTGCTGCTGCTGTGTTTCTTTCCACCAATGAGCTGCTTGATCATGCATGTCACCCAACAACAGCATGGTGGATGTGTTACGGTGCACTTGAGCCATGCTTACAAATTTTGTGAGTCACAAGTCACAGATTGCATGCTACAGCAACTGCGCACGCCTGATGGGCTCCTAGCTGTCAATGTACTCTTTAACACCATGCCGTCCAGCTCTGTAGCAAGGCTTGCCAGGATTGCTGCTGTGTGGATGTTCATAGGTATCTGCTATGAACATAATGATGTGCAACATACAAAGCAATACTGCATGCAGATATGTCTTGCGTTGCAACAATCTGTGGAGGGTGCGTGTGGAGCTGTGCTGTGCAACACAGGGGGACCTGCTTGTGTGCAGGAAAATGTTGCATACGCGCTGATCCTACTTCTTGTAACACACATCAGAAGTGGCAGTGGGTACTGCCTTGTGATGAGGCAGGATGATTGNGCAGGAGGGTGACACAGAAGAGAATGTTGAAGCTGACACAGAAGCTGCAGATGCCTCTGAGATGGGGATGCTGACACCTCCTCAGCCTGTCCCCAGAGACAATGCTGCTGAAGCAGCACCCGAGGAAGAGATGTCTTTCACCGGCTTGGTCGATGACGGTGATGAGGATGTCCACACACATGGCCCAGAAGAACGTGAGAAGACTTCAGCCAGTGCAAAAGTCCTGGTAGACCAGGACGATGTTGACGTAAGTAGCTTCATCCATCACACTTATATGCTTCTCAACGGTGATGCTGACTGCAGCATGCACATGCCAGCAGCATCAGTGGTGCATGCAAGGTTCAGCTTGCTCTGCCTGGAAGGGCCCACAACTGCTGTCTTTATCTCAGAGTCGGCTGCAGTATCCACTCAAGCTTGCTGGGCATGAAGCTTTCAAAGAGACTTTAACCTTCAAGCAACCTTCGAACAGCATGGAGATCATGCCAATTCACCCAGATGTNCACCAGTCTGTGTGTCACTTGCAAGTGATTGCTACGCTTGGCAGCTATAACAGATTTAGAAGAAGAATATACTTACAGGGTTCGGCCAACGTTGCAGCGCNAGGGTCATCAAATTGTATGAAGAGATGCAGACTGTCAACTTTGCCGGTCTGCCGTGCAGACTGATAAAGCTCTGCTGAACTGGTTGCCTGACAAACATCCGTTTGATTTGCTGGCACTGTTGAGAGGCCTCACTGTCTGTAGAACAACAGTCAACTTGCAGTGCACCATTTCCAAGGACATGATCTTCTGTAGCTTTGGCTTTGTGCTTACATCAGCAACAGTACAGAGAAGGCAGGCAGTAAACAGAAGAAATGTAAAAGCAACAGACAGGCACATACCATGCAAAGAGTGAAACACCACATACACAGGGCAGCATGCATGATAGACGACAAGGCGACTTAGACGACAAGGCAAGGCAGGGCAGTCTGCAGCAAGACACAGAAGCCTGCAGCAGGGCAGGGCAGTCTGCAGCAGGGCAGGGCAACAGTGCGCACCTGATGCCTGACAGTCTCTGCCAGGTGGCGGGGAGCTTGCACCATGGCTGCAAAGCCATCTTCCAGANAGTCAGACAACCAAGGCTAAACCTCACAATTTCAACTCACAGCCTAGTTGGTCACAGCAGCAGCCTGTACGACAACCCCCAGCTGATGATTACAGCGCAGCAAACGCCAGCTTGCTGAATGGTTACATGCCTCGCAACCTGAGCAATGAACGTAATAGCCTGTCAGCGGCTGCGTGGGATCTCAATCAGGATATACCCCAGGATCCGTATGTTATGCAGCAGACGTCAGCAGTGCAAGCAAGCAACAATCCCTCTGCACAGTCCAGTGCTGCCCAAGGGTCTGCGCAGATGGCACACATCCCAGCAATCAGCACACACATGGGCCAGAGCTTTCAGGGCATGCCACCCAATGCACAAGTTAGCCAGCAGCAACCATCCTACCAGGAGCTACTCCAAAGTAGCAGCCTTCCTCGCAGTGGAGCTCACGACTTGCTGCAGCAGAGCTTTCTGCATCCTGGACAGCCCCAGGCACAAGCACAGTCCTTACAGAAGCAAGCACGCACAATGAACCACAGGCAGCAACCCATCACAGCCCCTCACTCAACTGCTTATGGGGTAGGCCGTACCAGTCACCAAATGCCACACCCTGGTAGTATGGCTTTGCCTGCTAATCCTGCTGCTGCAGAGGCATCCAAATCGCCTCCCCTGTTTGATCCCTGGAACGTGCCCAACCTGGCAGGTCCTCAACAGCTTCCAATGGCCAGCGGCAGTCCAATGGGAAGCTCCAGCATGCAACCAGATCCTTTCGCTGCTGGACCTGAGGCTCAAGCTCAGATGCGCTCTGCACAGGCCGCAGCTCTGTTCAGCGCACGCAGGTCCTTGTCTCCTCAAACGCCTCAAGGCCCGGCTCCTGTATCGGCATCCCTGTCTGCAGCACTACCTGGTTTGACCCGAGAGCAGTTGCCTGCAGGCCAGCATGCACAGCAGGCAGCAGTCACTGAGCCCATGCAACAGAGTGAGCAGCCACAGCAGTCTGCACAGCAACAAGGGCCAGCAGCTGATGACAGATTTGGTGAGCATGCTCACAATGGATCTGGCACACAACAAGTCATGACCAGCCAAGACCTTGCTGCCAGGTCCAAGGNTTCATGGCACCCCAGCATTGCTGATTCCCAACCCTGCCTGCACATGCAGACTGGCATGTTACAAGGTGACACAGTGCTTGTGCTTCTTGAGCTTGCTTTGGTTGTGAGTGGGCAAGCAGTCTGCTCATGGGTATGTTTGGGTGTGGTACATAGAAGCCAGGCACTGCAGCGTAGCAGCCATGCACTCTGGCAGCGCAGCACAGCACAACACAGCACAGCGCAGCACAGCACAGGGCGCAGCACAGCACAGCACACAGCACAGCACAGCAACACAGCACAGCCCGCAGCACAGCAGCGCAGCACAGCACAGTGCAGTTAATGCAGCAACAGTCCAGCACAGGATAGCACAGCAGCCCTGCCCAGCTCAGCCCTGTCCTGACTAGCTCCTGTGCGACTTTGCGCTGCCCAACTTCCCCCTGCCTGGTTCATCACTGCTGTCAATCAACCTCTCACGCTTCAAAGAAGGAGCATGATCACGCTGGACTTGCAGATTGAGCTTGCAACCTTCTTTTCATGTCACACAATGCCTAGGCGCGTCACATGCATTGCGCTTTAGATCAGAATCTTCAGCCAGCCAGGTAAGCCGATGTCGTAAGTTCCTGACACAGACAGCGCTACATCATCATGGTCCACCCTGATACACCTGTGACTTTCCTTCTTCTTCCATACAACTGCACGCAGCTTCCAGGCTGCAACATCACAANACATGGCGCAGCTGCCTGTGAGACTTATCCTTTTGACCTCCTCAACACAGCTGAGATCGACTCGCTTGCACAGAAGGTGCTTGGCAATCAACAAGTTGATGTTCTGGTCAACAATGCCGGCATGTCTCAGATCCCAAAAGCATCCTTGGCAGAGACCACCACACAGCAGGTGCACAATATTGTGTCAACAAACTTGACAGGTGCCTTGCTCGGCTGTCAAGCAGCTGCACAAGTCATGCAGGAGCAGAAGTCAGGTTGGTTCGCCCTGCAAAGCTTATTGCCTGTGAAAGCATAGCATGAGCATGTCATGACAGTATCCTGTCTGGGGCATCTTGCCTGGGACATCTTGTCTGCAACATACACATCCCTGCTGAGATCAGCACAGGCAACTTGCATACACGTTCACACAGCACCGCAGCTGTGTTCATGCACCTGTCTGGGCAACTACCATATGCACTTTGTAAAACATATGGCAGTACAGGCAGCTTGCCACTCTACTGCATGCAGATTTGTAGTGTGGACACAGCTGCTTGAAAAACTACTACTCTACAAGCAGTTTTGTAAGCAAAGTCCTTTGCCAACAATGCTCACAGGCAACAGGAAATTTTGACACCCAGTCATTGTAGCTTTGCAACTGCTTATTTGTTGATGCTGTGTGTGCTGTTGCAACTTGCAANATACCTCAAAGACCTGTAGACCTGCTCGATTAGCAACCTGTTCAGATCTGGCTGTTGATGTGACTGCAGACCAACAAGTTGCCTTGTCAACATTGTCATGTGGCAGCAGGACTATGCAAAACTCTGCTGACAGGTGGGTCAACAGGTACAAGCTTACAGGTGAAGTGGCAGGGGACAGGAAGGTCAAGGCTAGTGTCTCTGGTGAGCTGAACATATGGTGAACAATGCTGAGGACTGCTTGCCACTGCTGACTTTGCTGTGCTTCAGCAGCAGCACGTAGCAAACTCTGTACATCAATAGCTGGCTTGACTGCACAACAAAGCAGAATCATACTCGAAGTCTGTCACATACAAACTGACTTCAAGCATAATACAGCACAGCAAGCTCACCCTTCCCATATATAATTTTAGCTGAGATGGCAGCTGCAGCGTTTGGTTGCAGACCACGTGTTGTCAAGTCAGAGAAGTGCCTGTGAAAGTAAGTAACGTAAGACTGATCAAGGCGGTTCACGGCTGCGGGACAGCGCCCGGCAGCGTCTCGAGCTGAAGATCAGGCTGTCACAAACCTGGTCAAGTCATGCTTGAGAGCATCTGCCGCAGTCTGTGAGGTTGCCGCGTCCATTTGCGCGCCGAGGTTACGCCTACGGCTGGTTCACGAGTGAGCCAGTCCTCAGCTGGCTGGCATTGCCGGCATGTGTCACGCGATGTGTTGAACTGTCGCCGCACAGTGATGCGTCACATTCCTGTTCTAAGGCACCGAAGCCTCGGCAAGCGTTGTGAAATTGCCTTGGCCACTCGTATTTCGTATACACAACCTAACTCACAACTTGAGGAGCGCTGCAGGTATAGGTCACCAGCTGAAGCACCAAACAGGGAGGTCCCACAACAGCTGCTACGTGCTTCGGGCCTGCGTAAGCGGCGCTTGCCCATNCACCTTGCAGCTACCGTGTGTCTCACACTCCAAATGCCTGATTATAACCTGGCGTGCACCCAGGATGCTGCATGGACATCCTCAACCTGTGGCCCCTTGGGCGCCACAGGATATGCGCCCATCATGTCAAGGCAATGATTGACAGTAATATGATTGAACAAGACCCACATACACAGCGTGGATATGGTTGCACTGTTGCTGTCATGCAATGTGGCATTGTGACACATGATGTGTGCATGTATGATAGCCGCATGGAGGAACATACCTAAAACCTCCTGGGCAGTTCTGGTGTTGAACATGGTGACTTCACTGTGTTTGGGCAGTGCTGAGGGTCCATGGTCCAGCTCGCTCAGCAAGTCAATCATCAGCACGGAATCTCCCCAGCCTAGGATCAACAGTTTCTGCATGCCCAACAGGCGAGCTTATGATGACATCGCTGCTGCCACACAAGCAGCATATGCATNTGAGTCAGCTGCAAACAGGTCCAACGGGTCATAGCTGCTGATCTTGGCAATCTTACCCTGCATTCTGACGAATGTACACATGAAGCAACATGTTGATTATTGTATATGTATGCTATACTTACAATGCCATATGAAGACAACAAAGATGGTATTGTAAATGTAAGCTATTCTGTGAACTAGGACAAGTAGACCTATGACGGCAATGTTGCCTTGTACCCGTGGGTATGTGAACATGCTGCAAAGGTTTCCCCATGTAACATACGCTATCAGTTCAGCAATGACAAGGGTGTAAATATAACAATGATGTGATGGAAAAAATTCACACACCATCAATCAGACCGCTGGTTTAGTCAGCATTGGGTGCACAGATGCAGTGCATGTGCCTATGCAGCAACAGCAGGGCAACAGCCGACATCATGAAACCGGTAGTGCATCTACCACATGCTGTATCAGGAGTCCAGCTGATGTCAGGTGTAAAGTTGGACAATAAACTCAAACGGTAATATCGACAGCTGTGTCACCTGGGACAGCTTCAGGCGCTGATGCAGCTGGTACTTGGAGGTACGCCTCTTGATGCTGTCAGGCAGAACAGCGGGTGAGGTTGGCAGGACCCCCCACTTGGGTTTGATCTCAATACACAAGGCTGGCCCAGCAGCCCCTGCAAGCATTGCATACAGCAGCAATGTTGTTGTAATACTATTGCAATCATATAATACTGTGATACAACAACAGCTGTGATTGGTGGCATCAATGGTGCGGATGCTGCACAGGTACATGTGCCGCCCTGGTGACTTGTGTCATTGCTTGAGCAAAGTTCCATGCTTGTAGTGAGACAAGGCAAAGTTTGCTGATGCATCTTGCTTAACTGGCACATACAACATATGCCAGCTGATGTGTTACTTCCATGCAGGTAAGATTCATGAAGGTGAGCGTGTTGCAGGCCAATAATCTGTGTCACAAATGCAGGTGCTTCCCACCAGTTGATGGGTCCCCATTGTGCTGACAGACAGTGAACAAACAAAGAAAGCATGCAGTAAGGATTTGGGACTTCACATGGATGCTGACATGGCCAACCAAGCACGATGATGGTTTAAATGGAGGTTTTGGACTTGTACCATCAGCACATTCTCCTTNAGCCTTGGCAGAGTGAGAAGTGCACCGTGATGTTGCGCCAGGCTGCCTGCTGGCCGCACATTTCAGGATTCCACAACCACTTAGCATGTCCCGCTAGGCCTGCAGCTGTTTGGCCTCTTTGCAGCGTGCCACTGATACGATTCGAACGGTTTTGGGATGCAGAACGCTAGGCTGAGCATAGCAGATGAACCTTCGCCAGGTTGAGCCCCACTGCAGCGCATGACAAGATGCTGTGGCTGAGCAGCCTTCTTGATGTTGAGAGTCAGCCTTGCAGCTATGCCTTGACTTAGCAATCTCTCTTTAAGGGTCAGCCCAGGGAGTGGCAGCCTAAATGTGTCCACAGAATGTGCTCACACAGCACGCGTTCACTGCGAGCCTAGTCCGTCAGTTCAGTCCAACAGACTTTCACAGACCCCTGAGCATTGCACAAACCCAAACATGTTGTCAGTAGCAATACAGGTAGATCTCAACTGCGCACGCACGCAATGACAGCAGTCAAAATATCAGCCAAGTCAGGCTACATCACCGTCACCCTGCAGGTTGAGTTGAGGCAGGAACATGCTCAGCGAGTGGCGTCTCAGGCTCTGGTCGAGCAGCATAAGCAGCAACTGGCTGACCTCAAACTAGAAGCCTCTATTCTGCGGCAAGCCTCCACCGAACATGCCAGGTAAACGCTCTTCACGTTGTTTGAACGGCAAGAGTGCATGTGCCTTGCTGTGTTGCACCCCATGCCGTTGCTGTCACACTGCACAGTGCATTGTGTCACATGTGCCAGCACGTGGTCACAACATATAAATCTGCCACATGCATGACGGCTCAGACAGGCTGGCATACAAATACCTACGCAGGCAGCCACTGCATACGTTAGGCAAAGCTGGCTCGCACCTGACACAAGTCCTGAATGCTGCCCATGTTGCCCTTATGTAACATTCATCACTTTCAAGCCACTCAGTACTAGACTAGCCTCTTGCTACAGCATACGGCCATGGCTGCAACCCCAGTCACTGTGATTGTCTGCATGCTTCTGGCTCACTTTATACTCATCAAGCTGTGGTGCAAGAGCAAACCTATATTTGTACACCCATGCTCACGATGATTGCATTATGTTACATGTCATGTCACATGTCACATGGGTGCAGGGTTTGGGTGAGGTGTATGAGGAGGAGTATGTTGCAGCGGCCAGTGGTTTGCCTGCAGCTGAGGACAAGGACAATGCTGTGCGGCAAGAAGCCCGCAGCCTGATGAAGGAGCTCTTCGCCAAGCTGGATGCCCTCTCCCACTTCCACTTTGCTCCCAAGCCAGTCATTGAAGAGATGTCTGTCCGTGCAGATGTGCCTGCCCTAGCCATGGAAGAGGTTGCTCCCCAGGTAAAGCCCTTTGCTTGGTTGCCTGGCATCTGGCGCGTCAGCAACTGCCATTCAGTGACTCGATTTTCACGTCATCTGCAGCAATGGGTACAGCTGCGGTGTGGTGAATTGGAGGTATTTACCAGAAGCTATGACATGTGGAACACATGAGGATCGCATGTCATAAGTGTGTCATATGACTTTGCAGCTCATGCCTCAGTCAGCTGCTGAGGACTGCAGTGTTGAGCGTGTGTGACCATTGTAGATATATGTACACATTGTTGAGGGTCTTTGGGTGCAACTGCAACCATGCACATCNATACTGGACATGTTCCAGCAACATCAACCACATGATATTGAAGGGCTATGCCCGAAGATTCGTCTCAAAGTTGCAGCTTGAATGTCATAATGCAAGTGCTGGAGTGTCAGAATCCTCTGGAGGAGCAAGCGATAATGTAGTCCTTCAATAAATCCTTCATAAGATGTCAGCAAGACTTGCAGAGCAGATTCACAGTTGATCAAAGTCAACTGGACGTGCTGCTTGGGGTTTCAGCTGTGGCTAGCAAAATGGACAGGGAAATGTGTCTTAGTGCAAGGTTCTGCAATTTTGCTCCTGTATGTGCTATCATACCTTGCCTTATGCAATGAATGTCGCAAGAGAAGCTGGAGATGTTGTCGCACGGTCAGAAGGTAAAGCAATGATATGTAACTCAAATTGCAATGCACCAGACTGATTATGCTACAGTTGGGGATTGCAGTTCAACCTCTCAGCATGAAAATTGGCAGAAAACTGCATTGTACCCTACCTCAAGGGTTCCATAGAGAGTAGAGTATAGCAAGTCTTAAGGTTTGGACTGAAATACAGCACATACACATCTGAGACACAGCCCAGCCCTTCCTTGCAGCAGTCAGATGAAGTATCCGTTTAATCAGCTCCGGCGTTGAGCTCAGTGGACCGTGTACGGGACCCCATCGCTGCTGCGTGTGCACGTTGTGTCTTTCGAGCAGCGTGACTCGTGTATCGGTCNAGTTAGATTGTATGATGTAACGTGACTTTAGTCATCAATCGTCATCAATCCTCGTGCTTGATGACTAACAAACACATGAAGGTATAGAAGCTTGCCTCGCTGAATGGAGGCACAATGTGATGACACACATGCAAACAATACTACCTGGTGGAAACCGCAAGGAAAAGGCTGTTTTTACAGTAGGGGAGAAGTGTTAATGGGAATGCAATTAGTCAGAAAACGCTCAGAAAATGCGGCTTAGTAAGTTTGAACATATCGTGATGAACTTCATCTGATCTAAACTTGCTTGCAGATCTGGGTGCTGTGCAAACGGTGCGCTTGTGGTGAATGGTAGGGCAGTTGCACAATTTCCGAATATAACATTAGTTGTTGCTGTCGCTGGTTTTGACTGTGATTCTGTACCCAAATCTGCTGTGCTGCAAGTGGCTGAAGTTATTGTCAAGCTAGGGTCAGACCTGAGACACCTTGCAGAGGGAGTATAAGGATGGCATCACCCAGCAGGTTGACCCGAATTTACATTTTTAGGCTGCAAACCCTACGAAGTTGCCATTGCTCGTGTAACTGAAGCTCCGAAACCGAACGGATGGTAAGCGATCTTGGACAGAACTCACCGCGATTGCGATGCAAAGGAGCCGCGCCTGATGAGTTACTTTGTCACCCATCAGAAAAACCTTTGTGGTGCTTGACGTCAGCCCGAACATTTGACGTCAACACTTGCCAGGGCAGTTTTGCACCTGAACGCAGTGCCCGCAGTGCGCTGCTTTGCGATCTGTTGGAGTTGAGAGGCGATGCCACCAATGTCTTGCCCGGGCCACAGGTGTGTGTTACCATTACTTGCGTCTAGGACGAAGAATGGTGTGCAGACGATCCTCCTCAAGGTATCTCTGCCCTCAGGGCGCAAAGACCTTCACCACTGATAGTTTGCAGGCCACCCGTGGGCGCTCTGCATATGCAGCATGTGCATGCACGNTGTCAACCCAAACTTGACCGAGAGCTCTTGCAAGGAGACTCAAATTCAGCAGACTGCAAGTACCCTGATGCCTTGCAGAGAGTATAGCAATCTCATTGGCAAGGACCTGCACAGACACCCAGCATCTTGCTGTGCTGCTCTTGGACTTTCATAGCGCTGTTGGACAGCATGCTTGCGCCTGTCCCAGAAACAAGCATTTGCCATACGTCACCTACAAATGAGCAGAGCACACCCTGTACAGAGCAGACAATTTTGAGGGCATCCCCAGTGCAGAGCGTTCCCAGTGCAGGGCATCCCTAGTGCAGAGCAGCAGAGCAGACCCGATGCCCAGGGTAGGCAAGCTTACCGAAAGCTCATTTCTGGTGTGCTCAAAGCCCATCATGCTGAGCAGGCCCACACCCACAGCGCCATTGCTGCCAGCAGCAGCCTTCTTGAGCNACACACTCTGCTGCATTCCTGCCACACGCCAAGTCAGCACTTGCAGCGATTAGCAAATAATTGTGACACGGCCTTTCTGACATGAAAAGATTGTTCATTGTGCCTGACTACACAGCATAGCCTGATTAGAAAACTTGTTCAGCATGGCAGCATGTTGACCTGCGTATGGGATGCTGGTCACACACAAGGCTAGGTCAGGGTGGCCTCCTTAAAGTTTGACTCATGCACACACCTGCAGTGTTGGTCTGTACAGCAGGGGTGCTAAGTAGATCCCAGTGTAGCTCTCGGAGCCTGCCAATGCCTGCCTCAGCAAAGAAGCCTCATCTGTGGGTTGGAGAGTGCTGGCGGCAATTTGCCAGGTCAGGCCACCGTTGCTGCTTGTGTCTTGTGTCTGAGCCTGAAAACTGAATGTGAGCTGCAGAGTGTCAGCTGACCGATTAGTGGCTTCTTTGTTGAGCCAAACACCTGCAATGTAAACAGCCTGATCATGATGGCATACACTGCCACGCTTGATTACTTTGCATGCAGCAAGTAAACAGCATGCCAAATAGGGCAAATGGCAACAGTGTACAGTGACAGTGCCAGAAGCACTGGCTCAGCTTGTATCAGTGGCATTGAATGCCAGCTGGTGCTGCATGCTGCAAGTTGNCATACAACTTGACAAGTTGGTGTTTCCTCTGTGTTATGTTTATGCCCGGTGTCAGCTTTCATGCTTGTCAAGTCACGGAACGTATCAATTCAGCTGGATCTACGATATTCAGACTTACATGTTCTGTTTGGTTGCAACCTGATTGGTGATGTCAGAAGAATTTCAGCTTCCAATTGCCTGTGCAGCTACACAGGCCAATCAAGTAGGTGCTGAATACTATAAGCACAACTACTAAGGGTACACTGACAGTGTACACATGCGTGATAGCTGTCAAAGGCATGCTGAGCTAAACATCATTGGTACAGGCAAGCCAATCAACAATCAATTTGCATGCCAATGCTACAATGGCTCAAAGATACTGACCTGTCTGGCCTCCATTACTCAGGCTGCCAATGAAGACATTGGCTTGTTGCAAGATTGAAGCATTGCCAACACAGATGAAGCGCTCAATGCACGCTTCTCAGAGCTGTACACAAACCAGCACACCGCAGTATGCTGTGCAAGCACATAGCTAGCAGCACGGTTGATGGCACAGTGTCCGGAAAGCATCAGCAGTACTGTGTAGTTGCACAGAGCACAGCTCATGTATTCTGGGACAGAGAGCCAGGTACCCAGCTGCTATAGCAATGATTGACAGCAGATTGCACCAGCCTTGCAAATCCTNGTGAAGTTGAGAAGCCAGTCGATGTGGGTGTACGTGATGGTGCCCCAACCTGCACAGCAGACACTCCTTATTTTTGACAACTGCTGTGCAGCAACTGCTATGACTAAATCACAATGACACTTTATATGCTATGTGATGCTGTCAATCCAGCGAATCCAACGAACTAAAGGTACTGATCAACATGCAGTGCAAAGTCAGCAGCCAACAGCAAGTCTTGATAGCATAGAGGGTCTTACTCGCTCATCTAGCACATTTGTTGGAGTGCCAGGGGCTGGTGGTGGTGCTCTGGGTGATGAAGCATTGACACGCTCTGCTGTGGGGCTCTGTATAGGAGAGGAACTATTGACTGGTGGTAAAGATGGCGGCGTGGGGGGTGTGATGGGACGTGAGATCATGACTGGCGGTGAAGCTGCTGGTGTGATAGGTGGCATCAAAGGTGAGCTAGGCAGTGGTGATGCAGGAGATGGAGCAGGCNCTGGCCCGGCTTTCCCATCCTGAACGCATGGGCCAATGATGCCTTCTGCCGAGGCCTGGTCAAGTGCCATCAGCAGGGCCTGGCCAAGGCGGTTGGGGTGTCCAACTACAACATCAAGCGCATGCAGAGAGCCCACAGCATCATGGCGGTAAGCACATGCATCCAGCATCAGACCATGTGACCATTGTCATGTCTTCATTGTCATTGGTGGCAGCTTTGGCTACGCGTGCAAAATTGAAGGACACTGGAGAAGGGAAAGCTCTGCCCTATGCAGAAAGCCCTTTTCCTTTTGCAAAAGATGTCATTGAGGCAACACAGTCTGCACAGGGGATTTGCTGGAAGCGTCTCATGTGACAGTCAAATTCCTGTTTGTTGCTTTATGTCAATCGTGGGCAGGTGCTTATAGTTCCTGCATAGTGATGTCCCTGCTGAGCAGTGGAGGCTCAACATTTCACACAAGGAACAGAACATCAGCATCTGCACAATATGCCATCCAACGAGGTGTGCAAGTACTCTGCAGGTCACTCAGTCGATGCTTCACCAGCACACCACCAGAGTTTGAGTTGTGAGAACAAGTAGCATAGCATCATAACAGGGATTCTGTGATCATGCTGTGTTCACAATGAGGGATTGAGGCACCTAATTTCAATGCATGTCCTCTCGCCACCTTGATTTGGCATTTGCGGCTCTCCCTGTTTCTCTGTCTTGACATTGTGCCTTCTTGTGAACATTTCTTTGTCCACTCGACTTTTGGACCACCTGGTTTTGCTCACGTGCTCTGTAAGCGTACATTTGCCAGCACCGAGGCTCAGGGTTGATCAGCTTATTGTCCCTTGGTTGATTAGCAGAGCAGCGTTGTGCTACACAAAGTAGTCTACATGGGAGACTGGATGCTATTTTGCAGAAAAGGGTTAAGGGTGTAGGGTTGAAAATTGGAACCAAAATAGGGCTGAAACTGGATGCTGTGTTGCAGGAAAGTGGGGTGCCTCTGGCGAGTGACCAGGTGCAGTTCAGCCTGCTGTACCGCAAGCATGAGAAGGAGGNTGGCGCATCGCGTACCTACACGGCACTCAAGATTGCTGACTGGGAGGCAGAGTCATCTTCGGCGCATGCTGACTTGACTGCTTTGACAAATGTGCTCGAGCATCCTTATCAGGTCTTGTGACATCGCCCCTTCCTACAGCATGCGCAGGCCAGAGACACGGAGGCACCTGCCCGAGTGGACGGTAACTGCTGTGCATAACGTATGTGAGATTTGAGTCGCTGTCGCTCCCGTATGGTTGCAAGGAAGGACCACGACAGTAGTAAGTCGCTGTTCAAGCGCAAAAAAGGCCTTTCCAAGTTCTACTCAAACAAGTCGCAATCCTTCCCCACGCTGGAACATGCCATGATGACGTGCCTAGGCCAGTCGGCTCTCGCGCTGGAAAAGCCGCGACAGCGCTCTGTGGAACCCGCCCCAAAGTCTGATGTTGACATAGAGGTAAGATATCCCTTCAATGGCTTCTTGCGNCTTTCCTCGCAGTCATATTCCATGTGGTGTGGGCATGCATCAGAATGGTGTCGTGCTTTACACTGACCCCTCTGTCATTGCTGCGACAGGCAAGCTGGGCATTCTCAATGGGCAGATGCATCAGCTAGTGTCAAAGGCCAATCTGTGACCTGTCCTTCAACCCAGCACTGCAGCTCCATCAAGAAGGGCAGCCCTCAATCCAGCCCTGACCCACCCATCAGCAGTCACAGGTCAGAGGGCTCTACCAATATGCCCTTCCCTGCTGGACCACATGGGTCACAGACAGGCAGCACAATGCTGANTTTTGCCATCTGGCCTTTCTTCCCTGCTGGCCTCTGCAAGCAGTTCCTGGCCTTGTCATGTGCCGTACTTGTGCATAAGATACAGGCTGTACCTCATCACATGCATTCATGTTAGACTCAGTATCACTGCGGTACACAGCAGGCAGTGGTATACTAGGTAAATGTACTGGTTACTGTTGCCACTTTTGAATGTCAGATTTAATGGTTTGACTGTGGCTGCAGGTGAGGTTGCCTTACCATGTGCGTGTGTGCGTGCCCTGCTACAAGGAGGATTTGGAGATCCTGAGGCGAACCATCCTGGCCGCCTATGATGCTCTTCTTCCTACTGGCTGCTCTCGCACCATCTACCTCTGTGATGATGGCANTGACCCTCAATGTCCAGCGACGTTGCCATACACATGTGCACAAGCTTCCAACCTTGGCAAAACAGCAAGCTGCCATGTGACCACATTGTCCATATGCAGATTCACAGTGCCTGCAGGATGGGGCTGCGCAAGGTTGTGGGGATGCTTGTGCACCTGGCGCCTAGAGACTGGTCTTCATGCAGTGTGGGCAGTTTAGTGAGGTCCACAGGTTTACAGAGACCAAAATCTGACAGCTTCATGTGGCCATCAACCCCCAGCAGCAAATTATCAGGTTTGATGTCTCTGCAGAGACAGGCATGGCAACATGATTTGGCAGTGCTTCTACATAGCAACAGGCATGCAACGCATGCTGGTACATTCACAGCTGCAGCATGCAAGCTAGACAAGCAGACCGAGGGTCACTAGCTAAAACAAGTAACAATTGAACTACGGCTGCACATTGCTTCTGTCATATAAGTGCAAAACAGGCTGAAGCAGCTCTGTGCTGCATGCACAACTTTCCTGCCAAAATGCATGTGCATCTTGCATCAGAAACATGGCAGCATGCAGTATTGACCACTCACCTATGAATGTAATTATGCCTGTGTATGGATTCTAGGGCCAGTATTGTCTCAGCTATGTAAAACTGTGTTTCCTCCACTGACAGTATGTCCTTGCGCATCAATAATGTCTGCATGAAACAGAACTCACTGTGCAATACACGAGTCAAAGCACAGGAGTCTGACAGGAACAACCTTAAATGCTGCAGGCATGCGTGCTGCGTGAACACACGCTGTATGCACATTGGCTGTTGCACTGCATGCACATGTTGAGCTGATGAGAGACTATAGGCATAAGCTGCTGTAGACCTTGCTGCTGGCGCAGCCATCCAGGGCATGCTCTGATCGGCTTACCATAACATCCCCGCCGGGCAAGTATTCCATGACAAGGTAAAGCCATTGTTCGTCCTGCAATGCAAACCCAAGTCAACAAGAGGTGCGCAGGCCTGCAGGACTTTCAAAAGGCAAGCTGTTAAGGCGGCTTCAGGTCACTTTATGGCAGTTGGTATGAAAAGAGGAGTATGCTTGCTTTGCAGAAGTTGCAGAGGGATCGAGCCTGACCTGGAAGGAGTAGTATAGCTNAATGTCGCACAAAGCCAGGCCCCAGCAATGCATTTGCTTTTCTGCAGGTTGACATCCTGGATCTGACCCCTCGTCCCAACCCCAGCAACGACAACAGAACATATGGATCCAATGCAGCTGCCAACTGGGGTTACCAATTCCGAGCCGGCTTCTTGGATGGAATCAAGCGGGAGGTTGTGACCATCTATGAAATCATCAAGTCTGCTGCAGGACGCGCCTATGTTGCTGTGCCAGACTACACTTTCAAGTAAGCATTTTGGTGTCAATAGCTGTGCACCGCCTTTTGCTGACATCTGCCTCTCCCTGGTTGTAGCTGTGTGCCTTTGCATTTGCACTGCCCAGGCAAGTCAAAACAGCATTGTGACGATCTATCATTGCTTGTGCAGCTCGGACTTGGCTTGTCTGCACTGGTGATCAGTCTGGATGTTGCTGAGATATACACGCAGCCTCAGCAATGGCTGATCACTTGAANGAGATAGCCATCATTACATTGCATAGCCAAGCTGGCACGTAAGTACAGGAGTCACGAGTGACAGTGCAGCTTATCTGTACAGCTGGCAGTTCTGCTCCACAAGCAGAGCGTAGCTGATCTATCGATAGATATCTAGGCAAGCCAGAAGTAAACACTTTGGCGTTGGCTGTCAGGGCTGGGTCTGCGATGCTGTTGAGGATGCTAATGAACGATGGTATCGCACTCGCGAAGATCGGAAAAGTTTTTTCCGAAGAAGCGAAACGGTGTTGGACGCCTCACCCTTCCAAACTTTCTTGGCATACTTGGTTGCAGCCTCACCATTGTCGTGAGAGGAGTCGATGGTGACAAGCAGTATGTGCATATCGACACGATATCGGCGATTGCTGCAAGGAAGCCTGCAAGCAGGTTCTGAGGTTGTCCTACTGGTCATGCACCATATGGCTGCTTGCACCCAGGCCTTTAGTGTGCAACAGTAGCAAATGTAAGACCAAATTCTGTAGAACTGTAGTTCATTCAGGGCTGGTGGTGTCGANCAGATGGCTGGTGGGCCGTTGGTGAATGTAGACCATATGTTGGTGACCGTGGACATCATATGCAGCGCTTCAACAAAAAGCAGCAGAAATTGTGACCGGACTTACTTCACCCCAAGTTGGTCTACTAGCTGTTTGACACGTCTTGCAATATGAACATGGCTGGCTGAAATTGGCATTGATGTTGCAGCCACCTTGCTGGCATCTACCATCTACAGTCTACTGCACCTGTTGCTGCCACAAAAAGGGGTGATCATTACCTTCGTAACAGTAGGTTGCGACGCCGCGAGGCAGGATCCTTGGTGAACAGCCCATTGAGGATAGATGCCACCTCCATCATTCGGTTGTCTTTCCGCAGGTCATCTTTTGGTTTGGCCAAGAATCGGTAAATCTTGCCATCACTGCCGATCATGTCAACCTGCAACAAAACTCAGCAGACACTGGTTATCTCCTATCATGCATGCCCCTACAGCATCCATCAAATGGCACCCAGCATGCAGAACAGAATCTGCAGCAATGCTCTGCTGACTCTGCTTGACNTAACATGTGCTACTGCAGGTTCGTCGAACATTGTTCGTGTTTACAAACAGCCTCGTGTCGTCGACACGCCAAATTTGTGCAAATGCACATTACGTTTGGATATCGCAAGAAAACTTGCTAGCCGAAAGTTGTGCAGGGTCTACACGCAGCGATTCGTCAAAGACGGCATTACTCAATCGCTTGCTGAGTCACTTGCGCCCTGGCTGAACTGGAACGTCTTTTCCTGCAATTAAGCGAGCAATTCTGCATAAGGTGCTTAGGCAGCGCATTTCGGCGGATTTACAACCCTTTCTGCAGTGCACAAGGTACCCTTCAACATATGCTCATCTCGTAATCTCGTGAACGGTGAATGGATGCTAAAGAAGAAGGCATATTGAAACACAGCAGTCTGCTGATGCAGGCTATACCAGCACAGAAATCACTTCATTGGTGCTAAGCCTCCACTTATCAAGCTAGTGCAGACCTTTCCTGCAGAAAATCTACAAACCTACCATCAACCTTTCCAATGGATTCTGCTGTCCAGAACATGCAGCAGTGCAAACAGTCAGGTCAGGCATGGCGCATCAGTCCTGTTCAGACCATGTCTGCCAACATGCAGACTAGAGCATGCACAATAGTCGTTTGCTGATTGTGAGCTACCTTATGTAAACACAGCCTGTCTGGCACATCTGCACTGGCATTAAGTGCTGACATATGTTGCGGATGATTAGCTTGGTCCTTGAANACAGGTTACAACACAGTGGCTGTTATCACAGAAAAGATGTACATGTGCACACTCGTAAAACATGTTACTGCTCTCAACGACCTCATGAAACGAGTGATGTATGACTGCTGCAAGGCATACTCGAGCTTGCTGAAGGCAGCACGGCTGCAGCTACTGACAGCCTGCTGACCTCATGCTGACTTCAACCGCATGAACCAGTGACGACATGTTCAACATTTGTCACTATGACACCGCTGGACCACATGCATTTTAGTCGACGCACTGCGCCTGCGCATGTGGCCCATGTGACTGCTAACTCCTTGGCTGCCGTGCGTCGAACAGACTAGACGTGGAGGCAGGCTGCATGAAGCCTTTTGAAGGTCCACACGAAATGACTTCGACCACACTGCTGACAAGCGCGACGACGGCCCTTCAAAATTGTTGAAGCGACATGTCGANCCATCAGCACATAGCTGGAAGTGTGCCTTGCAGGCACCAAAACCTTTGCCTACTGGGGCCAGGGCAATCAGAAGGACACCACAGGTCCTCGAGCTGAGCTACCTCTTGCGCAAGCTTGCTCCCATTGTAAGCTGCTCTACCTCTGTGTGACGTGTCCGTTGTCCATCGTCACTGTCATTGTTGAGTTGACCTCAAGCAGCAGCTCCAATTTGGCAGCAGATATAGCTTGCATGGACACTGCAGCATCAACATGAGGGTGGCAATGNGTGTGCAAGCTTCTGCTCATGCGCAAGCTTGTGCATGGATGGTAGAAGCGCTGTAAGTTGTTGATTGTGCTTCAGGCAACAGCAGACTGTGTGCATAGTACCACACTAGAACCTGTGGTGCTGACGGCATGTGCTCTCAGCTCATAGCGCTTCAGCTCATAGTATGCTGCAATTGTCAGATTGCAGACAAGCAGGTAGCACTGTTGGCCAGACTGATTTGCTTTGGGCCACACAAACAGACTGCTGTTCATGCGCTTATCATGAGACAGGTCCTCTATTCACAGGGTTAGTGTTGCCTAGCATCAACATGTGTGGAAGGTTTACTGAGGCATCTGTATTCTGAAGTTATATGACAATATTGTAGGCGTACATATGACATACTATGGTTGACAGTGAGCTCTTGAAGCGCAAGCTGCTCAATGGCGNTTCTTCTGAAGCTGTCTGTGATCTGCCTGCAGCCAAGACACGGACCATGACTGCATGACCTCACATAGTGCAACTGTTGCAAACANCACGGATTGACATTGGGGCGCATCATCTTTGCAGGTGCTGCCACTGCATACCATGAAGCATTCAAAACATTGCGTTGTTGTAATACCAAATGTGAAAGTTTTTGGCTGCTGGACGGCATTGATTTGCGTGTCCTGGTTGCGATTATGCGACAAACATGAGTACAACATCAGGCAGCTGCACCAACAGACACATCAGAAAAGAAGTTGCGGAAGAAGCGTAAGCCTTCAGGGCCATCATCTCGACACAGCACACCTCGGCACTCAGCTGTCAGCAGATGCTCTGCTGCAATTGCTAGAGGAACTGTCAATGCATTGGCCACATCAGTGGCTGTCAATGCAGGACCGAGCCCGTCTTGCGTGTCCACCAATTTTGCAATGTTTGCACAGACCTGCAGCAGGTCAACAAGCTTGCCTGAAGCACTGCAACACCTGACTGCCTGACAGCTTTGCACNCACGCAAACTCCGTAGAGCAACAAGGCGATCGCGCGGCAGTGCAGAGCGTTTCGGTATTGGAGGGCACCTCAATAAGCTGCAAAGGGAGTTTCCCGCGGCCCTTTTTAACCTGCCCTACTATCTCACAGCGCAGCACAGCATGCATGAGCTNGAGAGCTCAAGCAGGGGGGTTTGAGCAGGCATACCTTGCACCAGCGGGACCTCTGGGCAAATGCATCACGAACTTTGTCAGGCGCTGAACCCCTGACCAACTCATCCTCCACATACACTTCTCTCCATCCATTGCGGCACATCTCCATCCCCGCTGCATAGTCCTCAGTCAATGTGTGGACTGGGAAGTAGCCTGTGCCACCATATGTAATTGCTAAGCTGCATGCAGCATGACAGTTCACATACTTCATGTATGCAGTACAGCAGAGCATCAGGTTGGCTGAATGTACCAATAAAGTCCGATCCTTCCTACACAGAGTATAGCTTGCTGACGCAGGGAGTGGATGCTGACAAGGACGTGGGTTTCATGGTCAAGAAGTGTGTTGCTTTGCATTGCACACTAGGNTACAGCAACCCATATCTGCGTGCCTCAGAAACTTGGTGGTATTGTCATTTGCCATTGGCATGTATTGTGTGATGTGTCAAAGAGTGCATGGCTCTGCTTCAGCCACAGCCATCCTGATGTGTTGCATGGAAGTGCTACTGCAATACATTCTGTGCAACAGCTGCCACGAGTTGCTGGACAAATCATGCTTGTTTGGTCTTGTTGAGGCAGCAATGCAGCTGCTTGGCGTTCCTTGNGGCGCAAGTGAGTGATTACGCTCAAGTGCACAGACTGGACAAAGCTTCTTTGCTTGAGCATGCTGTCCTGCGTCTGACAGGCTAATGCCCAACCTGCAAGAACAACCATCTGGCTCGTCCTGATTTCTTCTGTATGAACGATCCTTTTGCACAGCTGCATGCGTGATGCTACTCCCAGTGTCTGCCTCCGCCAATGGCTGCATGCTCTGCTATGACTTGACTGGCGCTGCTGCTGTGTACACATCCTTGCAGCTTCCCGCCACATTGCTTGGATGTTGCCAGGCCTCCTGATATCCCCACTGTTATCAGCACCAAAGCACCAATGTGGCAGCGTGGCCTGCAGGTGTGCCAAGCATGTTTGCGCCTGGCAAATGTAAAAGGGCACTGTTGTTCAGCCATAGATTCTCTTGCGTGCATGGATGTATGCACTGCTCCCAGCTCAATGCTGCGCAATGCATACACTGACTCACTGCTATGAGCGCATCGTCAGAAATCATGTCCTTGTAGTCATTGCCCTCATGGTATGGGTTCAGTGTCAGTGCCCGCCAATCCCACTGTATACGTGGTGCTTGCGTCTTCATGTAATGGTTTGTGGCACAAATGAAGGCACCTGTAACCAGCTATGCGCTCAGCTACAAGACGTTCCTCATGGCAGCAGCAGTAAAGTAACTCAAGCCAGATTGTACACAGCTCGATATGATGTGCCCCACCTGGTGCCTCACACAAATGGGCAGTTGCAACAGGTCTGTTTGGGGATTGCAGATAGGCTGAGTCACATAGACCATAAGTTGAGATGGTCTCATACATCTTGGCCCATGCCACTGTACACATCTCTGGTTGATACTTGGAGCGCAGGTGCCTTACAACGTCTCCAGCCCGGTTCATGTTGTTGATGTGCCTTCGCAAGGCTCTGCAGGTATGTAACATTNCATGAGTCATTTGTCACCTGCAAGCTCAGTCATGCATGTCATGTCCTGCAGAGATCAGCTACGGCGGACGCAAAGCACATTGGAGGACAGTGGAGGTTCAAAATCGGCAGACCTTATTGGCAATGCAGATGAGGAGTTCACGTTTGAGTACCTGCTGAAGAAGAAGGTGAGACTTGGACACACATTGCATTTCAGCTCTTGTGCAGCGGTGTTGGCGGTCATATGTGCCTAGACTAGGTTCTTTTTGAACAACATGTCTGCTGAAAGGCATGANTTGAGGACTCCTGTACCGACTGTGGCTCAGGAGCAACTGCAAAGCCCACAACAACCTGTGCCTTCAAGGTACACTACCCCTAGACTCAGCTGACTGCAGTGCTGGGTGTCTGCTGTCTGCACACGCTATGTGTTTGCACAGCACCTCAGTGACCTGAATTTGCTGCACTTTAAGCATTTGTCATTCCAGCATGTACCAAGTTTGGGCTATATACGGTAGCCCAAACTATAGATATGCCTGGGGCGTTTCCTGGCATCCCTCCTGATACTGCAATGCTGGCGCAGGACATCACCATCCCAGCCACCTCCACCATTAACTTCGTTTCCCACAGCTCTGTGCACAACCTGTATGTGGGCAGCAGCCCCTGTGCTTACACCACTGAGATCTGCCCTGCCAAGGACGCTGCATCCATCAGTGCTTCCTCACCATGCAAGTACACACCAGGCAAAGCAGGTCTGCTAGCCCTGACTCTGCAACTGCATGCATTCCATTTGCTTGATATGTTTTGGTCTTACACAATGTTCAAGTGGTATTTGCCTAGTTCATCTGCTCGACTGCATGCATTGCTGAGGTGGTGTTTGGTGTCTTGCCACTGCCGCATGATGTGNTCCTCTGCTGATACAGCTTGAAAACCCGCATAAACCAATACTTTGCAACTAGCTTGCATCAGAACCTTTTGCAATTACCAGGAAGCTCACTCATTAGTGCAGCCTGACGGAGCCCTGAGCAACAAGCGCTAAGGTGGCTCAATGTTGATATATAACAGACAGGCTACGTCCCCTAACACCATGCTGGGAGATTGCAGTGAACAGCCGTTTTATGCTCAGCAAAGCTTGCAAGCTGTGCCAGCTATCTGCATCGAGTATTGCTCAGCGACTTCACAACCATGCTTAAGATACCGGCGACAGGGTACGTGACTGTGCCGGCAAGGGCGTCAATCTTGCCTTCGGCACCAGGTTTGAAAGTTTGCGGCCCTAGAACAGCTCATACCAAGCGGAGACAACGTATTCAGCAGCGTACAGGTGACTAGAACTGTCGACAAGCCTTGCGAGTCTGACCCGCGCATGCAATTACAAGCGTTGACTGATCCGCGACAATCACCGCAGGCTCACATCTTGGAGCCACTGCCAGTCTGCGGCAATCAGTCGTTACAGCGGCCGCGACTGCTGCCAAGTCAGAGGAAGTACGCGTTGCATCACCTAAAGGAGTAGCCGCACAGTCATAAGGTGTATTGGCGACACACTTATATGTGTTGGCCGACAGTCTTGCTGTGTGCAGTTGTGGGATCAGCTTAAAGGCGATGCAGACAAGGCCTACACCGACGCACAAGACTTGATAGAGCGAGCAGAGCAGGCTCAAAGTGCAGCAGATGCCTCTCGTTCCAGCTTGGAGACTGCTAGACAGTATGTCACTCGCTACTCATGCAAGATATCCACACCATCACTCCATTTCAAGCAGTGTTTCTCATATTCACGATGCAGCAAGATTGCGAAGCAGCGGTATCAGTCAGCGCACAGCAAATGCCTCCAACTGGACCCTCACGTTGAGTGCTTGGCAGGTCTGCCGGAGAAACTGAGGCAAAAGCAAAGTCAGCTGAGTCAGAGGCACAGAGANCTGCAGGTCAGGACGCATAACGAAGCCATTTGGCCTCAAGTCAGCATTGCCCAGGCAGCACAAAGTGAACTGGACAGGACCAAGGCTTTCATTGACCACATCAGGTAAGCAGGCTTGCAAGCTGCATTAATCTCAAGTATCATTCTGGCTGCATCAGGCAGTACCACTTTTTGCATTTTGCAGACAGCTGTGCTGGTTTGCACACATTCAGGACTCTTGCATTCGCAGCAGAATGCATGACTTAAAGCTGCAGACTTCAGAACCATAGCCAGCAGCAGCAGCACTGTTCGTTGCAANTCATATCTGCCTTTCAGGTATGGCCATCTGCAATTACACATTTACCTATCGAAGCACTGCTGATCTCAGAGTGCAACAGATCACAACTGTTCTGCTAGGTTACTTGTCCGCTGACAGACACAGCAGATTGCTCATCGAATTATGTACAGCTGTCACAGCATGTTGCAACAAAANAATAGTCCACAAACAGCTTCTGCGCGCGCTGGAAGGAGGCAGACACCTAGGCGCTCACCACAGCGCTTGTCTTTCCAGCAAGATCAGGTTGCGTCAGATGGGCAGTCACAGAGTAGCTCTCGCATGCAGCCTCAAATAAACGCCCAGCCTGAGTTTCAGGAAGCAGGTATGGATGGGAGGTTGGATGTACATCAGAAGCTGCAGCGAGACTTTGAGCACTACAGGCGACTTGGCCAGCAGAAAAGCGTCAACAGCCCTGGCAGACAGCAAAGCAGTGTTGCAGCTCAGCCGATTCGTGAAAACAATAAAGGCATCGATCTTCTGGGCAAACGCTTGCAGGCCGCTCATAGCATTGCACGAAGGGGCAGGCTACAGCACCAGCCTACTGTAGATGTTGTGCCTAGGTTTGACAGCACGCAATCCTGGCGCCCTGCAAAACGTCCTGTGAATGTAGCTGATAGCATGCAGCAGAGTGAACAGATGCAGCAGGCTTATGCTTTGCCTGCTGATACAACCAACAGGAGACAGCATGTCCAGATCAAGCAGCCTCTTGCTCAGCCAATGGCATCATCTGCAGCAGATCAGGAGCAGTATGTTGAGGACAACCAACCCGTTTTGGCATCCCAGACAGGCAACACAAGTGGCAGACAGCTCGCCCAGGACACTGTGCAGCAACCTCTTGCAGACACTGTGCGGCAACCTCTTGCAGAGCCCAGGCAGCGCAGGAGACTGGCTACAAGAACGCAATCTGTTGTGGCATCTGCCCCGCCAATNGCTTGCTGTTGTGCACACTACATAACAGCATCCAATGTCAATGCCATGCCAAATAGCTGCCTGACACAGCCAGCAACGTTACACAATGCAGGAGCTGCTGGGTAGGTGGATCCAAAGTTACCTGATCAACAGTGTTGTCTTGTCTTGAATGGGAATTTGGCAGCTGGCAGACTGCAAGCAAAAGTCACGCCAGCTGCAGCCCAACAATCATATTCAGCATTGATAGCCTGCAGCTGCCGTAACACCTGCTTGCAGCCTGCTAGCAGCCTTTTCGCCCAAGGTACGCGAGCATACACTCGCAATGTGTGCTGCCTGGAATCTGCAGCAGCAGGCNATGATGCTGACCTGAAAGATCGTATGAAGCAAGCACTAGCTCTGCTAGGTCCTGATGAAGTCAGAAGCATCATGTCTCAAGAAGGCAAAATCGAAGTGACATGCGAGTTTTGTCAAGAGACGTATAGCTTTGGGCAGCAGGAAGTGCTGGCTGCTGCTTGACGCGTTGCTATATGACTTATAGAAGATGATTTAGTCATCTTGGATTGACTGCATCTATGTCAGCTGTCATGGCAAGCTTATGTCTGTGTCTCAAGCGATGAGCCGTTAAGACTGACGACTTGCAGCAAGCAGGCACATGTGTGCATGTTGTGGCCTGTGTCATACCAAGTAATTACCTCATTAACTATATTTATTTATTATAATCGTGAAGGCTTCAGTCATTACATAGCAGTAGAGCATCATCCTGTGTTGTCAGACTCACGATTAGTCCTCAGCAAGCCACAAACGTACGTTTACTACTTTACCCCCTTTTGATCGCGTACATGCTCGGATCCACCTACGTATCTTACTAGGCAAACATGCACACGGCACCTACAAGCAGCTGAGCTCCGTTTTGAACACATTCTCAGAACTGCGTACAAAGTCATGCCACAAGCTTAATGATTTGGCCATGGCTGCTAAGGTGAAACTACACTAATTCGGTTGCCAGTCACTTCAAGATACGCGCGGCAGCACTCAACTTTATCCAATTTGTGTAAGCCTTACTTTGTACCTTGCTTCATACTTGGCAGTTCTATACCATGTTTTCTCCCTGATAGATCCTCATTCAGATCAAGCAAGATTGCTCCACATCACGCAAGGGTANATGCAAGTAGTATACAAGATAAAACCGACTTCCTGAGTTCTGAGTTCCCTACAAAAGAGTCTCATGGCCCAGTGTTGTCAGGGTGTACAACATGTCAACATCGTGATTGGACAAGCTTTGACATTGGTTATTGACAGCACTAGTACGGCTTGAATTTGCGACTTGCTCGCCACTCTGCGATTTTCTTTTTATCCTGCTCAAACTGCTGCTGCAACTCCAATACATCTGCAGCGCGACAGCAGAAGTGAGGATGTCAGCTGCAGTAAGCAGACGCTTTTACAGCGAGCAGGTCTCAAAACACACAAGTACCTATGCAAATACTTTCCTCTAGCAAGATTGGCATTTCATGCATCCTGACTGTTGGGTTGTCAACAACGCACAGCAACAATCTGCAATTATGGGCACAGGTTTTGTTGTGCCAGGTCTTGCACAACACAGTAGCCATTGTTCTCACCATTTCGCCGCCTGTCTCTAGCTTGGAAGCGATAGAAGTCCACCAGCTGCTTGGGTGCTTTCCTCGACAGCGCAGCAGCTGCCACAGCAGGCGCCACTGCCCCCACTGCTGTGCCTCCTTGGTCAGTGCTCTTCTTCCGGCCCTGCATACAGCTGTCATTTGACACAGCTGCATGTCTCACAAACACTCAATTGAGTAGTGTGGCCTTGACAGCAGTTGCAGTAGCAGGCACTGTAGTCAAAGTGCCATTCCTAAAACAATACATTTCTTGCATGGTGCAAGTGANAGAGGTGAGCAAGGCCATGGACCAGCTGAAGAAGGACAGGGAGTCCTTGGCCAAGAAGGAACGCCTCATGGACCAATCCCTCAAGGTATCTTCTTCTTGTACTACTGCACATGAATGGTTTCAGAGGGCATGCCAGAGTCCCTCAAGGTAGCCATGTTACAGCTCTTTCCTGGTCAGTATAGCTGCATAGAATAGCTGCTCAGGGCATGTACCAGATCACTGTCATCCTACAAAGAGGCCTTTAGCTGAGTCATGTCATCATACACAGCAACTTCNGGCCTGAAGCAGTAGGCGATCTGAAATGTGTGACTCACTGACCAGATGTGTTGTTCTGCTGTTACCTTGCAACACACTCCACAAGCATGCGTGAGGGCCAAGCACATGTTGCTGTCAATGTAAAGTTACAGCGCTGGGGCTGTGTATGGGCCCAATGCCTGGTGTGACACTGACAGCCATACCCTTTGCTACATATTGATCTTGGAGCAGCAGGCACTGCTCATGGCAACCACCGCTCATGGCAAACACCGCTCATGGCAAACACCGCTTATGGCAAACAGGTCATGTTGCTTCGTCAGCATTTGCGGCACATGACACAGGCTTAAAACTGTTTCATCACAATTGCAATGAGTTGCAGCGAGGAGGGAACCGACAGCTTCATCTACCACTGCTGTTCAACCACGCAGTCAACATTTTTGAGCCTCCTAGAACAGTTGCTGTTTGGTCACCATGTTTTTGTTCCATGCTGTGCAATGCATCATTGGTGATGAAGTGCGTATTTGCAGAAATTGATGCAGATCAACCTGAAGGCATATGTTGACAGCACAGTCTCAATTGCCAAGCTCGTTTGTTGCAGATCAGCAGCAAGCAACTGAGGGATGACTTGATGACAATGCTGATTNTATAACTTCCCTTTCTTGACCAGCTTTCTTGCAAGCCTCGACCACAGACGTGGCCATTGCTGACAAGAATATGAGGCCGACATCCTGAACTTGCCCTACTGCATATGGCAGGGTGCTCTTTGCACTGAATATCNGAAGAGAAGTCAGACTACGATTTGGGATGGGATCTCCAAGAATGGTGGCGGTGGTGGCAGTGGCAACATGGGCGATGGACAGAGGATCAAATTCAACATGAGTGGGAACCCTGTGGGCGGCAGCATGGAAGACATCTTTGGAGGTGAGCCTCGACAAGAGTTGAAATTGCCAACACTGTTGTTGGCGTATCTGAGCACTGCACACATCTAATTGCACATAGCAAAGTTCAACAATACTCAATTCAGCACGTGCCTGTCGGTTTGTTGTTGAGCTCTTGCTGGTGAATTATCAAAGTTTTGTATCGCTCGCAATGCACCTGCAGTGTCTGGCATCAGCCATAGGGAACCATCAGCGCAAAGTGTGTATTTACTTCGCTATGTCATGGCTCCAATCTTGTCACAATTCCTGAAGCACTCCTGCTTGCCCTGCAGCTGTGGGTGGTATGGGTGGAGGTATGCCAGGAGGTATGCCAGGAGGCATGGGGGAAGGCGGCAGACCACGAGGTGAAGAATACAAGCAGCAGTTTGCTTTGCAATGCTGTACTATGCTGCGCTGTGATTTGCTTTGCAGTGCTACACTGTCGCATGTTAAGCTGCTCTGCAGTGTGAACTGCTGTGCTGTGCTATGCTGACAACAGCGTGACCTGGTATCAAAGCGCCAGTTTGGCGGCAAACCTGCCATGCAATGCCTTAGGAGTGTCAGAGTTGGCTGACTCTAAACTACACAACCAGAAAATCACCTTTAAGGTCCTCAACTGCCTGTTTGAGAGAATCAGGCTTCTCTTCCCACTTCATGAGCAGTCTTCCATCATCATTACTACGGATCACACCATCAGGACGCAAGCTAGCACTTTTCTCTGACAACAAGGTCATTGTGCTGTCTGAATCACCCTTGTCACGTAATGGTAGAAAACCTTGGTTGGACTCAGGCGCCAGACTGTCAAGTTCTTGCAAAGGCACAATGAGGCCAGAATTGACATTATGCATTGTGTCTGGTTCGCCGCCCCCAATCCAAAGCTTGTATTTGAGCTGAGTAGAGACAACCCTTGCCAGTACTGCAGCTGAGCCATTGTCCAGAACAAACATTCGCCTCAGAGTCGAACTGGCCCCAAGCATGTCGAAAACGTCTTGCTGTATTGGGATCTGACATGCAGGCTGCGCAAATAATACATCTGCTAGCTGATCAGGAGTCTGTGGCAAGGCGAACAGTCCTGGCTGCAATAGACGTTCGCATCGCAGGTCTGACATGTCCACAACAGTGGCCACTGCAACCCACCACAGNTTTGTGCAGCAGCTCAACAAGCTCAAGACTATACAGCAGCGCATTGCTGCAGCTTTTGAAAAGCTCAAGGTGGTTGAGGTGAGAACCATTTGCAGTTCTCTGCTTCATGGATCGCAGCAACAGCATCAAGGTAAGGCATGTTTGCAGACCCGAGCTGAGAGGATCAGTAGGCATTTAGCAGAGCAGGACCTGCGTCCAGCACCTGCCTGATGCCCTGAGGCATGGCAGGACTGCATTTGCAATGTGGACAGCCACTGACATTCGAGTCACAAACCCTGCATCCTGGCGATCACTGAGGTCTCCATACTGGGCAGAATGATGCCAGACCCAGGGCATGCAGGCACAAACATGCTAAGCAAAATCGTTGCTGTTTGAGATGGCTGGGAGGCCTGACCAACACACGTCTCATTCCTGCGTACCCAGAAGTACAGCTATCAACTGTCTAAGCTCATCACTGGATGCTCAGGCTGGCAATGCTAACGACTTAATGATATGCAGGTATGAATTGCTTGAGTGTGCACAAAGCTGTTGTGCATGGTGTGCTCTCTTGTGGTGTCTGCTCAGCAGGGCAGTTAATACCATGTATGCGTGATGACCATAATAAGTGTACACAGTCATCAGTAACGTATATTTGCAATGCACTGCAGGCTACATCGACAGTGCCCTGACTTGAGACCTTTCTGCCCTTGACTGGGAGATTTCAATTTGATCAGTAGCTCCAGGAGCCATTCACATCAACATGGCATCTAAACATGTAATCATTCACGACATGTAATTGGNTGCAATGCAGCTACAGGTGCTTCTCAGTGCTAGCTGCTGATTGTGCAAGCACACAGGGACACTGTCAAAGCACATGAGTAGACAGGGTTGCCTCTGATTTAAGGCGCAGTAAAGTAATTCTCACGCCTGCATAGCAACTACCAGCTGCTCCATGCAGCTCCACCAAAATCGGCTTGCATCGCCAAAACAGCTTGTCAGCAGCAGATTTGCACAGTGAATGTTGCCCAGTTGGAACATGCCTTTTCACGCTTGATGCGCATCACATAGACTTATGTCAATGACTGCATTGTGGCTGCATGTGTCAAGTCAAGCTGCATGTACTTTACAAGGGCGACATGCACAGCTTGCTCAGGTGAATGAGCACATACTGCTGTCTGCCGGCATACATGTATACAACAGCGCAGGACCTCATCTCTGAAAAACGCAACATCTGTATCACCACTACTTGGATCATTGCGTGGGTCACCCCTGCATGGACTTCCTGTTCCTGCATGCTGCTCNCAAGCGAGATGAGGCTTCATCATGTTCCTGCTGCAGATATCGATGCCTCTTTGCATATGCTGCCACCTGCAAGTTGCCAAGAGCTTGACTTGAGTGGGAGCAAGCAAGACAATAAACGACACAATAGCACTTTGGCTTTGTACTAAAGCATTGTTGGCTTAGGGTGCAATTTTGCAAACTTTCAAACTTCAACAACTTGACAAAGATAGCATGCTGACCATCATACGCAGCACAAGGTGACAAGTGTTGGGTGAGCAATTGCAGCACTGCAAGCATGGACACGATGCCACCCATGCAGTGCATTGCATTACACATCTGATAGAAGGCATGCTCAGAGTAGGGTCCTAACTTGACTAGCTAGAGGGTGCACACAAACTTGCACTGAGCACTCCTTCGCTGCTCTGGCATGGGCATGACGCTGTGCTGTACTGCTGCTGAGGTGAAGACGCTACAGCAGAGTACACATGGCTGCAGTAGCCAGATGACCCAGCCTTTGTTTGCTATGTTTCTTTTGTGTAGTATACTTGAAAGACTCAAGTTCAAGCTGGCATCCAAACAAAAGCAATCATCAACTTGTACTGTGCTTTTGANTAATTTTTTGGAAGATGGCACAAAATATGCAGTACATAGGGTATGTAGAACAGGTACTGCCGGTTAACACCTGAGCCATAGCGAGGCAGAATGCCACATGCGTGTATGTGACAGCGGTATCAAGAATATGTGAGTGTGCAGTGGTGTACAGACACTGGGCGAGTGTGCAGACAAGGCATGGTTGAAGACTGGACATCAATTGTCACTGACAGGCAGGAGTTGACACATAGGTATGGTGCAGAGAAGGCGTGGTCCATGTAAGCGTGTCAAGCATTCGCGTCAGAGTGCAGGCTGCTTGGCACACTAGCACACTTGTGCAGATTGCTACTGCAGTGCCAGAGCTTGCAAAGAGGCTGAAACATGTCGAACTGGCCTGCAAACTATGCAAACTGTTGCATGTGGGTTTGCACTCTTCAGTAGTAACTGCAAGCAACACACCTGGGTGTGTTGTGCCATGCAGCCTCCACATGGTGCACGCACACTCACCCAACTGCGGTGTATTGTGCAAGCAAAATGTGTGGGCAAAGATGCGGTAAAGTAACAAGCGCAAGCGTCGCACTGGCAAGTGGGACCAAGTGAAACAGGTGGTATCAGCCAATCAGCACAGGGAATTTTGATGCAGCCATATGCTGTGACTGATCNATTAAGCAGCTAGGCATGTGTGCGTGTGCAAATGTTGCACTTCTGCCCATGTGGAACATGCATAAGAAATATTGGCCCATCTCATTATTGTGTTGAGCGCATTCCTGATTGTCAGGAGACGTGATAAAGATGCAACTACAAAGTATGCAAAGTCTACACTGTCTCATCAGGCTTTGCGCCAACAATGATTCCATGAACAGCACACAACCTCAGGAATGTGTACAGCACCATGAAGTTATTGTATCACAGCTTTGTGCTGATGCTCTGGAGCATCAGTGATCCTGTCACATGGCTGTACTTACCAAGACAGGTGGAAGGGCAGCAGCAGCAGTATGGGCTGAGTGCAGGCAACAGCATGCAGCAGCAGCAAGGTGGCCTGATGCAGCAACAACAGCAATGCGAACAGCTCAGAGCTACAAGATTGTGTGGCAGCAAATTCGATATTGCTGCCATGTATCTGCGTCGTGCTCTCGAATTTGAAAGCTCGTTGACCGGACTCGTTAGGTCACGTTCACAACTTCGAGCGTGCTCATCTACACGCCAGCCAGCAAACGCCAGAGATCTCAGATCACGAGCAAATCCATAGCAACATCGTTGACACAGGTCTCAGATATGCGAGAGGCAGACGGTGGGCTCAGCAGTGCACGATCACTGAACTGATGCTGTAACTACACGGATGGCAGCAGACGGACTACGTGCGTACGTTGCGCAAATCAACGCGAGAGTCACAGAGGAGGAGTATGAGCCAGAGTTTGACGACAAAGACCTGAAAAAGGACAAAAAACTGCGGTATTGGCCTATGCTGTTCAGGCATTCTCTTCCAAATTTCCCCAAATGCTGAATGTAAACTCTGCGTTAGAGAAAACGAAGATCTCGAGCATGGTGCAATCCTGCGAGCGACCGTTCAAGAAGGCACGGGGACTGTACTCCCCCAAGATGGCGATCTGGTGCGGTGCCCTGTGCTTCCAGTGACATACATTAGTGTCACAGCTAGAGTGCCTTAGCTTGTGTTCTGCAGTGCATGTTGGTGAAAATAACCCACTATGTAGGTATACATACATGTCACCACCATTGCCAAGTCTGGCAGCATCTTGCACANCGCTAGCACTATGCTGTAAGCAGACATGCAAACAGTCTGCAGGCTAAGATGCGCTTGGCGTGATGTAAGTTTGTGGTACAAGGAAGAACGCATGTTGCACGGCGCTCACCTATCTCTTCAATGGACATATCCTGCGAATACCGTGACACTTCAGTGGAAGACTCTAGCAGGTGACTTATTTGGGAAGCCTCGGCTTGGATCGCACTCAATCTCCTAAGATCAGCTGAGTGCGTCTCGTGCAGTCTCATGAGCTCCTGGGAGTGAGCAGCATGCAGCTCAGCCTGCTTCTTCTGGGCTGCAGCTTGACGCATTGTAACTTTCAGCTGTGCCTCCTGTGTAGCCTGCTGAGCTATCCGCAGCTCTTCTTCATGAGCGGCAAGCAGATCCTTCAGCTGCTGCACACTGCATTCTGCCTCAGCTGTGCTTCTTGATGCTGCAGCCTGCCACACATAGAGCCACTGTATCAGCACGAAGAGCATGCAGCTTACCATCTAGTCGCGGCTGATCATACTGATCAGCAACAACCCTCCAACTTCAAACATGGTCAGGTTGCAATGTAGCATGCACTGATATGTAACAGAAGTGCCAAGCCAGAGAGTACGCACAGACGATGGTGCATGTTGCAGCACCAATGGTTCTAAAGTCTAATGACTGGGAAAGAGTGTTCACACACGTAGCAGTGCATGCCTGGTCAGCGAACTCCTGCTGCGCTTGCTGCAGCTCCTTGGCATGTGCACTTCTGAGCTGGTTCAGCTCTGTTTCATGGTCCGATCTCTGCCTCTCTACAATGCTTTCCAGGTGTGCTGCATGTGCAGCGAAATCTGCTTGACAATCATCCTGCAGTGGCATACTGAGCCTCTTGACAAAGCAGTCAACCATGAAACAAGGCATAGTGTGCTACAGATTCCGCTGCATTACGTATACACGTGCAAAAGCCTACGTGTGACAGAGGCATCTGCGCGCATGATAAGTCAATGCATGCGCAGTGCATGAACTGCAGAGGGCCTTGAGCAAGTCATGCTGTCAACAACGCATTTCAGTTGGCAATGCTGCTGACCTGGCTGCTGGCTTGTTGGCTTGCTTGCGCTTGCATGAAATCATCACGCTCAGCCTCTAGCTGTTTGATATGCTCTGGACCAGTGGCACAGCAGCCCCCAATAATGGAAGCTCCAAGATCCTTCCACTCTTGAGCATGCCTTGCATATGCAGCAGGAGTGATAACGTCATTTTTGTCATAATCACCTGCAGAAAAGGCAGCTGTAAGTCTTTTGCATAGAAACCCAAATTACAACATGTAATTCATGCCAAGGAGTGGGCACATAGCCATTTCTGCCATTAGCACCAGCCAGGTCAGCCTACATGTCAGCATGTGAGCAGTTGCATTTATACTGGTCAGCATGTGCTACACTGCAGCTCCTGTAANCCCTTGCACGGCGTATATATTGTACATACACAGTGAACACAGCAGTGCCATGCATCAATATGGGTCAATATCACCATAACGGGCAGCCTCACAATTACAGATTCATGTCAGCTTGAGGCATGTTGCTGCTTGCCAAGCAACCCACCTAACTGTGCACTGTGACGCAGATCTGGCACTGGCTGTGAATGACATGTGACCTGATGCCTGTCTGCTGCAGTATACGGAGGAATATCTGCTATGGGCTTGAAGTAGAAGATGGGGTGAGGCCTGAGGAGGTGCCCACTGCTGCAGACATTGAAGAGGCAGCCCGCCTTGCCAATGCGCATGACTTCATCATGGCCCTCCCGCAAGGCTATGACACGGTGTGGCACTGCTGGACTGCCATGCACCTGAATGGACTGTAGTTTGCCAAGCGCATTGCTGCATGCTGTGGTGTTTGTTGGCGGTGATATTTTTGTCACGTGTGCTGGCAACTGTGCATATTTCTAGCAAGACAAGTCATGTGTTGCCACTGCATTCACACTCAAGAAGCATTTGTACAGCATTGTGGCGAGGATGGTACTTGACAGTTGCTTAACATTGCTGTTATTCAANGCCAGTCCTCCTGCTCAAATTTCTCAGCCGCTGGGCTTTCACATTGTCAATCTGTGAAAGCTGATCTGCATGCAATGGTGCAGATGGTTAGGCATAAGTCAGGCATTGTTTCAGATGAGCCGGCAGGCTTAGTACTGGTGCTTATACAAATGCTAACAATCAAGTTCAGCATGAGGTTTGGCAGAACAACAACATGAGCTTGACCTGTAATGCATGCGTGATTGTGATGCATTACCATTTGCAGGCAGAGCACCAGCACTACAGCGTTACAATCACAGCTTCTGAGATGATGGCTCTGCCAGAAATAACGGTCACTCAGTGCTGACTTCACATAGACAAGCTTCTGGGCGGTGTTGGATGAAGCTGCATTCTCTTACAATGACAGGTTGAGGACTTCATGCTGAGTAACAGAATGTGACGCCTGGTGTGTACAGGCAGCAAATTGCAGGGCAATTACTGAGTGCAGTTGCTGCAGTTAGGTGCTGCCGTAACACAGAGCAAAGCCGTTTCAAGTACAGCCCTTGCATGCTGCGTGACGTCCTTTTGATAGTCACTGACAGCATGTGTAGCTAGCATTGTTGCTGTAAAATTCACTGTGGTACTCTTCCTCTGACTCTTGATTTCCGGTATGCAGATGCATAACGACCATCACCATGGCATTGTGTGACAGTGTTGCTTGGCTTAGCACCGTACTGGCAGTGAGTGCCTTGNGCCGTTAAGGGTTGCACATACAGGTCAATGACAGCTGTCAATGGTTTGCACGTGCTGCCTGCATATCAGATCAATGCTGGAACTGCGTATGGGGTGAAGCAGTTTGCATGAAATTGCAATGTCTGCAACATAGAATGGGTTGCAAGCATTCTTGCATCCGTGTCATGTAGCTTGTCTCTGTTGAAACCTGTGCCATGTGACCTTGGTGCACGCCTGTAATCACAGCAGTCATGAATTGCACGCTGAGGCGGGGTGTAGTAAGGTTGCAAGTCATGCAAATATTTCATGCGCCGCTGCATGATGCTGAACAAGGGAATCAATGTTGTCTTGACTGGCATTTCAAAGGCTCAGAGTTTCCAATAAGTGCACTGCATATAGCTTGGATTAGTTCTGAGCAGCCAATGGTGCATAGCCACTTGGTGGTAGCCAACAGCTGCCTTGCTCATGAGCAAAAGGGAAAACCTGTGTCACATCTTTTGTGCCACCATCAGCATATGCAAAGCTGCAACAACAGTCTGCTTGCTNCTTCTGATGCATGTGTGTGCTTGACTGATAGCTGCGTGGGAAGCAGCACAGTGTAATCATAACAAGGGAAAGGTACAAGGAAACACCTTGCAGTTCAGGCGTATTATAGCGACAAAGCCTAGGTTAAGCCAAGCTTCCCTACGCTAGTCATGCACTATCAAGGCACACATGACATGGAGTTTCATGATGCTGTGTAACATACCGTGAGGGATGCAATGAGCTGATTCAATGCCAGCTTTGTGGCTGCCGCTGTGCCAACCGCCCCCATGTGTTTGGGCTCTTGACTAAGCTTAGTCAGTACTGGCCATGCTTTGCTGTCCTGGGGTTTGGTCTCTGAGCCGACCATGATCAACAGTGTGCCTTTGGATGCTTCTGGCTGTGAGCCCAGCACTGGAGCTTCCAGGTACTCTCCAGAAGCCTTCTGAACCTTGGAGGCAATCTCGCAGCTTTCCTTGGGCCCTGCGTGCACCTTAGCTTGCTTCAGAAAGTGAGGCAAAGGTGAAGTGCATCAGAAGGCATCAGAACAGCTGAAGGTCTGCCAGCTTGACATACACCTTGCATCACAACNGGAGCTGCTTCTGATTCAGCATGAGTACGACCACACTGCCCCAGAAGCCCCAAGCCCTACCTGGAAGTTTCTGGCCTCGCACAAACGCATTGACGAGGGCACAGGATCGCTTCTGGTTCAGGGTGGGAAGCTGAATCAGGCTCAGGGACTTGTACCGCAGCCCCACATGCACACATTGGATCCCCACCCAGGCCCATACTGCATTGGTGGGGTCCCCAGTTGCATCAATTGCGTTCAACAAGAGGATGCTCAGGGCGAGCCCTGTTAGCTGTGCTGCAACCTCCCAAACCTGCCACATATGCACCTCATTGTAACAGGCTGCTTCTGACATCAAAATAGACCTGTGCTTTGAAGCAATGCTACGTGAGAGTTGTTAGAGATACTCTACATTGGCCTGTCATGATGACTCTGGTGGCTAAAGTGAATGCATCACATTTGTCTGTATCAAAACACCCTTTATGCTCTCCCCATGGGGTACATGGGCACCATGCCACACAGCAGATTACGACTGCAGTAGAATTTAGAAGGATTTAGTAGGGTCTAAACCCTAAACCCAATGCACAGCACCTCACAGCCTTGAGCTACGCATCACGGCAGAGGATACAGTTACTCATTGGCACAGCATGGTATGCACAGCTTAGCACAGCACAGCATAGTATGCACACTCTGTGAGCAACAGTGTAGTGCAACTGTCAGCAAGCACTCTTGATGCATGCAATATGTCACTCACAGCATGTTCAAGGCATGTGACATGTGATGCTGTGCGGTGAATCCACTGACAGCATTGCAGGAAACAAACGCACTTCATGCAAGTTGCTGATGCAGTGTTGCATGCAGGGCGACAGAGATTGTAGCTCTTGTCTTTGTGGGAGTGATGATCTCAGGATTTTGCCTGTGGATCGGCCGCATGTGGTGGCATCGCCTCAGACACACACACCAGATTGCAAGCCTGAGCCTTGGCCCCCTGATCTACAACAGCATTGTTGCCCTGATGCTGCTGGNCAGACTGAGTATTGCAAGAGTGTCAAGACATGTAAAGTAGGCATCGTGGAAGCAGCTTTGCTCAAAGGGAATCCTAGGGAAGAGAATGTTTTGAAATCTCAGATGCTGCAATTGCGGTAGACGACTTAAGGCTGTATAGCAGTGTATCAGTCATTGTGATTGGACCCTGGAAGGACAAGTTTTGCAAACATGTGAATCGAGGCAAGCATGACTCATACATGGTGGCTGACCCAGTATCAGTCAGAATAAGAGTGTGTAGTGCTTTGCTTGGTGTAGCTGTGAGGCATGGTAAGTATTNTGGGATTGGAGCCTGACACCTTGTTTGAAGCTCCTGCCCCATGCCTCAGCTGGTCTGGCAAGCTCAATGACCTTCAAATACACCTCATCCAAAATGGTAAGCTTGTGCCATGCACGGTCATTTGGTGCTCAAGCTGGAGCAGCTGTAATCAGCATTTAGCTCTTGAGACCATCATGTCAATGCATGAGACACCTGGCACAGTGCTCTCAGCACATGCATAGCTGGTGTGCACTAACTTGCTTAGTACTGTCATGCCTGGTACACCAGCTGTGACAACTGACAGTACATAAAAGCTACCCAGAATCTACGGCCCGGTGTGGGTCTGACATGCAACCTGTGTGCNGCCTCTGACGAGGTTCCAAGACTCGCAAGTCACTGGCTGCGCAAGCCCTCGACTCCTGCTCGCAAGCGTGGGCAATCCTGCCGAAGATGTCACTGCTTGTACCCGCAACACATGCGTCGCAGATTGATTGACACGAACCGACTCAGGTCTGTTGACTTGCGATTGAGACCTAGCGACCTTTGCTGGCTGCCTCTGACAATTGAACGGACATCGTCATGCGCTGTGCAGTGCTTGCAGTATGCGCTGCAATTTACAGCAGCTTTTAGTTGCCGAAGCACACACGTTTGTTAGGGAGCGTGTGTTAGTTTTTAGCATAAGTGAGTGGTAAGGAAGAAGAAGCGAACAACTAGGCCACAGGAGACGGCTACTTTTGTTGACACACTTCTGTGGTTTAGTCTTACTATCACGTGGCAGAGACATTTGACCTTCCTCTCCAACGGTAATGTACTTTGATGCGCATCAGGAATGACTCACTCCAAACGGCTAGCTTGGTTTTTCGCAGATCTGCCACGCTGGCGCGTGGGTTGCATAGGGTGCAAATTATGTCATCTGTGCCTTTCCGATGTGGATAAAGTGTGTCAAAATCTTCTCGTCTTGAGCTTGATTTCTGTGACATGGCAGTATTGTGATGGCACATTTGCTTGCAAGTACGAGCTGGAATATGCCGCGCTCGTGCAACCACACTTGTCATCCACGGCAGTTGCGAAATTTGAACTTGATGCAAGCACCGTTCAACCGTTGCTGCACACAACGGCTACCTGACTCTTTTCGTCTTGCAATTATGTGTGAGAAGTTGCTAGGTTGTGTATCATACAGGCACCTNAACAAAGATCTGTTTGTCTTGGGGGACCCGGTGCTCATGCCTGCAGAATGATTTGTTCTATTAGGTCTTCGCTCTCAATTTTTCCGTTTTCCGATGCGTCATCTTGAATCAAAAAATAGGTTTTGGCAGAGCCTGTGCTTGTGCCTGCAGAATGATATGTTGAGGAGAGCACGCGCAGAGTTTGATGGCTGCATAAAGCAGATCACAAGCTGGGATGAGTTCGTCCCAACACTTGATGAGAAGAAGATGGTGCTAGCTCCTTGGTAAGTTTGAGGTTGTTCTGCCACTACATATAAGTTCAAGACTTGCGTTAGCCTATGTGCTCAACACCTGCAGGTTCAACAGGCATACTGCATCAGCAATATGGTGATGCTGTGTTCACGTGTATGCTGTGCACACTATCTTGGTGATGCGTGACAGGTGGCGTACAGCAATGTACTGAGCTGCTCAACATGCCACATCAAGAAGTGATGCAGATGCAAGTTGACCATGTCCAATAGTGGCATGCGATACCTATGTTACATACTGTTACCTACGTCAGCTACTGATACCTACAGGCTTGCAGTACAATTCATACAGCAGTGCGTGAACACCTTCCAGGCAGCTTGCAAGAGTCTATGGACATTCATTTTGTTGTCACATGCTTGGGAGATGGTCCAGGATTTGCTGCAGGTGTATCGAAAACTACTGATCATTGTGTTTTGGCATTTGCAGGTGTGATGAGGAAGCAGTAGAGGATGATGTGAAGAAGAACAGTGCCTCAGGAGATGCAATGGGAGCTAAGACTTTGTGTATACCTTTACAACAGCCAGACTTACCTGAAGGAACTAAGTGCTTCAGAACAGGCAAACCCGCTAAGAACTGGGTATTGTGGGGCAGATCCTATTGAGCATCAGTGACCCTGCTACTGCTTGTTGAAGTCAGTCACACTAGTTTTGTTCCAGTCCACAGCCTGTGCAGCCTGCATGTATGTGCAGCGTCGCTTTGTGCAAGGAGAAAGCCGTCCTTCCGTTCATAGTCCTGGTACTTGACAGCTTTTGCACTTGCATGCCTAAATCAGAGGCCACCTCGTGTCTGATTGCTTAAGCGAGATCTGTAGGTGCATGCNGACAAATCAGCACGGCGTGGAGCCCTTGCAAGGTTGCCAAATTGGCAAATGGTGCCTGGCACCAACTTTGTGGTGGATAAATTCGGCAGCAAGGCTTATGAGGCAGCACCAACCAGCAAGCATTGGTTCTTGACACACTTCCATGCCGATCACTATGGCGGGCTGGGGCCACGCTTCAAGCAAGGTATGCTAGAGCTCATTTACGCTCAAGCGATGATCTGTACAGCTTATGACCAAACGTGAATCTGACCTGTGACGTTTGAAAGTCAGAATGTGGCTCAAGCTAAATTGCAGTAAACACTGTCATTGCAAGTCACGCAGCGGGAAGACCTTCGACAAAACACAGCTAGAAAGTGATGGCACANTGATGGTTGTGAGGCTTGTGACGCATCTGGTGTTTATCTGTTGCTGCGTCAATTTGTGTCTATGCACACATAAACCCCTTAGTGTCTAGACTGTGGAGCATATGTTCGCCGCAGAACTATGATAGAACACGCCTAATAGGTACCTAGCATTGGCTGGAACACCTGTAACGGCGGACCTAGCATCGGCTGGCACCTGAAAATTATTATTATTATTTTACTATTATTATTATTCCTATTATTATTAAATTGTTGCGTGTAGATTATTATTATTATTGTGAACTATTATTATTATTATTATATTATCAGAAACAGGACATGATATTAAACCAAACCAATCGTCTTGTACATGTACATCTTGCATGGCAGAACTCACACTCACAATGTTTTTGACCCTACTACTATATTCTCCCCTACTCGCCTATTGGCAGAGCAAGCACACTGCCTGCAAGACAGGACAGTGACATGTGCCGAACATATTGCCATGCCTTGTGCGAAACGGAGCAGACTGACGCAGAGCACAACATCAAAATTGAGCACAGTACCAGGAGACACTCCAACCCTGCCACGTAGCCCATCAGCATTGTACACTGCAATCCACGACTTTACCCAGGTAATCATTGGTCTCCTGTTCTGTGCATCAAGGGCGTTCTTAATATAACAGATGCATTATGACACAATACGAAAAAATGCTTTATGGCTTTATACCAAAAGTACACTAGGAATGCCTAGGGCAAATGGAACGACGATGGGGTGGCATGCATAGTGCTGCCGACCCCATTGCTAATAGGCATATCTAGCAGGGCAGAAAATTGCCCTAACGACGCAACTGGCAATGCTGAAGGGGCTGCTGTATTGCCCTGTGGAAGCAGGCCTGCTGATACCAAGCTTGCAATGGAACCCATGTGGTTGGATGTGAGCGCAGCAGGCACAGAGGAATTTGGCGGGAAAATATAGCTGTTGCTTTGGGCTGTCGTAGGCATGGCATTTGCAGCCATGCCCAATTGCAATGCTCCAACCATGCCTTGCAGTTGACTACTGCCACCTGACAGCTGCTTCTGCAGCGCTCTTTGGCCAGCTGCGACTGCAGCTGTAGTATTTGTCAACAAGCTGTTGACAACTCCCGCCTGAGGAATTGGCGGGAAACCTGGCGCAGCTGTGGATGCCATGGGAAGTGGCGCCAAAGGTCCCATGGGGATGACTGCTGGCTGTGGCATGACAGGCAGCATGTGGAACCCCTGTGACTGTGCCATGCTGGCTTGGCCCACAGGATTACTCATAAGCCCTGGAGTTGGAAGTGCCCCACTCTGGGATGAAAATACTGTCTCTACAGACTGAACTGCCCCTAGCCAGCACCTCAAAATACCCTCTACTGAAGGTGGATACGGAAGCGTGGACAAGGAGGTTTGCAAAACACTTCTTAGTGTTTCACCCTGTAACAACAAGAAGAAGAGTGGTGACAGGTTCTGGTCAGCCAACAAGACCACTTCACCTGTCAGATGTGTGAATCGACAGTGACTTGTGTGAGTCATGGCGACTTCAGAGCAAAACACATTGCATATTGGTCTTCAACGCCAAGCCATCAATGCACAAACACATGCTTTGAACGGTTCCCAATGGCTTGCACATGGCCTTTGGAGCACGTTCCTTACCCTTCGCAATAGACACATAAGCATTTCATGAAACAACACACAATATGACACAATATGACGAATATAAAATCCAAAACAATACCTGTGGGGCGTGTGGAGAGTCCTTTGAGGTGCGAACAACAAGGCTTGGAGGCTCTGTAGGGTATGCACTGGTCAGACGTAGGGTAATGGCTCGCCATGTGTCAGCTGAGTCAGCTGATGATGCACAGCCACATGGGGTACATGTGAGCATGATGCAATCCTGGTGGGANTGGTGACACATCGTTTCCTGTCAGTCCTGCAAATGGGTGTGTCTTTACTCCACCTGATGTGTTATATGGATACGTCACAACTGGCAAGTGGGTAAGACATAAACAGAAACTGGGTATGACATGTGCAGAAAGTACGTGGTCATGTGGGGCAAGCCACCAAGCAGATGGGTGTGAAACAGAGCTGGGTGTAGGTTCGACATAACAAGTCAGACATACATCTCACGCCTGGTAAGTATCAGTAAGTTGCCCAGTAAGTGGGTATGGTCAGCTTGGCTTCTGGCTGTGACATGCGATCTCTGTAGCATGCCTGACATTGCGAGTGGGTGTGATACGAAACTGTTCAGGCTACATTTGCCAGTTGGGTACAGCATGTCAGCGGTTATATCTTACGTGTATAAACGTGAGTGGGACCTGCAGCTCAAGGCACCATGCAATGCTAGCTTGCAGAGCATCACGATCTTGATTTCAAGTGACTGCAGTCAATGAACTCGAATGCCACCTGCTTGCCTATTGTGGGTGTCTGCACAAGTTCGCTGCAGCAAGCATAGCTGACACTGAAGACATGGCATACCTGCTGCAGCCACAAAACATGCTTTACATGTACGACTTTGCTTTGCAGACGAGCAACTCTCTGCCAGGTGCATCTCTCTGTCAGCCAAGTCGGCTGTGCCCCTCTGATCATCAGTTTGTGGGGCTTCGTTTGCAGTACCTACACTCAGATTGGCAATCAGACCCAGTTCGTAAATCCTTTGCCAACGCTGAGAACATCACACGACAGCAACAGCAAGACCCACCAGCAACAAGTCGAACTCGATGGCTCGACACGAAGCTTGGAGACTGCAATAGCGGTCGCTGGTGGTTGATTTGGTTGCAGACATGCTCTTAGGCGCACCGGATCTGCAGTCGTGAGGGCTGCTGCGGCACGTTGCATCCTCTGCAGGACCACACGGAACCTCACAGCTCTTGATCATGACCAGTACAATGGCGAAGGTTCGACATTTGCAGTATCACTCAGCAGCGGAGGCATCGATAACTCTTACCGTGCGAAAGCTACCTGCATTTCACTGCTTTTTTGTAGGACAGACAACGGCCGCTCGCTGCTGCCAAGCTTTGCAATCCGATCCGAGCTCAGTGTCAAGCTCGGCGCAGTGTCTCGCACGGTCTTGCCGGTACCCAAGCAGCTGCGCGTGTTAAGTGCGAGCAGGTCCCAACACGTAGGGCTCAGCTGCGCCACGGCGCGTGCTTTTCGTCGAAAGGTTCTCGAGAAACCTCTGCTCCGCCCTCTCAAAACTGGCTGGAAACTCCGGAGCTGAAGAAGCAGTAGAATGACGGTTACGTCACGTAACGCTTCAACGGTGGAAAAATGCTTTCCGCAGCTGACCGCAGCTAGCGATCCGAGAGATGTTCCTCGCATTGGACCCCCTCAGACTTGCGCGGTGGGGGTGGCCATNCTGCTGTTCCATGTGCAGATAAGGCCAAAGCTGGGTAACACATCAGGGCCAGTGCACCCAAAAGAGGGCTTTGGGTGAGAAATGTCACACAACAGATCTGGAGCACAGCAATCTACATGTCACATGATTGACATGTAGCAGGCCTGCCTAATGTAGCCAAACTAGATGTTTGAAACCCTGATGACCTATATGTACATTTGGGTTTAGAGCCTCACTGAAGAGCCAGCTACTGGCAGCATGCATTCAGCCTGTGAGGCCNCGCACAAGGCAAAGATAGCAAGGCTAGTGATTGATAGCGGCAGTCCTTGAACCCCCATGCTGTGCTTGCAGGCTCCAGAAGCTGGCAGGCTTGCAAGGCTGGCAGCACAGCGCCTCCCGCCCTGGCAGCGCACACACTCACAGCCGTTGGTCAGCATGGCATATTCTGCTTTGGTGGCCAAGGCAAGCGGGTATACAATGCAGTGCACAAGCTAGACCCCTTCACCTGCAGATGGGAGGTGGTCAGCACTATAGGGGTATGCCTGCCTGCCTGCCTGCCTGTTTGCTTGCACTTTTGCTTGCACGCTTGCTGACACGCTTGCTTGCACACGTATTGTCACCTTTCTATGGTACTGCTGCAGGTCATTGGGGTCAAGGGGCCTCTACAAGACAAAAGCTATGCTGTGGAGCTCAACCCGCCCCATGACATGGGCTGGCATCATCAGTCAGTGGCATTCATTGTCTTGTAAATTGACTTGAGCTGATGCCTTCAAGCATGCTCGTTCCGACTATATTATTCTGGTGTCTACATCAGCCATGCAATGTTGAAGCTAAGTATGGTACAGCGAAGCAATGTACCTGGTATTTATAGGCATTAATGCTGATGCACTGACATCGGCAATCAAGGAGTCATTGATGAAGGAAAGTTTATGTCTGAAGCTCCCCAAGTGTCACTGGGTATGTTACAAGGTTATGATCACATCTGTCATAGTTGATGCCCCATCAGCTGTCTGATCATGACATCTGTGTAGATGTGTCTTGTGTTCATGCAGCGTTCGCCTCAGTGCTGACTGTTTATTGCAAAAGCATGTACAGGTCTCGCAACATTTTCTCTGTACTCTCAATGTAGCAGTAGAGGTCGNCGCACAGACCTCGTTTGCTTCAGATGTAATGAGTTGAATGAACTCTGCGCAGCATTCGATGAGAAGGTCCATGGTGCCGCTGGCAACGCGTATGTCAGAAGGAAAAGCTTCTCTGATCTTTTGAGCCATAGTGGAACGTGGCAGCGACACATCACTTTCCGAGTTCATTTAACTGAGAATTCAATTCTACTTGATGTGATGGTAACTTGATACAGTCTATGGAGCAATGCTGAGCTTCCGAAAGCGTGAAAGCCACATCTGCCGGTCTTCCTCGTTGTTGTGCCCACCGATGTTTTCGGAGGTACGCTGTCCAGGTAAGCCGCTCATGGTGCGAGGTGTCACTGAATGCCATTTATGGCAAACGGGCTCAGTAAGTGAGCGCTTTATACGGGCAGCTGCACTGCTACCTCGTGCGCGCCCGGTGTCTTCTTCGTTTTCCCGATCTTGCTTAGTCACCTTGCAGTGCAGTCGCCTGTGCAGNGCGGTTGCTTGAGCTCATGACTCTGCCACTACCGGTGCTGCTGACTGCCAGAGCAGGGCTCTGTGAACTGCTGCTGCTAGATGATGCTTGGCTTGGTTGGCGGGTGCTGTTGCCTGTGGCCATCATCCTGCCACTGCTGCTGGTGTTGGCGGTGCTAACTAGAACAGGGCTGGTGCGTGTGTGGGTGACGTGCGCGGAGGGTGGCGGGCTCTGAGGGGGGGTCCCTGAGGCCATGTCTGACATGACCTTGATGAGACGGTTGATGCCATTTATCTGTAGGCGATCTTCTTGACCTGTGCATGGCACAGGTGATAGGATCTTCAGAGCTTGCAAATCAAGAAACAAGCCAGACCTAGCATTGCTTTGAGCCCTCCAATACAGGACTGTGGCTTGTGCTAACAATGACAGCAACTTTGCAGGCAACCCCACTACAGATACAGGCTACGCATCATTTTGAGTCGTGATTGCACTGTTCACAGGCATGCCAGAGTGCAGAAGTAGCTTACTAACTTAGGTGTGGCCTGGCACAATACCTGCAAGGTCTGGCAAGCTGTACAGGGCTTCAAGAAGCAGCCCTCCACGCCTGCCCTGCGCCTCGCCTCTCAACGCTTGAGAGCGGGACACCTGTCATGAACAACGCAAGTGTTCTTTTGAATTATTTGTTCCACGCAACCACAGACAGCATGTTGTGAGCATCATGCATGTTGTAGACACAACCTCAATGATTGGCACAACACAGCTCGCACACACTTGCAGTGCATGTGCTTGGNAACAGCCAAAAAACCATTGTTCAGGCTTGACTACAGTATGCTTTGCACTATAGTGTATTCCGTCATAACCTCAGGTGGGGTATGTGGCTGTCAGTCCTGGCAGGGTACTTCTGCTCTCATGGTATTGCCCCTACAATGATGCTCCAGTCTTGTGTAGCCAGCTGTTTGCACCAGCATTGTGTGAACAGCTACTAAGATTTTCAAAAGTTGGGTCCTAAGGCAGCTACAGCTCATGACTCATGAGCTCAAGCTAGACCATGCATGGCTTGCTAACTCAAAGGTGTCCATGACAACTGGAGATAGCATGACAAAGTGGAAATTGGGTGGTGAAGTACCAGCTGAAGCATAGCATGATGAGCTGAGCTCTGTATGCTGTCACTGGCCATCAGCTAGGTGATAGGACACCCATCACAGCAACTGCGCTTTTGACTCCCAAGCGGATTCTTCAAAGCAAGAAGGCGGTGGCTTGCTATAGCTACATCTAGAGCGCAATCAGGAGGACAGCAAGTACCACGAGCTTGTTTGCCCTGTTGTTGCAAAAGGCAGGTATGGCTCTCACTGTTCTGTGTTGTCAGGATCAGCAGCAGCTGTCTCTGCGTGTGTATTGCTCAAGTTGACATGCTAGTGCTGAAGGAAGTGCAAGGTCATTAGAACACTGTGCAGCTTCTGCAGTAATTTGTGCAGCAGGCGTTTGGACATGTCTACCAATGACAAGACACTGACTGACTCACTGCATGTTCTCGCTTATCAAAGTCTTCTTCTCTCCTATTAAAAACACAAACTTTCCTGAGCCAGCTGATCAATAGTTATGAATAACCAGCGGGTTTGGGACATGCACCACTATAACACACCACAACGAGGTGGCATGTGACAACCTGCAGGAATGGGAGTGCATTATGTGAATATTGCCATCCATGAGAGCAACTTATGTAAGCTTCACATACAGCACAACCGCAAGGCAGTTGCAGCCTTGATGAGTGAGAGGAAGCAGACGCAGACCAGGGCAGGCAGTAGAAGAACGCTGTACCAGGTGAACAATGGGAGAGATGCTAGAATACAACAGGAACTTTTGGTCTGGGGAGATACAGGTATCTGTGATGGTCCATCGCAGATTGCGGGCTTCTACATCCTTTCTGAGCCGCCAGTTGTTGTCAGTATCATGGCCAAAATTGCAGAATTTGTCACTACCACATAATGCACTGACAGCAGAAGCAATAGCAAGTCTGGTTGCAATAGCGCTCCCAAGCCTGATCTCTTTACGACTTGACAACAACTTGCTTGATGAGACTGCAGCTGCCCATTTAGCAACAAGCAAGTGGCATCTGTTGGAGCGCCTGCAGCTACAAGACAACAAACTTGACAATGCTGCAATGGCGGCCCTGTCTAACGCCGATTGGCCTTTGCTGCAGATGTTATCGCTGAATGGCAATGCTGCTGATGCAGCAGGTGTTGAGCTGTTAGCAAAAGGTCAATGGCCCAACTTGTGCGTGTTGACACTTGACAACACAGCAGTATCCTTCAAAGTGTGGGCTTTGCTTAATATTGATCCTGCTGTGTTTCCTGAGTCAGGAGGTGTATTCACAAGCACTCCTGTGCACAGGCACCTAGAACAGCTTGTCACAGATCAGCGTGTGATCTGGCCTCTTTTGAGGACGGTGACATTCATACCTAGGTCTCGATGTGTAGACTGGGTGCTGCCATTAACTGCTTGTGAACTGTGTCACTCATGAATCAACACTGGTTTAACAGCCTTATGGATTTCTCAGATGGGAACATGGATTACTTGATAAGCACAGTGCAGTGACACCGCATACATACATTAGACGCTTGCAGCCTGCTACAAGCTGCAGTGCATCTTGATCGCTTGGCTACAGCTTGAACAAAAAGCAAGAGTTTTGGTACAAGACCCTGGTACAAGGCCGCTTTCAAGACAAGATCTTCACTGACGTAGGACACAGGGTGAACTCAAAGGGCTACTTTGTGGCTGTCCCTGTGCAGCATAATCGCTTCATCAGCCATCTTTTAACGCTCTTCTTGTTGCTGCCATGAGCAGATGGTGTTGCCTGAGGGTCACTGTTTATGACAGGCTCACTGCAAGCGACTCTTGCCTGGTCAGCAACCAGCATCATGTTGGTGAGAGGAGCTGACAGGATAGGCTCAAAAGCGAACTGGGTGCTCTGCATGACTTCAAATGCTGCTATGGTGTGTTCATTGCTTGCCAAGCGGGTGACAGCAGCAGCAGCAGCGTCTCCTGGGAGGGAAGCCTGTCAACCTGCATGTATGTGGACATGTTAGCTGCTGTCAAATAGGTGTGCCAGGAACAGATGCATGCATGCACATGTTGCAGATCACAGGGGACATCCCCACTGACAACAGTATTGACGCTATGCACGATCTGAGGTTCACACAGAGAGAACAGAGACAACAGCCATGGTAATAAGCTGGGGCGCTGCATCAGCATTCCAGCAATGTCAATCAGCATGAGAAACAGACTCCATAATACGCGTATTGCTGCAACTGATCAGGCATCGAGCAACTCAGCATAAGCAATTCAGCACAAGCAGTCGTGCTGTTTGAGCTGTGTGATCTTACCCTTGCATCCTGCTTGTACTAAAGCAGCCAGTATTCATGATGCTAAGCTTACAGTTGTCACTGGCTGCAGGCTTCTGACACAGCATGGCATGTGACGCTTGTAGAGGTGACATGTACAGCAACCAGCACTACATGGAGCTTCCCATGTCAGAGGTGGCTGGGTCTGCAGCATCCTGGGGCCATTGTGGAGCGTGAGCTGTACCCCTCCAGCAGCCCCCGCCGCCTGCACAGCCCCCTCACAGACTACAGGGTATGTTCACACTTGCACGCACTATTCATTGCACTGCAAAGAGATTGCCAAGGGCTTTGTCACGGGCACTACAATGTGTGATTGCTGCGACCAAGCCATGCAGGTTTGGTTGCCATGACATGTCCTTCAAAATGGGGTGGCGTCACAAAATGTACAGACTGTACGTCCAACAAATTTCCAAATCCGTATGATATAGCAGCTCAACNTGGCCAAAAATGCTGCGATGACTAGTGTAGCGCCCTGCACTTGCAGTAAGCACTGCTTGCTTGCAGTTGCTAGCAAAGCTTCAGGCAACGGTAGTGGTCACCGTGGTAATACTTCATGCCCAGCAAGCCTCAGCCAGTCAGGAGTGCGAGACGCTAAGAAGACCAAATTTCCCACACTGCAACCCGGTCAAGTTCTTCGGCCACCCAGAAGCTGGACCAGTAACGGTCATCTTGCTCAATTTCAACCGCCCAGACAACATTCGGCGGATTGTGGAAGCTATGGTCAGTTACAGCAGTGTAGGGGAGATCTTGGTTGTCAACAACAATCCAAACACCACCTTCACTTACGAGCATGAGAAAGTGGTTGTCATGAGCCTGCTTGGCTATGAGAAGTCCTTGGGGGTTGCAGTGCGCTTCAAGGCTTGTTTGCTTGCCATGCACTGGCATATACTCATTGCAGATGATGATCTGATCGTGACAGAAGCAGGACTAGCAAACATGCTCAAAGCCAGGCATGCAAATCCTTGGTCCCTAGTTGGCTTCTGGGGCAGGGATTACAATCACACAAACCCTGACTATCAGTACAAGGAGTCTGGACCAGGACATCATGACATTGCACTGACCAAGGCCCTGCTTCTAGACTCGTGTGCTTGTCGAGCGTTTTGGGAAGCAAGCCATCTGATGCATGACATGGCGCATGAGGCTGNCTGCACACTTAGCCAGCAGCCAAAGCGTGCCTTCTGAGACTGCTCTCCTGGCCTTCATTCAAACTGCAAGTCACACAGCACAACAAGCATGACCTACTGGAGCTTGCATTGGTCTCAGAGACCACACAAGAGAGCAGTGGTAGAGCGCAGAATTAGAGAGTGCAGCAGTGGTCATCTGGCGAGGCATGCCTGCTGGAACATGGACTGCACATCAGATACTACAGTGGACCTTTCTAGGCAAAAGCTTGGCATGCATGGCACGCTCAAGGCTACAAAGGACTCCACATTCTGGTGCCAGCATATCACATTCCATGCTTGAAACATCTTGTGTGTTGTGCCTGCTATGAGTGGGAGTAGCACATGTCAATCCAGACAGCAAATACTGGTCCATCAGATTGTTTGCCATGGCAACTTTTCCTGTGGACAAGAGCTTGCTACGCGTGCCTTTTAGGCAGCAGGTGAACCAGCTCACATGGACATGTATGGGCTGACCTGTCAGGATCATATTCCGTGGAATTGTCGCCCGGACTGATCAGCCCACTTGGAGAGTCTGGGAAAGCTTTCCTGTTGATTTCCGTGGGGATGTTGAGCGGCTTTGGAGTGTCTACACTGNATCACAAACAAGCACTCCATTTCTTAAACACCATGACTTATGATCATGACCAGAATTCATGATCATGACCACAGTCCAGTAATTTGACCACAGTGGCAACAGACAGACTGTGCTCAGCAACACTGCATACAAACATGACTTGTCTGTTTCTGAATCGTTACATGGCGCTGCTGTGCTGCTTTCGAGGATTGCAGATTTGTCTGCCAAGGCAAGTGAAGTTCACCTTTGAGGTAGGCATGGTCATGTGCAATGAGAAAAGGGGTCCCATAGATCCCTGCAGGGGTAAAATTTGGGCCCCAGTCCCAGCCAAAGTCGGCTGGAGGCTTCCTGATGAAGTTAAAGTACGGTGTCATGTGCGGCAACTGCACGCACAACATGTATGACCCTAGCAATGCTGTTGATGAAGGCTTCCTCATGAAATCACCAAGCAATGTCATATGGGGTGGCAGCATGCACAGTAGTTGTGAATCTGCATACACTTTTGTCTTCTTCACATTTGTGCCTGATGTGTGTGGCAGCTAGATGCAGAATCAATGTAAGGGACGCCAAAAGCAATGCCAAGCAGCTCCTCAGCTGCAACATCTACGTCTTTCATGAGTGACACATGCAGAGGCAAAACCGCAGACACTCTGTAAGTGGCTCAGCAGACAATGGGCATATCTGTACTCTTTGTGTTGTCATTCTGCAATCTGAACAGACATTCATTGGTGCTCAAATTGAGGTAGTCAGTTTTTGATCTGTACAGCAGCTTCAATGATCAACTTGCAAACTTGCCCAAGTTGGTTCTGGTCCTTGTAGAGGAGCACCGGATGCACAAGACAACAGGTACACAAGCGTGATCTGTGAGGGTGAGTGTTGTGAAGGGGCTCACAGACATGGCTGGTATGTCATATGCATAGGAGTCACGCGAGGCTACTCTAGCAACCATTGACGCTGGCTGTATGAGGATGGTGAGATTGTTCTCACCGGGAGTCAAAAAGGCGGGAAACTTGTGTTCCCTGCAGGGCAGCTCGTTGCACTGTCATCTTGCAATGGCCAGAACCGAAAGGATGCTGCTCACTGACAGCTTGTAGGAGAGCAAAGAATTTTGGAATTGTGTTGCTGGTCAGCATTTTCAAAGCAAACACGCAGCATTACCCAAAGGCATTTCGATGGAAAAATTGGGTGTGATGGTTTACAAGTATATCCGCCACTGTATCCAATCCCATGAAAGCCCATTCCACGCGAGTGAAAGCAACTAGGTCCGCATCGACTTCAAAGATCCTTTCGAACAGCCAGGTCTCTTCAGCTACCCATTTATACTGCAACTCGTTGAACCTGTAATTTCGCAAGCGTCTATGCTTTGAGGCGCCGTAAATAAGAGGAGACCACGTTGCACCTGCTCAGCGGTTCTGGCAAAACTCCGGCTTCGTAAAGGATCTGAGGAGCATAGCCGGGCACACACCCTGGCACACGAATGGACTGGTTCCAGTTGCGGAGCGTCCAAGAACCTGAAAGGTCCACAACTCGAACACCGCAGCTAGCGCTCTCGACATTGCATAAGAGGAAAGCTGCGAGGACCGCGGCTAAGTTCCGAAGTGCAAAGAAGTGAACCGTTGCCTGCATGGCGGTTCCCTTACACACGAGGAATAGGTGCGGTTCTATTCAGACGGGCAGTTCAGAAAGAAAGCCGCGCGTTTTATTGGCAAATGTACGCTCAGAGGCTAGACAGTCGATGCGTGTTGCCAATGCGCGTGACAAGGTTGTAGTATAAGCTGGTCAATATTTGATCAATCTGCTTAGCATCCACATTGTGTCGCTTATGTCGCTAACCCAATGTCCTTGCACATGACCCGGGCCTGATNTCGCAGGCATAGCTTAGGGTTTCTGGACTGCTGAAAGGCTGTAGCAAGTAACGCCTTGGACAACAAATCACCTCAGCACACAGGTTTGGTTTCTGCAACATTGTGCAAGAATTTCTTGCTAGACCAAACTGCCACTGCATGTGACACTGCATTTGGTTGCAGCATTGCATAGCTGAAGTATAGGTGCAAGTTTCTGTTGCAAAGCCGTGCTGAGGGGATTGGTTCCAGATGTGGTGTTGCTGCTGTGCATCTTGACTGCCATGTATCACTCGGCTCAATTGCATTCCTGCTGGGAGGTGAAAGTACATGACACAATGCATTTGCTGCTGTTGANGCACATCAAGTTGCGGCTTATGGCATGTATTGCTTTGTGAGGTCTGCCTATGCATTGGTGATAGCTCTGGCTGTGCAGGCGGTGTTGCAGAACCTGCGCAACAAGCCCAAGGCCTGGAACCTAGGCACAGCTTCAGCACTCATCTCGCATGAGCGTGAGTTCAAAGCTCTGCATGAGGTCAAGAATATGAAGGTCAGCACTTTGTGCAGGACTTTTTCCTACTGTATGCCAGGTGCAGAGTGAAGCACTTGCACAGCTTGACCCCTACCCATCTGTGTGCATACTCTGCATGAGCAACACGCTAAGCTTCATTGCATATTGCTTGCTTGCGCGCTGCGCAGTTCACATGAAGATCACAGGCAGTCATGGTCAAATTATGTGTGACATATCCAAGCATGAGATGATCTACATATGCCTGTGGGGCAGTGCTGACTAGTCTCAGACTGACTGGGCAGCACCTTGTGGTGTAAAGTAGTGCATTGTGCCACTGTCTATCATCCATAAGCTATCTTGCACCCAGTGTACGTATTCGCAAATCTGCTTGCCGTCGCACAGGTATGCAAGTACATTCTGAAGCCACAGTTGTTGCAAGAGATTGGAGCTCACATGCATGACCATGACACAATCCGGCACATGTGGCCCGGTGAAGCAAGTACGCAAGCCTTCATTAGCTTCATCAGAAAGCAGTATGACGCGACCCAGCAGGCTGCTATTGAGGTGTGACTTTGAGTCCTTTTTATCAATGGCACTAAGTCAAGCAAGTCTAACGCGTACATTGGTAGCATTTGCCGTGAAAAGCAACGCACCACAACTCAGCAAAACACTGTTGAGGCACACACATTGTTGCTGCAAGTAGCAGACATATGTGCTGCAGCAGCGTCTACTCATGTGGTACAGCTAAATATGTTCCCGAGGTCCTTGCACATGACCCGGGCCTGATGCCAAGTATCCCCATCAAGTCTGCGACACAACACAGCTGAACACGGCGCACAAGCCCTGTAAGTGACCTAAAGGTACCTGCATGGGTGCCAGCACAACAAGTGGATCTGCAGCAAGCAAGATGAATGCTCATAAACGTTGGGCTTCTGCATGCCATGGTACAGCATAGCGACGACACTGATGCGCTTGAATGGACACTGTGACGGACGGATTCTGCTAGCTTGCGACAATATACTGTAAATGCTGCTATTCACACCCACTGCTGCTCAAGTTTTGCCACCATCTTCGCTTGGCATTGATGACCGACTACGACTGTGTGTCTGCAAGGCAAATGCTGCAAATGGACTGAGCATGCGGGAAGCTAGGCTGGGTATTGGTAGATCAGGCTGGTCATGGCATGCCATTTGCAGCCCTTTGTTGTCAGGGCTGCTGTTGGGAGACGTGTGACCAGGCAGTTGTAGGCTATGTTTGTCTTGCCACCTTGGAACCATTTGATTCCAATGTCCCCCTTGTCCAGGTTGAAGTTTTCCTTCAAGTGCTCGTCTTGCCACTGCAGGCATACAGGAAGAGAAACATCAAAGTAAGCTGCCAAGACGAACGGTTCAGCGGGCTTGTACAGCTCAACTACATACTGTCCTTGCCAGTGCAGCGATTAGTCAAACATTGTTTTGAATGCACCATGGCAGCTTGCGCCTTTGCAGTGGTATAAAGTACTACAGTGGGCACAACACTCTCATTAAATCAGGTTGCTGTCAGGATGGACCTGCCTTGCAGTTGACAGCACTCGAGACCAACTGCCCTATGGGGTTCACATCAGACACTCTACTGGGACATGCAAGCAAGTGAGAGGCTGAAGCGCAATTGCAAAACAGCTGGGGAAAAAATAGCACGCTGACATGCTGCTGTTGCTGAAACAACCAGNATCCTACGGTTTCAAGCTGGTATCTCTGCAAGCTGTGAAGTGCCTCGATGCTTGCAGGGCTTTCACCATTCAAATGGCCCGCAAAACCATTCTTAGATTCATTCAAGGATTGAAACTATCGCCGCTTGACGAGTCAGTGTTGGTGCAGCACATCCAATCGTGTCATGTCACATCATATGGTCCTGATCTTCATGACAAGTGCTCAGGCAAGTTCAGGTAAAGACAATAAGCATGCCATTGTTGCAGTGCTTTTGGCATGCCAGTCGGCATTGCAATGGAAGTGCAACACACAGATCTTTTCACGCTATATTTGCAGGCGCTTCTTGCATGAGTACCCGCCTCCTTCACAATTGTCTTGGACAGCAAGACTCAAGCTGGAGAATGCATTGAACGCAGGTAATTGGATGAATGTTGTTGTCACTCTGGTAGAAACCAACCTCACTTGCCTGCCTGACATTGGCCCCTGGTATGCTTTAAAGCTTGTGGATAAGCTGCGGCACCCATCGTCATTGTGGATCAGTGCTGTGGCAATGCCAGCAACCCACTGATGCCACAATCATACCGCCGCGCACGCCTGGTTGTGGTGTGTCATTCTGATTGATGTGATCACAAGATGCCCTGTGCACTGATCCAGGCTAAGTTGTGCATTTTTGCAGGCTTTACATCAAAGGAGGCCTACCAAATGGGTATTCCGGCCATTGGCATTGTGGCAGTGCTGGTGGCCAATGTCACCTTCATTGCCTGGGCAACCCCTCCAGGTCTGTAATCTTCATGCATGACAACAACAAACATGTGCCCTGCACATCTGTGCTATAGCTAGGGCACGNCGCAACCTGAGCATTTGTAGACCACTTTATTTATAGGGAGTTCACAGTGATGGTCAATGTGGGCAGTGTATTGTTTCCGGTGCTTGCTGCAATGTGACATGCGCTCATGGCTTTGCTGCATTTCAAGCATGACTTTATGCACACAACTACAACTACAGCTGCCACAAGCAAGAAGTGCGACACCTTTTGATGTGCCAATTCACGGCACGATTCTACAGTGTTACCACTTGCTCATACATGGCTGTACCACCCTTAGGTGTGATGGTCACCATCTGTGGAAGCAAGCCTGAGTAACAATCAGGTGTGTCATTGGACTACCTGACAAATGGGCAAGCCCAGAAGCTGTGATTTGCCAGCAGCCCTGCAAGTTGAGTCTGTGCAGGTGTGTGAGGCTGTGTGGTGCCACATTTACCGCAATTTGTGGGGTGCAGCTTCGCTGCATGTAAGCTTGTGATTCAGAAGTGCCCAACAATAGATGTCCTCTTTACTACATTCCAGCACCATGTGTGCTGCCATTGAGTTCTTATGTGGGTACTCATTACTGCAACTGTCAGTTTTGCATCTGATAAGCAACATCTGTAAGAAGGCAGTACACCTTGCTATCTGCAAAGCTGTGCCATGCATCCTTGCATGCATGGTAGNGGTACAGCTCAGCCAGCATGAAATTGACTATAAACCCTGAATAGAGGCACATACTGGGCATGGCATACAGGACTCCATATATGCACATTTGTGCAGACTGAAATCCACTGCTTTGGTGACAGTCAGGCATGGAGCTTGGCAACACCGAGTCTGCAAAGAAGGCATAGTGCTGACACGTCACTGCTCATGTGTGAATTGCATGCAGCAGAAAGCTGCAAGACAAACCTTGTAGACAAAGAACCGTGCATGACTGACAATGGACAGCCATCGCGTCTTCCATACATGGCTGGCAATTGGAAGCGGTCTGTGCTTCCTCTTCCTCACTGTCATTGCACGTCCTGGACCAAGCACAAGGTTGAATGCCCGTGCTCAGAACACAAACAAGATGACTGCAGTTCCAGTCAGGCCAGCTTCATGTTGAAACATTATAGGCTGCTGGTTCAAGGCTCACCTCGCAGCCAGTACAATATGCTGCAGATGCCAGCTGTGCCTATCNTCAATCAAATGTTACTGACCTCATCCAATGTAATGGCTTGGTCTTCACCCCTGAAGTCGTTATCCTCTGTCAAGAACAGCATGCAATGGCACTCCTGCATACACACTATGAGGTGAGCACCAAGCTGTTGTTTGCCAAACATTTGTGTAGGAAGCATAGCGGCCTGAGTGACAGTATCTTGCACCATAGCTGCCAAGCTGTGTTGAAAATGGAAGCCCTGTACTCCGCTGCTGCAGCACCTCAGGCGAGTCCGCCAAAATATGCACAATACCTGACACTCAACTCACCAGGACTACAATCGTCCTCCTGAGGTGTATCTCATGCTCCCTGCCAGCACTGCGCAACTGTTCGGCTACTCATGCAATCTGCCATTCAGGCCAGATCTACGATAGTCATCCTGAGTATCCGCACAAAGCAGTACCTATTGCTGAGGGTACAAAGTTGCAGCAAGAGTGTCGCTGTTGGGCTCAGCTGGCCCTGCTTAGCCAAGTCACCCATGATCAAGACAGCCAGCAACTTGCGTCGTCAGCTGGCTCCTGCTTGTCACACCCTGTAGTTCCTACAACAAGAGCTTGAGGCAATGATGCAGGCAAGGGAGCGCCGTTTTCTGAGGTTGCGGGACCACATCAAGTCCAGCCTTCCATGCGCAGAAGTGAGCTCTGCCTGGCAGCAGTGCCTGCAGCAGATCCAGCAGGAGACCTGCATTGGGCCCCGCCTGGCCCTCCAGCCCGCTGTTGCACACATACTTGGCAGCATGGCACCCAGCANAATCGCTCAGAATGATGCTGACACCTTGACAGTGCAGCAGATTGCTGATGGTGTCGTGCCCAGAATCCTGCAAGCTGTTGACCAGCTGATCAAGCAGGATGTGAACCTATGTGGCAAGAAAGGGGTGTATATGAAGTTTGGCTGCCGGGGAGACTGGCCTGATCTGCAGCCACCAGATGACAACCCTGCTTTGTCAGGATTGGGGCAAAAGTAGGGCTGCATTTGCTGTGATGAGTGTCTCTTGATGAGGCAGTCTGGCAGCCAAATCCGGCTTCTCCTGTCTACATCTGTGCTGCTCACCTCAGCATGAGAAGACTGTGTGATTGGGTCGAGCTACATCATTCTATGTAAGTGAGAGATCAGATCAGACAGATCAGGCACTGTGGAGACGCATGCAGTTGAAGCTATAGCCCTGCAGTATGTGACGGTGGCCATGTGGCATGCATGACCAGGGTGTGGGGTGTTGACTGTGCACGTGTTGTTACAGACCCGATGTAGCTGCGACTGTAAGCCATGAGGGTTGTGAGAGGTGTATGCTGATAATGTATGTGTGGCACAGGTGCCTGTTGTCAGAAACATNTCGTGGGAATAGCTTTGCTGTGCAGACAGCTATTAGACCAAGATACTGCCTTGTGTATCAACATCCACGCAAATCAGTTTGCCTGGAGTCAGTAGCACGTACAAGCAGAACCCACACCCAAACAGCAGTGCTCTTACGAGCCTGGTCAAGAGTTACATACTCACAATATGATGCCAGCCGCAGTCCACATTGCTCTGTACACAAGCGCNGACAGGAGGCGTAGAGCCATACACTGCTAAGCATGTATCACAGCGTTCCCAGCAATTTTTGTGACCAATGTCACTGACCAAAATCTGCATTCTAGAGGCACAACACACTGTCTTGCATCCAAAGGTGCAAATGCACACCATCAGCAGCTATGCATGCACTGACCAGGCACATCCTCACTTTTGGCTGATGGCCATTGGATGCAGCGTCAATAACTGCTTGCTATGCAGTCACTTGATATACAGGTGGCGATTCCTGGTCTTTGCTTACATAGTTGATTGGCATTAGAAACTTGTAGGCTGCACCAAGCAGGCAGACTGTCTTGCACTCAGTTTTAGCCAGGATATAGTTACATAAGCAGGCCATGTTGGCCTGCAGCTCAGGCCTAACGCACACTTCTCAGTGCTGGTCACCAGGTTCTGCTGAGCATAGTTCTGCTGGTGCACGATCTGTGTTGTGATGCTACGAGGCATCATGCTGCTGTTAGACGCCAACAGGACAATGCAATGCGTAGAAAGAAGGCTCTATGCAGGAGGAAGAGGAGCGATTCAGACCTGGAACAAATAAAGCTGTGTCTCTTCAAGTGTTGAAGGATGCTGGCACGCATGGAATGTCTTTGGGAGACATCATGCGAGTCTCACAAGAGCGAGGTCTGAAGGAGTGGGAACCGGGGGCCAAGCGCATACTGCAGTTTGTGAGTACTCACATTGGCTGCAACTCCTGGAAAGCTGCCCAAGCAACTATGCTCATGCATCTTGCCATTACTGTGATGCGAGAAGATACTAGTTTGGGGCTCAAGGAGCACTCTGTGAGGTGTGCACTGTTGTCATGCTGCCCGGTTAGTGGCACACTGCTCTTGAGGGGCACCCTCACATCGAGATGGAAAGCTTGTGGTCGGCACACATCAGTACTTGTGGCCACACACNCTGCAGGCCGACATTGCCGACTCTGATGCACAAAGTCAACAACCTCCTGTGGTGTCATGACTTCCCACACACCTGATGTCGCAAGCACCTGCAAACATGGTTGTGTCACCAAGCTGGACTGTAATGTCACGCTGGCTGTATACGTTTGATGATTGTAACAGCNCTAGGAAGTTTCTTACATTGCAGACCGATATTGGTGCATAAGCATTGGTATACTGGGTACAAGCTTGATTTGAGCAGGGTCAGCAAGTAACATGTCAAGGACCAAACAGGCACTTTGATTTATGCTATAGACAAAATTCAGTCAGCCCACGTCCTGCAATGTGTCTGTTTGACTGTCTGCATGGTATGCCTGTGGCACAATTGCTGCATTGCATGCAGCTTGTCTTCCACCTCAGACAGCCTTGATGTGTATGACATGCTTTAGNAATGCCTTCATGGGTCATCCCATGCCACCCAGGATCTGAGCCACGCATGCAGGTTGCACACAGCAAGGCACCCTGAATTTGATCTGAGACCTGCNGGGCAGACGCATGCCTGCGCGTCTACATTGTGAAGTTGTCCTCTTTGACTATGCTTTTGTGTTTGTCAAAGAGCAGATTGAAGCTGGTGTGCCGTCTGCTTTGCGGTCATGCAGATGGAATTCAGCAGAAGTACAGTTTTCCTCTGCCTGACTGACCATGTCTTTCTGTGAGGGAGTTTCCAGCATCATGCACAACAGAAGTATGTACTCTTGTCAGTCATGGATTGCATCTTGCACTTCGCCGAAGGTATGACAAGACTGATTACCTGTTTCACAAAGTGGCAAAAGGAGTAACTGTCCATGGCTAGATCTGAATATCCCAATGTGATCCTGCTGGTGTCTGACATGATGGTATGGGAGTGTTTTGAAGTGATTTGCTGACATGTGCATCAAAACGAACATGCTGATCATGCCTGAACCTGAATTTTGAGTCTGGCTCTCAACCAATGTTGTTTTCTGGTATAGCTTGTGCCTGTTCTGGGATAAGCATGTTTGAGGGCACAGCGAGTTCTATCCAGAAACATGAGTATCGACACCTGTTGATGACTAGCAGTATCAAGTCAAAGAGCTTTGGTAGTTATGATGTACGTTCCTACACATCGACTAGCTTGCATGACGCATGTGCTCACGCAGCAGGCTTGGCAAGCTGAATCAAGCACATGGGCTGATTTGCTGATGCAGCTCGACAGGGTTGCTGCATGAGCACACATTGCATGCAGCCTAGTTGATGCGCATAAACATGCATCACATGCTAATACTGACATAAGGCGTGCATTTCAGGCATATAAAACATGTATCAGACCATGCATGGGTAAAATGTCGATTCCTTACGGAAAGTTGCACTGCATTGCAACAAGCAACTGCAGATGGGTTTCATGTGAGAGGCGTGCAGGCTTACGGTTCAAACCCCAAGCCATGCTGCACATGATTGGTGCAGCAACCGNATTACACATCAGGACCCAATGGACAAAGAAACTGTGACAGGAACCACAAAACAGAGCAACTGTGCAGAGCCAAACAGAAGTCACTTGGCAAGTTCGTGCCACACAAGTCCTGCACAACACACAATTTACTGCAATCATCCTTACTTGCAAGTCTCCTATGGACAGCAGGTCTGCTAACGGACATACAGCATCCATGTCACGTATCATCATACGGCTGGCAACTTCCCTGGACACATTTTGCAGCGCACCTGCGGCTGAGCCGCATATTGTGTGGTCTGCAGATCTGCATGTGCACTTGCAGTCAGCACACTGCAAGTTATAGACTGTTGGGAATTCACTACAGGNAGGGTGGTGTTACTTCACCTGCTTTGCTGACCAGTTGTTACTTGAAAGCTTACAGACAGTGACTTTGGTTACAACGCGACGTCCGGTGGCCAACTGCACTCACCAATGCAGAGCTTGCTGTCAGAAGAATCGTGACGCAGCTTATGACAGCGTGCCAAGGAGTGTTGGGCCAACAGATCAGACAAGCTTTTACCTGAACTTGCACATACTGAGCAGTGCCAAGCGGACACTTTGAGTGCATTGTCCAAAGAGCCCCCGATGGTCCAAGCAGGCGCATGATAAGCCAGAAGATGCCGCAAGAACCAACACAAAGCAAGACGTAAACAGCATAGCTCCAGCTGGATACTTTGTATCCAGTTACACTTTGCAGCACCTGTAGGTTGGGGAGGTTTGTTTTGCATTGACCTGATATTGAGCAGTAGCACGCAGAAGGCAACTCTGCTTGAAGGTTTACCGGCACAGACGCTGATGGGGGAGTCTGATGAGGACCTTTCAGATTTGGCAGAGTCTGCCTCAGGAGGCTCATGTCATGATAGCATCTTTGAATCAGCAAAGGCTGGATGCAGCCTGGTTTGCTCCAGTGAGGCGTTTATTGAGGTACTCGTTGATGTCTGGTTGATTAGATACGCGTGGACGCGTGCTGTCACAGCTGAACCCGAAGGACCACCAGCTCATCAAAGTTGGACGCTGGCAAACAAGGTNACTCCAGATCTTTTTGCTAAACACTGCACGCCAAGGCTGTACAGACTCTGCGTTTCATGCATAAAGTGCCATGTCGTCTGTCTCGCATGGCCCAGTGGGCAAACATAGGTGTGATGCAGTACTGTACTCCAATACGCATGCAGCAGTGCTTTGACAGCACATCGGGATGCACAGTATGTGCAAGCTGCCAGCAAGCGGACGCAGAAACGGACAAGTCTACAGCTCTTAAGATACTGGCAGCTGAAGCATTTGTGAGTGCATTTCTGCATCTAAAGCCTCTTCAAGGGCTGCTTACATGAGGTCCTGAGTCTTTGCATCATTGGCCATGTGCCTTACTGTACCTCCAGCATCTTGCAGCAGCTTTCCAATACCAAGCTGCCATGATGCAGGCGTGTCTGTTATGAGCTTTCTGTAAAGAATCAGCAGGTCTGCAGCTCTTAAGATACTGGCAGCTGAAGCATTTGTGAGTGCATTTCTGCATCTAAAGCCTCTTCAAGGGCTGCTTACATGAGGTCCTGAGTCTTTGCATCATTGGCCATGTGCCTTACTGTACCTCCAGCATCTTGCAGCAGCTTTCCAATACCAAGCTGCCATGATGCAGGCGTGTCTGTTATGAGCTTTCTGTAAAGAATCAGCAGGTCTGCAAGAGCAAGCTGCCCTTCATAAGGTAAGACTACCAATAGTAGTGCAAGAAGCTCTAATGGGGCTGGACCAGCTTTCTCCAGCACCAAATGAGATGGTTCCATATCCTGCAGCTGTCGCTCCCGCCGTTGGAGCCAGTCACCAGCAGAGATGGATACTCTTGTGCCTGGCGCTGGTTCAACTGAGCTGGCCTGAGCCGGAGGAGTGACTTCAGGCTGCTTTACTGCAGATGCTGACAGCTGCTCTTCGTCTTGCAAGGCTTCAAGCAAACGATCTTGCAGAGTAGTTTTGTTGCCTATGTGCACGGCATGTCATGTTGTAGCATGTGTCCTAGGTATGGCAGCAGTAGCAGCATGCATCTATNACACGCACGGAACTGCCAAACTTACTGAGGTATGTGTTGCGGCTGTTCGTAGCATCAGCTTCTCACCGATCTGGTGCACTGATCACCATGACCGACACCGCTGTTCGCGCTGCAGGGTATGCTGAGAGATTGCAGCCGGCATGCGCAAAGGACAGCTTCAAGACCGACTGATCACAGTAACGCCTGGCGCAGCACTGCAGACCTGCAAGGAGCAANGTGTAACCACACTACGACATCTCAAGTATGAACGCAGCGTACAAATGTCATACAAACACGTGTTTGAGCTATGCCACATGCAAAGCAGGACACACATTGTCACNGCAGATTGCAAGGCAAGTGTGGGACCCCCTCTACAACCCCTTGTGCAGGGGGGGGTGTCAAGGTGCACCTTGGGGTGAGTGAGGCGTATGTGGTGGTGTCTGGCAAGGTGGGGTCTTGCCTCCAGCCAGCCAGCAGTGCCCTGAGGCTCCGCAGCAGGCCCATGCAGCAACACCAGCTCTACCCGCCTGCCAGGTGTTCACAGCAAGTGTTACCACTGACACTGGCAGTGCTCACAGCATGTNATTTTGGCGTGTCAACAATACTGGTCATCATGTAGCACTGGCGTGATGAGTCAAGGCAGCAGATAGGATAAGCATAAGCCAGACCAAGTGACCTCTTATGGGGTCTGCTTGGTTTGATGGCTTTCGTGTTGCTGATTTTATGTGCTGCCTGGACGCTGCACTTCTCATCACAAGGAACGTGCAGAACATTGTTGCTTGGCCTGCCATCAGCAGCTATATCCACTGGCAGGACATAATATGGCAGTGCAGCACTTCTGCTGTCAAGCATGCACTGGTGGCTCAGACATTGCAGTATATTGATGACAAGCGTCTTGTCCTGTTGCAACGCCTGAGGCTTGTACCTGTCACATCTGGCATACATGCCTGAGCATGATGTATCTGGCTAACATCATGCCACACAGGAGCCATCACTTGCAGTGGCAATCCTTTGCTGTTTGTCTTGCCCTACATACTGAAGGATGCCCCGCAGCAGTCACTCTGCAGTACAGATGGAATGTATTGCCAATCATCTCAAGCTTTAGACCAGGAAGCACCAGTATAGCAAGTGATCGCTGATCAGGGATTGCATCACTCGTCACAAGCAACCCGCGTCCTGTTCAGACATGAGCCCATGCAATGTGCTATAGGTGAGGATGACAGGCATCAGGAGTTCAAGAGGGCACCCCTGCCAGAGGGTGGCATCAGGTTTGCCATCCACCCAGTCTCAGGGCTGCTGCTCACCACTGAGACTCAGTCAAGCAGCAGGGACAGCTCCCAACCTAGCAGCCCTGGACATAAGCCCCAGAGGGTCGACAAGTTTATTTTGAAAGTGGGTAATGCGCATGTGATGCGCAGTGCTCACTGACCTACTAGCAGCAACTGTGTATGTTGAGCAGTGATGACACTGCGTGGGTTGCCTGCTCTGTCAGCTCACTTGCTACTGGTTGGTAGGTATAGGACTGCATCTGCTGATGGCGCTGGCCCAAACTTGTTTACACACTGCCCAACCCTACTCTGCAGAGAGAGCACATGTTGCTGTTGTGTTCAGTATGATCTCATTGCAATCTAGTGAGTGATCAGTTGTTGCTTGAAACATCAAAAGGCAGCGTACCATGTAGCCTTTGCTGTGATGTATTCTGCAACTTGCATTCACAAATGTCCATTGCCCTACTGGATCTCACCCTTTTGTTGCACTGATGTCTTGACATGATGTCACCATAGCCGCAGCACAATGGCTAGCAAAACCTTTGTCATCCCAATCCTATCCTGTTGCCATCTTGCGCAACTGTGTGAGGGCAGAACTCAGGTCAGACGCCACGGTCTGTATTCGTATGCAGGCATTGGCTCACCAGATTGTGCAGAATCCTGCAGTCCCCCGCTGGCTACTGAAAATTGATGATGAGCACCTGGGCCGAGGTCATGCCTACATGGATGTGGCTGCTATACCAAGCATTGCTGCTGCTCTGCAACAGCATGATGCCACCGTTGCTGCAGCTGCAGGTGTGCCCGCACTGGATATGAGTGCTTCTCACATGGCCCTGAATGCTGCCTGGCAAAATTTGCAATTTACTGGCGGTTGTGTTGGTTCGTTGAATCGCTCAAACTCATGATATGGGCTCCAGGGAGGATGTATGATCAGGTCATGGCATCTGTTCAGTCACTGGCTGTGCATATGCCTCGGGCCACANACTTTGTGTCCTCTCAAAGTGCTTGACAAGCCTTGATACATTTGCAGACACAACTGTATGCAGGTCTGGAGGTGAGATGGACGAAGTTTCATCGTCTGGTCTGCTTTGTTTAGGGAGAATATAGGGTGTAGAAAATGCTGAAATACAGCTGGATGCAATCGATCTTATGGCAACCGTATGCGCATCTTAGATACTGGCAAACGTGTACAAATTAGCATCATAATCCTTGTACATATAGCAAGCTGTGTTGCAACTAGACTGCCTTATAGCTGTAACATAGTTGCAAGCCAGTCAGCAAAGACATGGACAGCTTTGCTGACAAGTCTCGCTCAGCAGTCAATGAAATGCAGTTCCCATTACACCATTGCAACATCTCTGCAGGGCTCATCGTCCATATGTAGAGACTTGCTCTGGCTTGCTCTGTACAATGTCATCAATTTCCTGCATAATTTCTGGCGTCAGCTTCTTGACCACTTCAATCGCCTTGATGTTGTCCTCAAGCTACATAGCACCACAGAAACGCATCATTATTGCAGTGCTGACCACCAACGACATAAGCACAACGAGTGACATGCAGAACAGTATGGCAAGGCGTTTACATATGCTGCCCCCCACATGTATACACACAAATGCANGCACCCAGACGTGGATTGATCCTGATTGACTGCTATACAGGTCATGGCTGACTAGCGATCTGGGCAAACAGTGTCACACCACACACATGTCTTGCTTTGGCAGCATGTACAAGGTGTACATCTAGCATGCGAGGCTATTGCCAGATTGGAATGCAACAATGGGCAGCTGCAAGAAATTGTCCCTGCATGATGCAGCAACATGTATGGACCAGCTGGTCAACAGTGATCATATTGTTTCAGTGTGCTGTCATGTTGTCATGCAACAAAGCAGCATGTGTCCTGCATCACTTCCAATCATAAGACTGTCTGCAGTGTTTTGTGTTGACATACCTGCAGGTGTTCCTGCTTTCGTGATGACAAAATCAGGCATGCGCCATGTGCCGCAAAGTATAGCGCTAACTCCTTGCCCAAACCCTGCATTGAGAATGCACTACTTGTGTACATGTGTTAAGCCTGCTAGGGACGGCAACTATCTCACAGCATGTCATATGCTCTCCTTGCACAAAGCTAGTGTGCACTTGACACATGGCCAAATTTGACGCGTGTGGATTGTGCTATCACTTGCTGCCTTCCAACGTGTCCTGCATTGTTCTGAGGCATGCTCTACTTCAGGTGGAATGTGATTGTCATGACAGCACAGTACCTGACTGGCACCTGTGATCCAAATAACCTTGTCTGCAAACGCATTCTGTGGAGGCAATCCTCTGCTGAGCAAACTCAAGTCTGCATCTGCTCTGCAGCCACAGACAGTCATGGCTCGGCGGAGTGCAGTTTACAGAAGCTGAGACGGGAGTGGAAGTGTACGCGTACTNTGGCCAAGTTCCGCTCTTGCAGTTGTCGTGCTGCCTGCAAGCGAGCCATGTAGTCCCCCATCATTCCCTGGGGACCAGACTGCCCCTGCTGCACAGGCTGCTGAGCCTCTAAATCAGCTGCATTGGCTGCACTAGGACTGGTCTGCTCTTCTTCCTCCTGCTGCATGTGCTGCTGGCGCTGCATCTCCAACGCCTCAGCCTTGCGTTGAGCAGCCTCCATGCGGGCTAGGTAGTCTGCCATTACCCCTTGATAGCGTGGCAGGGTTGACTGGAACTTGGTTGCTTCCTGGTCAGACGATGGATCCGGCTGTGGGAAGTCAGCAAAGTCACTGCTAGGCTTGGCAACAGTCTGCAATAAAGAACACAAGGTCAAAACAAACTTACAAGACAACAGTATGGATGTAAATTGGGTCAAAGAACGACGTTGGCCAGGAACACACAAGGTGTCAAACATCCCAAATACGGCCATCATCTGCATACAAAGCCATTATCTGCATACAAGGCCATCATGTGCAGCCTTAAACCCTGAACACGGTTGTATCAGCATACTGTACACGGACATGTGTCCTGTCCCATGNGTGCATTACTTTGTGGACATCTGCCGACTGAACTTCCTGCTTAGACGCGCAGGGCTTGCTGTAGGCATGTCTGGCAAGGGTTCATGTTCATCCAACTCAGGATTCAATCGAGCCATGGCCAATCCCGCTCAGGCCGCACCCAAAATAGCAATGCAGCCCAGACTTGCTGTTGCAGCTGTGACTGAGGTAAGATGGTCGAATCCGATCACAAGCCAGTCGTATGCAGGTGCCGTTGCATTGATGACGCAATCGAGGCTGTACGGATGTGCAGCAGTAATGCAGCACGCAAGAGGATCCCGGTTGGTAAGCTTGCCGTGAGCTTATTGCGTCAAGTGATGCAAATGCAGCTTCTTACGATTTCAGCCTTAGCTTCAGGGTGCCGCAGCTCCGAAATGAAAACCGCCGAAGATTCATATTCTCCCGAAATGAATTGCTTCCGGAGTTGCTCGTGGGAACTAGCTTGACCCATCACCTGCTGACACACATTCTATTGAAGCGCGCAAGCATGGTTTACGATAAAGCTCTGACTCTGAGGACGAGCCGAGATGTTCTCGCGGTGTCGCCTCGCCGATATGGATACCAGGTGTTGCGCACCACTCATCACGCACTTGTAGATCTGTGTGGCTGCGACGTGTGTTGAGCTTGCTACAGAATTCAACAGACATTTGCTTGCAGGCTGAAGCTTTTGACNGTCTGAGCACTGTCTCCAGAATTGTGGCGTTGGTCTGCTTGTGGGTACAGAGTGTTGTCCACATCTGCTCTTGACTTGGCATCCGTGTCTGCTACTACATAAGTTATGTCTGCTGGTGTAAATGCTGCTGCCACATCGTTATCAGCCATGTTTTGAAAGTTGTTGAGCAAAACTTTCAGCATACAATTGGTTGTGCTGAGGCCCTGCCGGCAGAGCACCTGCCACTTATTGCAAGGCAGCCACATTGCCAAAGCAAGGCTCCTCCAGGTACTGCAGCAGATACACTTGGCTTTGCATCAAGAGAGTTACGTCTTTGCACTGCATAAGAAGTCAAGGTAGGCTGCATCTTCTCTTGCTCGTGACTAAGTCTGCCAAAGACACCTAGGCAGTGTCTGTCACTTTGCTCACTCAACATATGCTTCACAATCTCGTTAAATGTTAGCTTGACTGGCAGCACTGGCCAACACTTGCATTGTCTGCTTTCTGTGTGCATTTCAGCTGGACAAGTACATGAAAACCTGGTCATCCAAGGATGGCAAGCTTGTTGACACAGACACAGCAAAACCAGACCCCAACTTATAGCCATGTGGGAACACAGGGATGGAAGCATTGACGTACGTAGTCCCAGTGCACTTCTGCCAATCTTGTATCCTATGAATATTCGGTGTGCTCACGCATGAAGTCATCAGGCCCACCATGAGTGACTTCCTCAAAATAATGCCAACAAAGAACAATACTAAAATTCAATTATAAAAGCTGTTTTCACCCAGCATGAGCATGCATGTAGCGAGTGTCCTTGTGTGTTGGGCACTGAAGCACAAACCACCCTTGTGTGAATTTGAGCTGCCTGGGGGTAGATGGGCTGGCATGTCTTGGTGTGCAGCACATAATCCTAAAAAGATGATCATGATCTGTGAAGTCAGGGTGGCGTGCCTTCATGAATACAATAAGCAAAGCAACAAATGGAGCTGAACTTGCCTGCAATACGCCGTCTGCNTGCTAAAGAACTTAACAGCATGCACTTTTGCAGCTTACTTGCTGCATGGTAGCATCTGAAAGTGTATGGCTTCTGGCTACAGTAGAGGTGTCCTGAGCTGGGCTTCAGGGCTTTTTTAGGCCTGTGACCGTACGAGTAAGCAGGGATGCCTCAACAGTGAAGCTTTAAGACCACACTAAGACCACGCATACATGAAAATCTCAAACGCTGCGCACCTGGGAACTTTGGGCATCGAGAGCACACACGGTGCACCGCTAGCTCCGTTTGTGAACAAAGGGGACAAAAGCTTGTGAGGCACAGCGCACGGTAATGCCAACATCTCCCCTGTGTTCTTCTTGTTGTCTCTCAGCGTGTTGTGTCTGACGAATCGAAAGCCGATGATGATCAGCTTCGCAGACAGATTGAATCAGCTGACTCCTGATATCTTTGGTTTCGGAGCTTCTGTATTTTCATCAAGGCGCAAGCACACCAGCAAGTCATATGCGCCATAGCCTGTCGTTCATTACAGCCTGGCACAGCAGACTGCACCATAGGGCAGCNGGTGGAATCCTTGTTCTTCAAAACCTGAGGCTGTGCTCAGGCAGCAACAGACAGGCAAGGTGCCATGCCGTCTTTGGGAGTGAGCAAGTGGTGTTGTGACAGGCCTCGCAGATTGCGCTTCCTGCACAATCTGATCAAGGCATGTGTCACAGAAGCTACCTCACTCCAGTCAGGAACTAGGGCACGCTTTGCCAATGATGATGCAACTCTGACTACAGCGGTCCTCACCCAGTTGCAGAATGAACTGATGGAGGTGGCAAGTACAGGTCTCATGCCGAGCGCTACTGTTCTGCATACTTGTGCATTGAACAAACAATGTCCCACGTGCATCAACTGGGCCAAAGGTAAGGCAGCAGCATAGACTGAGCTGAAACGCAGTGTCACACATCATAATTGACTTGAAGCAGACTAATGCCATTGGCAATAAGCAAAGCTGCAATGCTGAGAGCCACGAGATTATTGTTTCTGCTTTGTCCATCACCAGGCAGTGCCTGTCAGCAGGATATGCGTTGTCATGCTCGAGCTGAGAGCGTGACATGGCGTAGTCATCCTTTGCCAGATTTCAGGCTGGAATGAGACAACAATCACTGATTAGCATGCCAACACTCACAGCAAGCTTAAGCTGGACTGCATACCATGTAACCCAGTGGGTTCTGGCAGACGAACTTCGCACACGGAGGGAAATCAATGTTGTGACGCAGCCCATCACTAGGATAAAATAACCTCACAGAGAGCCAGCTTGACAAAGCCACCATCTGGNGCTGTGAAGCAATGCGTGACACAGCAGTCAGTGAAAGCATGCGTGTGTGTTCATGCTACATGCAGCCTGAAATATCAGTTGCAGCAGTACAAGCACTGCGTGATAGGTGCTGGCATACATGAACACACTGGGTATTGCCTTGCTGATCAGGTCCTGGATGTTGCAGGGGTACTTGCCGATGAGTTTGATCATGGTGATGAGATGGCAAGTAAGTGTACCCATGATACATAAGTTTATACTCTCCCACTGACTCTGCCAGTGTAATGTTGTCTGTCTGGTGTAACAGCGCCACCCCAATTGCGTAACACTAGGTACATGTTCTGTTGTGGAGCACCAGTGTTGTCTGCATGTGCTATCACCTCCATTTCTTGGTACCATAGGTGCCTGTAGCAGATGGCAGCATGTATCTGCAAATCGACACAATTCAGCAGTCANCGCAGACTCCCCCGAAGGCCGTAGTGAGGCTGATGCTCCAAGCCCCACTGCCTCAGAATTGGTCAGGGACACATACTTGGGTAGTGGTGAGGGCTCCCCAGCTGTCAGTGGGGGCGAGGCTCCTGCCCACTCCACACCAGAAGACCTGCAGGATGATGCTTCCACTGCAGAGCAGCCCACTGAAATGGCTCAAGGTGTGTAGCACTGATTTGCAGGCTCAGCCTCCAGATTGTGTTTCCCATGTGTAAGCTTGCTGTTCGGCTTGCAATGTGGCTGACTTACTCAGTTTACTGCTGCAGCGCTGTTTCAGGTGGCTTGTAGGACAACTGCTGTCCAAGACTGCTGTTTACACCCATGCTCTGCCGTTGTGAGCTTCTCTGATGTTGTGAGGCTGGACTGCAACATGACTGGCTTGCCTGCTGATGCAAAATGATTCTTGACTTGTTATGTGCATCCCNAGTGCAGAGTGGATGTGCATTTAGGAACATTTGCCCTTTGTGTGCAAGCAAGGTGCCACACAGGCCAATACACAGGTGCCCAACCCTCACAATCACACTTCATCAAGCTGAAAATATTTTTGAAGCAGTGGGTCACAATGCACAGCTCAAGCCAGCATTTATGCCATTGTGCTCCCAGTACACCTTCTGAAGGTACTGTTACTTGGTACCAAAATGCAACTGCAGCACTTTATACAAGTCATGGTTCAACATGGTTGCGCTCATCAGATGACACAAGCATGGAAGGCTTACTGTGTTTGCAATGTTCTGTGCATTGAAGCTGGACATCTTCCTGAGGGTGACGGCTGCGATGCTATTCATCAGCTGCTTGTGCATGTGGCCCAGCNGCCTTGCAACATGCGTGTGTGCCTGCAGTGTTTGGTTGCACAGGCAATTCTTGTATGCACAAGGTTTGCGGCTTTCTGACTGTTTGACAGTAGTAATATACTGCTGCTGATGTGGTCATGCGTTGCATGTGGGAATTATGCAAAGCAGCTCTAGTAACATCTGACAGCATCATAATGCATGCAGCTTCAAATGGCTTGACAATTCCCAGTTTAAAACCCACTCCTACGATGTGCGACATCAGCTCACAAAAGGCATGCAGTGTTGGTCTAGGCAGAACAAGAAAGTCAAGCAGCCTGTGCTGCCATGTTGTAGATGTTACAATAACGCAAGGTCAATGGCAATTACAGAACAGTCACTGACGCCATCCGTTGAATGCTTATGTCACATGGTGGACTGTACAAACATGCATAACATTTCTATGCATGATATTGCAGGTTGTTTGGGTCAAACACTGGTGGCAAATCTGGACACAGCAGCAAGGCCATGCCTCGGCCATTCACAGTAAGTCTACAAGACATGACANTTTCATGATAATGCAGGCAAGTCTGCATTTCTATGTACATGGTACAACTGTTTACGTGGCTACAGAACACCAAATGGACTAGGGTAAAAAAGTCGTGCGACACTGCTATGTGAAGTTGTTGTACAGCACAGCGGCTACACAAAAGAAGCATTCCTGCACAAACTCAGTAAAGACTGGGTAGACTGCATATATGCAGACGTCATTCATGACTTTCTAGCTGCTGATACAAAAAGGCGATGACGCTGCTTTTGGTCAGTAAAATGAAGATGATCTCAAGTAACACGAATGCTTGCCTGTGACACGAATTCAACAGCAATAGCAAAAGCAACAGCAAAGGTGACAACAGGAGCAGAAGCAAAAGCAAAACTGATTTTACAAGCAGCATCAATAATCTGCCAGCTTCACAGTGAACACGGGTGTCTTGCTGGCACAGCAGCACCTTAGCAATGCTAGCATACAATCAGTCCACAGCCTATATGGCTCAGTGACCAAGGCGTCCAAAGCGGTACTGAGCATCCTGGTATCGCTCTGGGCTAAAACTAGCTCCTGACACAATACCATTGGACTTTATGTATGTCTTGTCCAGCGTGATAATGTCTGGGACAGACATGTTCAACTCCTGCAGGTGAGCAATGCGGTTTTCAAATTTCTACATGTGAGTCATCCATACTCTCAACTGTCTACATATTTCCAGAAGCTGTTATAAGCATGCAGTTTAGATATACAAATGCAGTGCATGCAAACTGATCAGTTGACTGCTGACCTGTGTGACATGCTCCCTGTACTCTAAAGCAAGAGCCTTGGTCTCGAACACCAGTAAACCCCCCAGTACATGCTTCAGCACTGCAGTGCGGTCTCCAGANCCTACTGCAGGATCCAGCCAGTTTAGTATCAGCCCCGGTTGGACAGCAAAGACCGCAACAAGCTTGGTACAGCTTGGGGTCCTGGCTGCATTATCGACGCTGGCCTGTTTCCTGTGCAGGCGGCCTTGAAAAGGTTTCAGTTGGACTACGTAGACCTGATCTTCTGCCACAGGCCAGACGTTCAGACTCCCATTGAGGAGACAGTGCGTGCCATGAACTTTGTGATTGAGCAGGGCTGGGCCTTCTACTGGGGCACTTCTGAGTGGACTGCACAGCAAATCACAGAGGTGATTACTGTTACATGACCCTGAACGCTGTGTGCACTCTGATTTAGTACCACGCTCAGGATGCCTGCACCTTGACCCATTCAGCTCTGTAGATGTCCCCTTTGTTGACGTTGCCATCACATGACCCTGTCACAGTACAGCCACCACACACTTATCACCAGTGGCATGACTGTCTGTGCTGTGTATGGGAGCGCCTTGTTATGAGGGTCACAGTCCAGGCGACCAAGGTGGGCACTACACCAAGAGCTTGTTGTGTGAACAGCTGATAATTTTGATGGTACGGTAGCAGGCAAGAGAGTGTGCTAGCAAGCTGAGTCTGATCAGCACTGCCATGCCACAACCACAACACAAACTGTTCAGCTTCATTCCTTTTCCAATGTTGCACTTGCTAGCTAGTGGAAATGCCACAGTTGAGGTCATCTGCAATGGTGACTGCAGGCGTGGGAGTGTGCCAACAAGCTGGGCCTGATTGGCCCTGCCATGGAGCAGCCCCAGTACAACCTGTTCGAGAGGGAGAAGGTAGAGAAAGACTACCTGCCCCTCTACAAGCGCTTTGGCACTGGACTCACCACATGGAGCCCCCTCGCCTCCGGTGTCCTGTCTGGCAAGTATTCCAAAGACAACGTGCCTGAAGGCAGCAGACTTGCTCTGGAGGCGTACAAGGTGAGTCAATGAATCCTGTCATAATCTCCTGCGATTTCCCCCGGGTACGGGCTGTCTTAACACGTGTTGCTCCTGGTGTACTGTCTATTGTACTCTCAGGACCATGTGCAGAAGGTGGCATCTGTGTGTTACAGGCTGACAACCTCAGCAGACATGGCTAAGCTATGATAAGCTGCTTGCATGCTCCCAAGGGAACAACTGTCTAGCTATTGAGCTGCACACCAGGCTCTTTTGACACTCTAACTACACACAGTACAATTTCGTGTGACTGCATGTTTGTTGCTTTGAGCCTGCAGCAATATGCAACATTGATGAGTGTAGTGGCACTGCCCATACTGCACCCATTGCAGCTGTCTGCATTGCTCAAGTTCTGNAGCCAAGTGTCTGTGTCCGGTGAGCTCACAGTGCAACTGCACAGCATGTTCTGCATCTGAAGTATGTTTTGCTAGTCTTTCTCGACTGTAGCTACTTGAAAACACAAGATGTTGCTCTCACACTAAATCGCTAGTATTTGTGGCAGACGTCTGACAAAGGGTGTGCCCCTTGTGCTTGGCAATGTCTGGCAACTTGCAATGACCATGACTATCTGTTACGATTGCCTACTCAGGGCATTTTGTACAGCTCTGCTGGTGTGCTGTCACTGTTGACAGTGACAACAGCTGTCAAGGCTGTTGTCTTGACAGCAGCCACACCTCTGCTTGGTAATGAGACTGCGTGCCTCTGTGTATGTGTGTCTGGATGGCTATTCAGCTGCAGCACGTCTCTTGCTGTGTGCATGCCTCCCTGCAGATCCCTGAAGTCACATGGTGTTGTTGCACTGCTCACTGATACGTGACTTGCATTCATGCACAGCTCGCACAACCAGCAAAATTGTCAACTGACATGCATGAGCGCATTGCTGCTGTGTTGCACCTGGAAGCAATTTCTGGCATCGCTTGTCTAAATCATGCGGACCTGATAGGCCGACTACAGAATTTTGAGTGAACAGATGCCTGCAACGCAGGCTCGTTCTCATCATCTGGCAGAAGGGTCAAGGGCAGAACGAGCACAACATCAAACACATCTGATACTGCCACATCGCGGCCCAAATGGGCACTGTGATGGGGCTTGTCGCCTGCATGAGTCAGTTGTACGTTGATTGAGATGTACAGCTTGCGTTGGATACCTGACTGTCTGCAAAAAGCTTGAGGGCCTGTTTGCAGCCTTGTTTGTATCACAGCAGAGACTGATTGAAGATCATCGTTCATGTCCCAGCACTGTTGACAGTGTTGAACAATCTCATTTGATGAAGATAATCGAGCAGCTGTGTGTTAATCCCACTAGCATGCTGCGCATGGCTTGTGTGCTCTTACACTCATAACACACAAAGTCATGAATTTCATCAAGTCATACAATCACCCGATATCTTTCTTGCTGTTGAGCTCAGGCTGTTGACGCAATGAGGACTTGTGCATGCTCAGCAAAGCTGCAGGTATGCATCCGGAACTTGAAGTCGCATGACAAATATCCACGTACACAATTACATGCTGTATAGAGACTCCAACGCCGCTGCAAATGCTGTGCTCTCCCTGCATGTAGCTGACATTTGGTACCGGTCTCTGAGTCATTAATGTCAGCATTCTCCCATAGTGAAAAGGTGGGGAACAAACACTCTGTGGCACGCATGTCAATGAGGTGTACACGTTGTCAAGGGGTGTAGGCCTAAAGCTGCAAGCATGAAGGAAACGCTGCAAGCNTGAACCATGCCAATCAGGGGAATTTGAAGTACCTTGGTGTAAAAATGGGTGGGAATTTCTCGATGACATTCATACTGCTTTCTGTCCTCATGAACAAAATTGGCTTATACAGGCAGTAGTAATGCAAGGTAAGCCAATAACATAATTGTCTTGCGTAGGCTCACAGCCAAGCTTCCATCCACATCAGCATTAGCACACCAATCGGACATACATGCTGATGCTGTTGAGCGAGACTGTTGATCTGACCATAACTCTGACTGCAGGTGGATCTGACTGAGCTTGACACTCAGATGGTGCATTTGGCTAGAAGCCAGAGGGCATACGACGAAGTACTCGAGCAAAAGGAACAGCTACAGGAGCAGCTGACTCAGGTAGCGTTGGANTACCCATGTTTCGCATGCTCATTCAGTTGTAGCAATCAGCAGTGCATGATCGCATGTCAGACCTAACGCTGAACCCCTGTCCTATTGCACAGCCACCACAGACAGACAGTGACCTCTGAGTGAAGAGGCATGGATACTAAATGCGTGAGATGGCAGTCGTACCTGAAAGTCTTCCGGCCGTGAACTGTAGTCCTTCTGCCCAATGGTCATCAGTCCAGCAAACTTGAGCAGGTCACATTCCTTATGTACATGCTCTGCTAGGGAAACACAGTCCTGAGGCTCTACCCCATACTTGCTCTCCTCGCCACTTGTGTTGACTTGCACATACACGTCTAATGGCGCCCTCTGCTGAGCCTTACATGCGTTGTTGAGCTTGTTTGCTAGCTGCAACAGGCAGATCACAAAAGATGATGTCAAGATGAGGGGGCTGTTAAAAAGGTATTCAAACAACGTCAGTCTTTTATTTTTTAACGCTTGTCTTCTCTTGTACGGTGCAATTCAATGCAATTTGTGTGTGGAGTGAGAGCTGGACTCATGTGCTTGTTACGGAGCGTTGAATCGCCCAGCACATGCACCGGCATGAACGGATTCTGAGTTCCAACTTGTAGACTGGTGCAGAATGNTGCATATATCTGGCCTGTACTGCAGGGAACTGTGTGTCTTGTGTTGCAGCATCTTCAGCAAAATGCTGTGCTGTAATGTGGCAGTAGGATGTCTGCTACAGGTCAACTACAACTACGATGAGTATGACAGGACAATCAAGGATGCCATCAAAGGTGGCAGAAACGAAATATGGCCCGCCCCCACCAGGCCACACAGAGATTTCTCCAGGTATGAGTGTGCCCACACTGCTGCGCTGCAAGCTGTTGAGCAGCTGTGTGTGCGCAGTTTATGCACGCTGCAGCCGCAGTCATTCGCCTTTATGCTGTTGGACGCCAAGGTCCGAAGCTGCCGGTAGAGATAAGCAGCTTCAAGCGCATTCTGCGCATACATGGGACGGTCCGCTGAATCTTATTTTGTCGCCAGCTCTGCACGTGACCATCGTGTTCGCCTCCGAGACCATCGTGTTGCTTGACTCGTTGCTTGACTCGCTGCCTTGCGACCGCTGCTGATTTGCACACATTCATGCTGTACACACGGATGCACAAGGAGCTGGCGAAAAGGAAGTTTCCTGGGAATGTGCTGTGCGGCCCTAAGCTGCCTGTCTGTTACAGCAGTGTCAGTATGAGCAGTCTTGACGAAATGATGAAGAAAGAATTGATAGTGGTGTGGTTGGTTGGAGTCTTCCACACCAAGGACATTGCAGGATCAGCAGCAGACGTGACTGTTCAGATGCTCTGAAAGGGAACCACTGCAAACTTCTAAACAGTGCTCACACAACATGTGCAGAGATGTCAAGCATCAAATGATCAGGTTTGCCAGCTGCAATAGCTAGCTCATTCTGCAGCTCGCATATACAGAATCCTTTAGTACAACTAGAGCATTTGCACTTTGCATAATGCAAGACAGGTGGAGGCGGCAGCACTGCTGGTATCGCACTTCATGGCTACATTGCAGTTCGACAGCTAGGTAATTGCAGCTGCAAAGCACACCAGCTATGTTGCAGCACTTGCAAATTCGACTGTGAGTGCGAAATTGCTTTTGTGTAGTCATGTAGCCTGCAATTCTCGATGGCGCCAGCAGAAAGGTAGCACAGCAGATAAGATGTCCACCCAATGCGGAGCAGCATTACATTGTCACAGCTGCTAACTGCAGAGAGTGTAGCTTCCTTCAGATGCTGCACTTGTCCTGAGAGAGCGATGTGGGTCTGCTGAACTCAGACATGCATGCTGTTTACTTCCTCANCAAGAGGCACGTAGAAATGAATTATGAAAGACCCTCTCTTGAGATCTGAAGCTGGCTACAAGCGTAGTCATCACCGCCTGTCTCTGTCAGACGTATGCCATGTATATTGCATTTGGGGTGTTGTCACGCTCATTGCAGTCAAGCTGTCTGCAGGTGATTAGCATGTTGCCGGGGCCGACAGGTTTTCACGCTGTGTCCTGGATGTCTGACAAATGAGCTGCATCTTGTGCATGAGTGCCCTCTTTTGCAGCTATTGCAGCTGATGCTCAGCTACCTATACATGATGCCCATAACTTCACAAATCTTCGGCCATCTGTATTTGCACCATTTTCTCCTCTCAAACATGAGGGTTTTTGGCCTTGTACTAACCCGCCTTGCTTGCATGAGTGTTTGATCAGGTAACTGTCACACGGAAACAGACTTATGTAATGGCCAAAGCATCGCATCTCTCTCTTCTTCTCTCGGCCCCTTATCATTCTTGTGTAGTGTGTGAAAATGCCCAACCTTCAGTGTCCAAGGAGTCCTTTTCTGAACTTATCACATAAGTATATTACATGTTTGTTGATTGCACAGGTGTTGACAACGCCATTGCAGTTTGCTACTGCAGCCAGCAAGTATCTTGTACAGCATAAGGTGGCCTTCAGGTTACTACAACATGCAGAGACATGGCTACAGCTGTCATGGTTTCGCCCAGACAGCACTCTTGATGTCCAGCGGTTTGGGTCCACTGTCGGTGCAATAAAGGATGAAGCCNAAGCAGGCTCAACTCTCTGTCACAACCTGGTGTCGTTTTCTACCAAATCATTGCAGTCAACTCAAAATTTTCAGCGGTACAACCCCCTGTAATAGCTGCAGTAGTGGTGCAGCAAGAACAGTACAAGCGCAGACAAGTCCTAAAACAGCAAGACCACTATGCACAGACACAGTGACATGCACACAGAAGTGTGAGGGTACCTGGAGGTCAGCAGCAAGGGCCTGTGCCTTCTGGATCATGGTGCGGGCTTCGCTGTGCACAGCAGTGAGGTGCTGCTCGGCCTGCTGTTTGACCCCCTCCATCTCCCCCTGCAGGCCATACANTTAACCTGCCCAGTAGGCCGCCCTTACGTTGCTTCTCGTGCTCTTGGGTACGTACGCGCATATTGGACTGTGCCATCCACTGACGTTCAGGTACAGACGTAGATGCCGCTCTGCTTTTCGGAACGTGGATAGGCGTGATCTGTTTGTCAGGCTCCGGAACCATTGGCACCGGCCTACGATTTAGCAGTGTTGCCGAATTTGGCCAATTCGCGTTGTTACATGCATGTTTCAGGTCATATCTTTTGCATGACTGTGAGATTCTTGACGCAGTCAGTTTGTGCAGGTGCACAGGAGCAAAAGGGCTTGAATGCAGGTCAAAAAGTCAATAATTTTGGAACCATTTCTCGATTTATGCGTGTCATCTCTGCGCGAGGGCCATGCTAATCTTCTCTGTATCGTTCCAATTTTAGCAGACGTAGCTTGTTGTGTCGGTTTGTACACCGTACACATCCACTAGGGATGGATGTCTGGATGTCTGAAGCCTTGATCATAATTGTACTTACCAGGTTGTGTACATATATAGGCATGTAAGAAAGGACAGCAGCAAGGATGTGTACCTTCGCTGCCAAGTTACCTGCAAAAGAGCCCAAGAACGAGGGCTGACTGGGGCTGTAGCCCAGAAGTGCCCTGTTGTAAGCTAGGCACATCCCAACCTCTGGTAGCGGCTTGATGTGCTTCTAAGGGAAGCCCAATATTCATGGCACACCACCTGAAGGCGCAATGCGCAAGCTTCGACCATCCGCATCAACACTTTCAGGTGCGCAACTGGTTTGAGCTTCAGCTATGCATGGCATTCCCTGACTTGGCTGAGCTGCAGCTGCGCTTNTGACACTGAATGGAATCACAGATGGCGATATCACTTTTATGCACCGCCAAAGCAGCTATGCCAAGCAGCAGGGGGATCGCAGACCAGCCAGCCACTACTTCCTTCCATCCCCAAGTGACAAGTGAGCAGCCTCAGGTCAATGCTGTGTAGTTTTTGAAACCTGCACTCCACTGCACACGGGATTGGTGCATCTGTGTCCGATGCATGTGTAAATGCACTCAAATGGCAACCCACTTGCGAGTGCCGAGCGATATATACCTGTGAGGCTGTGTGGCAAGATTGCAATGTAGCATCGACTAAGCACAGGTATCCAGTACACATGCAGGTGCCATGCAACTCTGCAAGTATTGCAACTTGCAGAGTTGACATGGTGATCATACGTACTGCCACTCTTGGCAAACATGCATCAAATAATCATGTTGGACAGACCTATACGACTGGTCACAAAACTGCACCTTGCAGGGGTGTGTCAATATGGTATCAGTGGCTACGGTCCAAAGCCGGAGGGGGCCCTGAATACACTGACAACAAGCCCATCCAAACATTCAAGACTGCACTTGGCTCCCTGGACAGGGCAGCTCTGCTGGACAGGCAGAACCATGTTCGCAATTGCGCTTCCTGTACCAAGGTAGCATTTCACACCGTTGCCAGAAGATGCATACGGTTGATGACCACTGTATGACCCACCCACTGCATCATGTGCTCCAATTGCTGCTCAAATTAGGCAGCAAGCTGAGTCCATATGTCATTCAAATTGTGCTTGCATGTAAAACGCAAGCCTACACCCTCCACCCTGGAGCTGAGCTGTTTCTCCCAGGCGTACAACAATGCAACAATGCAATAGATGTTTTCAGTGTTTCGGATCTTTNTGCTAGGTCCAGCACTCCCGATCTGGCAACTGCAACTGGAAGGTTCAGCAAGCAGGCTTTGGACAAAAACGGCAAAAACTGTCGTTAGAAAGTAGCACCAACATCAGTCCTGGAGATAGCCTCAGCATGGATTTTGGCCCAGACAAGACTGACACACAAATCTTGCTAGACTATGGCNATCACCAGCTTTGTGATTGACCGCTGTGTCACTCTCAGCCGTGACTGGCCCCCTGCCATCACCATTGCTGCAGTGGAGGTGGGTTTCTGGCCTCAACTTGACCCTGTCAGGCGTACAACCATTCCTGCTGTCAGACTCACCGCNGTCGGCACTAGCTGCATTTTGCGAAGAAGAGCTGAGCTGCAGCGTTGATAGCTCCAAGGCATGTTTGCGCTGTGATGTGCTGCTACTCAGCATAGCATGAGGAGCTATCTGCAATGATGCTAGGAATCGTGAGGATCCAACTCCTTTGATGACAGAAGAACACACATGCACACGGTTCTGCTAGACTCTCACCCGGCAAAAGAAAAGGTCCAGCACCATATGGCACTGTGCCGAGCTTTTCCTGGCAAATGTCAGCAGGGTAAGCAGAGCAGAGTCCTGCTGCTGCGCGAGATCTGCTGCACACTGCTTGCCATGACTGCCGGCCCTGGGCTGCAGCCTCTGCTGTTTGGTCCTGCAATTTGCATTGTTTGCTACCGCTGGTAGTGGTGAATGGTCAGCTTGTAAAGTTTGATCGGCGATAGCTGCAAGCATTCCAACAGCATTCTCTGAAGCTGTGACTGCTGTTGCAGCAATGGTGTTGGCCAGAAGTGAAGTTAGCTGGCTGTCCTTGCTGAGTAAGCAGATGTCAGTGAGTTGCTTGAAATCTTCTGACAACATCCCTGATGCTGCAGCTGCTCCTATCATGAANCTTTGTTCGTCTGTTGTTGCAGACAAAAGTGTCCCTGCTGCTGACCTAGACTTGACACATCCAGCTGGTCAGAAGNCATGTCTGTGATGCAAAATAGCCACTACTGGTGCAACCTGCCCCTGTCCCACCTGCATGGTGTTGCAGCAGGGAGCTGAAGCTGCGATGATGCATGCATCCGTGTGTCAGAAACAGCAGGACAGCACAGAGGTCGGTAGCATGTGATTTGCACGTGCTCTTTGACTGATCAGTGTAAACATGTTGGAAGCCTGCAACCATACTGGCACAGTAACACAGTCTCTGGGTAAGAGACTCAGTTGCACTGGACCACTGCCGTAAATTTTTCAACTCCTTTTGACAGCAAGTTTGCATGACATCAAAAAGCTGTGGCTGAAGATGCTGCAGGTAGGGGCTTGCATTTGGTAGGAAAAGGCAATTATTCCCTCTGCATCATGACAATGAGCTGTGAGTCTTTTGTGAATGCTGTCCCGACCAACCAAGATCTCTTCACAGTTGCTTTCTTGCTGGACTGCGTCTGCAACAGCAGCCCATGCTGTGGCTTGCTGTCAGGATCAGCCAAAACAGCAGCAAAAGAAAAGTTACCAGCCCAAGGCAAGATGCAGAATTCGGACCAATGTGGCATACAGAGCGAGCATGACTATATCATGTTGCTTGCAGGGCCATGCCAAGATTATGAGCTANCAGCTGCTGCCTCAGTTGCAACCGGAAATGCAGCAATAGCTGCCCCTGCTGCACCTGTCTTACAGCTTGTACCAGCAGGCTTCAGAGCAAACAGCATTGCAGCAAGACCCCGCACACCAGCCAGCAAGGGGTTCAGTCACTTTCACACAAGGTGAGCTGATGATTGATGCCAGTGATGCCAGTAAGCTTTGCAGCATGATGTGCTATNGCAATAGAATGAACTGCAGGCCAGCATCTGAAAGCAGGTCATCCAGAGTCCCTGCAGAATTTAGAATTCTGTAAGCAGACTCCCCGCCCCAGTGTGCCCCCTCACACCATACCTGAAGAAGAAGACGAGTTGGATGATTTTGGTGACGTTGCATCCCAGCAGCGAGCTGACCGCCCTGTGTCTGCCTCGCAGCACAAGGCAAACAGGTGTGAACATGAAAGCACTGAGCTTTTGTCATACAAGGGAAACATGGCCTGAGCTTTGCATGTCTAGCTGGCTGCAAATGCTCTTTGCATGGCTGTGATGAGACTTAAGATGGGTCAACATGTATGAGTGGGCTCACCAGTGATGGCATGAGAGAGCTTTTGGGGAAGTATGCTAGCTGCTGCGCCAAGTGCAAAGNCGCTTGGAACAAAAGTAAGACATGGTTTGCAATGTCAAGATACATTCTGGTTTCACACCAAGCTGCTTTGCCTGGTTGTGCAATTTGCGCAGCACATCTACAGCAAAGCAGCACAAGATGCTGAGCATGCTTTGCAATGCTGACTGCTGCAGCACGACAGCAAGTGCAGCGTACAGTGCAACGCCGCATCAGGCATCACAGGGCTGTTCCCCAGCAGCCCTCAGAGCTGCAGCCCCAGATCTCTGCTGTGCATGGATATGCCCCAGAAGCAGATAGCCTACCTGCAACTACTAGCACTGCTACCCAACAGCAGCCAAAGTCAGGCAATGTTACGATCGGCACTTCAGCAAAGCATGCACAGCACAACAGCAACNGACAAGCAACCTCGTGGCTTGCTTGTGTGACTGTGATGCATGCGGCATGAGGTGGACTGCTTACTCACTGAAAGTGCTGCAAGCAACTTCAGGCTTTGCAAGAATGCTGCCCTGGATTTGCCATGGGTGTGACAAGCCTGATGTTGCTCTGACGTATTGGCATGCACCCTGCAAGTCCAGGCTGCTGATCACTGATGTGCAAGTGCAGCGCTCCTGTCTATGGCAGAGTCCTGTCGGCACTCACTGAGGTCTGGTACTGTTTACAGCAGAGCTTTATGCACGATGTGACTCCCTAAAAGGCTGTATGACATACACTCAAGCTGCAGGGCGCTCAACTGTTTCCACACCGGTTTGCAGGACATGAGTGAACATGTCAGCACCACATCACAATTCGCCCCCGCAGCAACACAATGTTGAACACGCTCATCACAATTGAATGGTTCTGCATCTTGATGAACAGCTCAAGAGCAGAGATCTTGTTTTGACACTGTGTTGTTGTTATTGGATAGCAGGTCCACCCGTGCTGACTGTAAGCTGCAGGATTCTCACAGGCCGTGCTATGCGCAGTGTTTGTGCAAGGCTGCGGTTTGTGATGATTGACATAGTTAGCGGAGTTGTAGACATGCAACTCTGGTTGCAGCATAAGTATCATACACACTCAGGGTTACCAAACCTGACTTGCAAAATCACATGGTCTATATCCATGAAGGTGCGCAAGGTCTGACTGTAGTGTGGTGTCCAGGCGAGACCCCAGACTGGATGGAGTGATAGATGCCGGCACTGCATCAGGCTCGCCACACTATCTTCCAAATGCAGAGAGCAACAAGAGGCAGCGCACCAGTGTCGTAGATGTGGCAAACCCCAACTGCACCATTTACATTCCAAATCCCAGTCTGCTTGGGGCTCAGGTGGGCACCCTCCTGAGACCCACAGTACCTATACGAGTTGTCTGATGTTGTGTGGCAAGCCTTCCTGATAGGTACGTCACGATGTTGTGGCACCGACTGCGCGTCATGGCTGTCTGAGGGACGCATGTCCCGCAGGAGCTGCAAGCCTATGTTTATTCTGGGGTCCGGTCGTGGGAGCGAATATAGTGACTTATCGTACGGCAATTCTTGCTGAGGTTGTGTGCCAGCTCATCGGCAATATAGCATTCGGGCCCCACTATCTATCTCCCTATGATGATGTGCTGAAGAGTGCAGAACTCAGCTCTATTGTTAACTCACCAGAGTTGGTGATATATAGCTTATTCTGTGTGGCAGTTGTTCTGCTAGCATGGCACCTGGCAGTTGTTTGGCAAAGGGTCCCAGTACCTCCTGCTGCTGGCCTAGGTGAGGCAAGGGTCCTCAATTGAACTGCTCCCCTCTGTGTGCTTGTTATATGTTTATGAGGGCATGCACAGCCTAATCCTCTCCATTGCTGCAGCATTGGGCCTAGCAGGCACAATACTGATTTTCCCAGGACCAGATGCAATGGACTGGGGATCCCAAACTGATGGAAAGCCCCCCTTTCTGTCAGGTCTGGGGACTCTCTCCCTGGGGTGGGGTACCACACCCCTGGTGAGCGTGGTGTGCGGAGGCATATTCATGCTCAGTTTCAGGCATTTTTTGCGAAAAGAGGAGCCTTTCTACGAGATTGTCTGGGTACACTCTCCACCTGGTTTGTGATTCAGTGACTGCAAGCACGGTATCAAGATAAAACACAGTCTGCTGTGTGATGCGCACATGCAAACAAGTCTTGTACATGATGCAAGATACAGCTTGTGGCACAACGTAAGAGCATGCACAGCGTCTAAAGCCACACATGAGTGCTTTGTTGCCTCAGATGAGGACATCTCAGCTTTTAAACAAATGCACTGTTGTATGCTGCAGAGGTTACCTGCCATTTCCTGTGGAGTAACTGTGGTGTCAATAGCCTACATCCTGTTTGGTCTGTCAACTCCCAATGGCCTAAGGATCAACACCTTGACACCTCANACACCCCACCTGTGCTTGTTGGTGATGCCACATCCAAAAGCATGATGTTGGGCGACCAGTCACAGAGACACAGCTTGTCACAGCTCATCAAGACTGTCTCAAGGCTCACTGCTGTTTGCTTTATGATAAGGAGGACATGGAAGACAAGTTCTCCACAAGTTTGCTGCAGACTTGGGCAACAAGCGGAGGTCCTGATGTGGCAGAGTGTAATCTGAAGTGCAAACCGCTTTGAGCTTGTCAAACATTTGGCTTGGGTGTACCCTAAACCTAGCTCAGCTTGGCATACTGATGTTGAATCACCCTGGCACACTACCAGTGGCCAGTTTACCTGTACCCACCTTTGCCATACCTCAGATAGGTTGGTCCTGGCTGTGGCTGTGGCTGGCATAACATGANCCTGCAGGATGAGAAGCTTGCCTGGTCATTAGTGAACACTCTAAAGGTGTGCAGCTCCACTTCAGGGGCAAAGCCAGGGCAGGCCCCATCAGCCCCCCCAATCACCCCTGCCACAAAGGTGCCATGCCCCAGCCCATCTTCCAGTGTAGGCTCATGGGTCCAGTTAGTCCTCTCCCTACACACATGCGACATGCTTCTGTGATAACTGCACTTTCAATGCTTGATATGGTAGAAATGTGACATCCTGGCGCAAATTCTGTGTGCATTGGTCAAACCAGCCTCCTGTGTAGGCTTAAGATTTTGATGTGTGGGTCCTTCCTCTGTATGCAGCTATGTGTCATGGAGAGATCACAATCACTGTATCATTGTGTCTTCTGTNGAGATCAGGTCGTTGCAGCCTCCTTGCCTTTTAACTGATGCGTACATGCAGTATGTGCTTGTGGCAGTGGCATGTCACAACTTGACTTCAGGTTCAGGGTTGGTCTGATATGTCAAACTAGGCGAGAGCAACTACTATTGAGATGAGCAGCAGAAGTATATTCACTGTCATTTCCTTTGCAAATTATTGTGGAAACACATGGCATTTGACAGACAGCAAGATCCCAGTTGNGATGTTTGAGGTGGGTCCTGACAAATGTCACACTTCTTGTAGCGGCACGTGCTTGGGTTGCACAACTGCTGAAGCCAGGATAAAGCATGTAGTTGGCCTGTTGTAGGTCAGGTAGCAGCTGTCATTTTGTATTGACAGTCTAGGCAATTGGGCAGCATTGCATGCTTACAATCGAAGGCTCTCCATGATCAAACACATCATCCTGGTCCATTTGGCATGCAAGTTTGTGGTGAGACTTCGATTTCTTTCCTGCTGTATGCTGATTTTGATGCCCTGTTGCTCAGCAATGTTAGACTTACTATTGTGTCTTGGGTCGCATGTCTTGTTGGACTCACACCTGGCTGTGCTTGCAGGATCTAGCACAGCAGCTGGCAGTGATCACAGGCTTTGACAAAGTGTCCCTGCAGCCCAACTCAGGGGCAGCAGGCGAGTATGCCGGCCTCATGGCCATTCGAGGCTTCCACAAATCCAACGGTGAATCCCACCGTAACATCTGCATCATCCCCACATCAGCCCACGGGACCAACCCAGCCTCAGCTGTCATGGCGGGGATGAAGGTTGTCACTGTGGGTGTGGACAAGCAGGGCAACATTGACGTGGAGCAGCTGAAGAAGAAGTGCCAGGAGCATGCCAAGAAGTGAGCTGTCTTGTGTTCAGCATGTTGCAGCTGGCGTGCTTGCTGCAAGTCGCTACCTATGTGTGCAGCATGTGATGTCCTTCACCCACGTGCATCAACCTGCAAGCATGATCACTTTCNGCCTGCAAGCTCCTCTGTAGCCGAGGTGCATAATCCTCACACTGAGCTGCATAATCCTCTGCAGATTGGTATAGCTTTCGTCTCACGGCTGTTGTCTTGCATGTGTCCTTGTATGCCTTGTGCCCTCCTCTTATTTTGTGTGGTGTATGCCCTCCATTGATCTTATAGCCAAATGCGTCACGCTTATGTTTGCAAGCCATGCAAGCTGCTCTCCTAGAGCCTCTGCTGTGTCTTGTGTCCCTGTGCAGTGTTCATCCATGTCCATTTATTCCTTGCCAGCCGTGGTACTTGCCTGCCTTGTGGACTCACCCAGCGTTTACACTGTGGGTGCTGGAGCTGGAACCAGCCCCAGTCTTCCAAACAAGGTTGTGTCACTGCATTGGGTGTCATGCTGTGCTGAGTAGAGGGTTGGTGCAGCTGCACCAAAGGGGTTGTCTGTAGGGTCTTGAGTGTGTCAATGTTTCTGGTGTGGCTGTGGCGCAGCCTCAAATTACCAGGGCTTAGGAGTGCCTGTTATTGTTTATGGGTTAAGGGTAATGATATGCTGAGTATGGGGTGCGGTGCAGCATGGGGGGCAATGCAGAGGATGCTGCAGCGCTGGGTGAAGCCATGGTGGCCAGCAAAAGGGAAGAAATGGACCGTGAGATTGATCACCTATTGATTGTGCAGTCTGAAAACCTGCGCCGCTACTGGGAGGTAAGCTGCATTGGCTGTTGCCAGGCCTGCTGTAAAGGCCTGGTGCATGCAAGCTTGAAGAAGGAAAAGCACTGGCAGCTTGCAACTCATCACCAGAAAGTGCAATGTAGGCCAGTTTTGGATGGAGTCATGCAGGTGATGCTCAACACCNCAAATTTGCAAGCGAGGCCGCGCGTACACTAGGTGTCAGGACGGCGATCACTAACTCAGCTCAACCTCAGACACTTCAGTCACTGAGCGCTTTTCTCTCCCGAGGCTTTGCCACAGGTGCCGGAGTCAGATCATCTTGACACGAATCCTCGGCAGCCTTTGTAGATTCGGTTTAAACGTTACGATTATGCGCAGTTGAAAAGGGTTTGCAGTATCAAGACAGTCACGAGTGGGCTAAAGTAGACGGCGACACCGCTACAGTTGGTATTTCAGATTTTGCTCAGGTTTGTGTGTATACAGTCTCTCGAGATGCGACGGCAATATAATCGTTGGTCTGCACGGCAGCTCTCTGACTGGGCACAACCGGTTGCAGGCTGAACTCGGAGACATCNTGTGCATGTATAATCATGGCATGTTTTGCTTTGCCAACATGCCTACACACCTTGCAAGTCTGCTGCTGCTCAGACAGAAGTTGAGCAGTGATAAGATGAGAGGGAACATCACAGAAGCACCATGCAGAAACCCTGCATACCAGACATGCTGCGTTAGTTGCCTGCAGCTGTTACATCCAATGCATGTGACGTCAGCATCGGCCCCACAATAACACTGAACAACTTGATGAATGTTACAGCTAGCTTATTTGTGTCACAATGAGCCCTCACCCGCAAAGCCAAGACCACACACCAGGTAGAACATGGTACGAGATCGTGGGGAAACACGTTGCACCTGCATGCACTTGATGCTGCCTACCAGCAATTACAGTACTTGCTGGTCAAACCCCAGCCCACATACCACTTGACTGAGCAGGACAAAAGCTGTCATAGCTGCAGTAATTTGGATGAGTCTCTCTCGAAACACACGCCATTGTATGTCAGATAGATCCTGCAAACTGACCAGGATTTCAGCAGTGTCTATACTTTCTGGGGGGTGTGCAGCACTTTGTGTGGCTTTGTGTGTGCACACCCGNAGCCCTAAATGCGCTGTTGGTATGTAGGTGGGAAGGCTGGCGGCTACTTTGAGCTGTTCCTGAAGTATGGCCAGCCACCCAGCTGGCACTATGGCCAGTATGACTTCCGCCAGAGCTACAACTACTACTCCTCACAAGAAACCAAAGACCAGGAGGTCAAATTTGACTCTGACACAGATGGCTTTCAGACAGGTGTNTGCTGGACTCAAAGAACCTTGTCAGTCAAGTGAGCAACGAAGGTGGGCATCAAACTGAAAGTCTGCGTGCTCTTGCCGTCTGTGGACTCAAACATGAGACAGCTACCTGAATGCCTGAATACATGACAGCTACCAGATCGAAATGTTCCTTGTCTGGCAATTGTTTGATGACAGTGACGGTGAAGATGACTTTTTGGAATGGTGTGACATGTTTGACGCTGCGTTGACAGATCCTGTTGCTAATTGGGCAGTCAAAATCACTGCTGAGACAGCTGAAACGGCTCACAAACTGACCCCTGAATGTCGTGGAGTTGTTGAACAATGTGCTCATTGGCAAGGAGCACAATAGGGCTTGCTGAAGCAGCATAATGGTTACACTTGCTGGAACCTAGCTCAACAGACTGGATGGCTCGGGAGAGTTACACAGGCGATGTTCTAGTCTGGCACAAGCTACATCTGGACAGCAGCTAAAACAACAATCATCTAACATGTACCACTGGAGTGTGTGCAGCACTGTGGCATGTATCACTCAGATGGAAAGCACAAAGCATAGGGGTGTCATGCAGGCATGTTGTCTAAGCTTTACGCAATGGCAGTCACCTGAGGGGGGTCTGCGGTCAGCAGGAGTGGGGTGGGATATCAATTTGCCTTGATAGAAGGCCTTGGATGGCCAGGCAGCCAGCAAGGGGTGCATCCTGTACTGCACCTGCAGCAGCTGNCTAGAGGTGTTGCATGTGCTTCAATCACTTGGATGAAGAAGCCGTCATTGGCCAGAGCTTGGAGTGCTGGACCTGGTCACCAGGCTGCACTTTATCTCAGCCTCGGCAAATGGCCTGCTATGCAGCAGTTGTTTCTTCATGATAATGACCTTGATGTGCAGGCTGTGCAGTATCTGTGTCTTTGTGCTTGGCCCTGCGCATGCCTCTCTAAACTGGTTTTGTCCCATAACAAGATGACTAAGCTCGCCTGATGACTTTACTGCTTGGCCAGGCGCTAGTACNCTTACATAGCAACATGGCAGGGCAAAGTCAGTTTCCAAAAGTTTACCCATCAGATTGTGTTGCAATGACTGTCGCAATCCATACCAATGGGCACCAGCATATGCCGCAGCTTTAGGGTAGTGGTCAGAACATTGCTGCTGCCTTTGGCAACTCTCCTCTGTGCATCTGTGACATCTTGCTCTTTAGCTCCATCACATATTGACTGACGGTGTACCTTCCGATGCAAAAAGGCAATGGTCGTTGGCAAGTTTGGCCAGCAGCTTGACGGCAGCATCATATGGCTCATTGCATTGTCACATGTGATATAGGTGACATGGCACATGGGAAGGCATTTCCATGCCAAAAAGATCAAGCCCACAGAAAAGAAGTTGAGTGCTTCATAGTTAACACGTTGCTGCAGCAGCTCAAGTCCCCTCAGCAACTTTTGCCATGCAGGCCATCAAGTGTCGCGTGCTGAGCACAGACCTCTCTCATCAGAGACTGAAGCTGAGCCTCATGGGCAAGAAGAGCAATGCTGATGGGTCTGCAGCTGAGGGGTCAGCCAGTGGGGACCCCCTTGGGGGTCTGCAGCCTGGGGATGTGGCCCCAGGGACAGTGCGGGANAAGAAGGGTGGCTTTGAGGTGGGCAGCCTTTGCTGGCTGCACTTCACCATGCATGCATACTTCTTCTAGTCTTATAAGCCCAGAGCTTCCTTACAAAAGCCCTGTGCCTAATGTCAAGCTTTATACCAGCTACCGTGCCAGCTATTGTACAGCTGAGACATTGATGTCTCCTGTTTTCTAGGCATAAGAGAGATGTGCATCAAGAAGTTGATGCATACATGTGTCAGTGACGCTCCAGGATGCCATCTTCAGCAGGCGCCACTTGTCCGCTCACTTGTACTGCAGCAAGTTGATTCCTGCTGCTGCACATATTGCAGCTGGCTGACGTAGATGTTGTATCCGCGGTGCACTCTTGTTGCTGCGTATGAGTGCCTTGCATTCAGCGCCCCAGCCATGGTCCTCCCAGGGCTGACATTCACCTGCAGATCATTGCAAAGATGAAGGGTGCTGATCTGGTGGGCAAAGGCTACAAGCCCATGTTCCCATTCTTCAGCAGCTTGAAAGCTGAGCCAGGCAGTGACACAGGCGCCTTCAGGGTGGTGTCTGACACATATGTCACAGCTGATGCNAGCTTCACTTGGTGCACCAGTCACGCCTGTGTGCTGGGCGCAGTTGTCAGTCCTACTTGGCATGACAACAGTCACTGGGGTTTGATGCATCAACCAATCTGCCACAGAGGCGTCCAGCTGCTGCCTAGCTTGGCTTGCTGCTTGCTCAGCCTGCTCCTTTACATCATACTCACTAGCTGCTTGTTGCACATCCATGGCGCTGCTGCTGCTTGGAGCTGGCATGGGCGGCAAGGCGTTTGCAAAGCTGAACCTGGGTCTGTCCATGACTGTCTCTGGTGGCAAGCTCTGGGTGTCCAGGGATGCGCTGCGACCTGGTTTGTCAGATGCGACAATTGTTGCATCTGTGCCAGCGGGCGCATGCAGCTGCCCCTTGTCACGCTGAGAGGCATCAACAGAGTCTGCGGCCCCATGCGCCGTGGACTCATCAGTGCTGGATGGGTTGTTCATAGTGTGATGGGGCGTGCCAGAAAGCTGCTCAAGACTGGTGGAGTCAGCAGGTGCTGCTGCCTCTGCTGTGTCTGTGTGATTCGCTTGGGGCAACTCTGCTGGTGTGACAGCTGATGGAGAAATGGGCAGCAGATCCTGCGGGGCGGCCTTGTGACAGCTGAACATCCAGTCGTCACACACAAGGCTGGGTAGTGACTCCAAATGGGATCTACGCTTTGCCTGGGCTTCTGCCGCGACCTCTGCTTCCTCCCTGAGTCGCAAGTTCAGATGTGCAGTCAGCTACAGACTCAGGTGTAGCTGCAACACTCAGTAGCATTGTCATAGCACAGCTCAATATAGCATTGCGCTGCATGGCATAGCACAATGACATCAGCTCAGCTCAGCTAGCACAGCAGCTGAGACATNCAGACTGTGCTGGCCTGGTGGGGGTGCCTGAAGGCTTTTGGACATGTCCAGATTGCATATTACACCCGGCGCTTGACTCTGCAATGCGTCAAGTAGGATCATATTTTCCTGACATATGGCCTACATCAAACCTGCTATCTGACTTGCAACGACGTGTCAAAGATACATACATGTATCTTGCACACACGTATGATGCTGCTGCTGCTAGGAGCTGTAACATCAACAAACAAGTGTCACATTTCACTCACAGGTCCTGCATTTGGCTGGTGAGCAAGGCCTACATTCCAACCAACTACTGGTTGAAGTGAGGCAAAAGCCAACATCACAGTGCAGCCGTAAACAGCTTGATGATGCCTTGCGCCAGGTGTGTGATTGGATGTCTGCTATACTGTGTGTCTTGTCCCTGTCAACCCTTTGTACCCTGTGTCAATTGCTGCAAGCTTGTTGCCTGTTTTGGCCACAGGCAACCGGTTCAACAGGGCTGTTCGATCCTGACTGGATTGTGGTGTCAGTTGGCGAGGACAGATATGCTCTGCGTCTCAATCCTGTCTATGCTGAGCCCCACATCCTCATCTCTGACAGTGATCCTGACAGCATGGATGACGACTTTGCCCCAGATACCAGGTGGCTTCCTGCAAAGCCCAACACCACCTCCCACCACAGCTGCACCCCGAGCAGCCACCTTTTTCAATCAGAAGCATCTGTCCCCATGACTGTTAAACAACAAGCCGAAACTCCTCTCAGCCAGGACAATCGAGACCATAGCCCTGAGCAAGCCTGCACTGCAGCTGCAATGGATGCAGACAGTCCAGACACCACTGGTGCCAAGCCAGACTCCTTCACAGGCACTCAGTCTGGCCAAAGCCAGCAACGTTCTGGCATACAAGAGAAGGTCCAGCACAGCAGCGATCCNGTGTTTTGTGAGAGGCTCTGAGGGGGTCACAGCATGCAGGAGCTTTTCAAGACCATGCAGCAGTGCAGTGTTGAGGTTTGCTGGGCTGCAATGCTGCAGTAAATAGCCCAAGATGGCCATGCCTGCACAACAGCACAGCTTTGCATTCACTGTGGCACATTGCCTGCCTTCTCTGACTTGGGCTTTACCAAGGCAGATAGTCTCTATCTTGCAGCCAGCTTTGAGGGGCAACAAAAAAATCGCTGTGGTGTTTGATGCAGCCTAAGTGAAACCTGTGATAGAATTTTGTGTCATGCATGCACGCTTTCTATGCAAGATCATTGGCCACCATCCACAGATGCATGAGCGGCACAGACAGGCAGGTCGCTTCAAGCCTGACCTGATGTGGGGTTTGAGCATGCTATGTATACATGTGTTGGTGGAGCTTACCTGAGGTCTGGAGCATGGTCTGCTGATTTGATGGGCTATTCTCCAGCACTGCAGCCAGTTCGCTCTGTAGTTTTGGCTTGCGCGCTTGGGGCGTTTATTGTCAAGGTCAAGCTCCCAGGCACCTCCTCAATTACTGGCTGTACTTCAGGCACCTGAAAAGCTGCACACGCCGTAACAACAGGTGCAGTCAAGCATTGTCAGTCACGTCCTGNCTTCCAGGCTTACAGATCATGTGCTTGAGAGACTGTAGCTGAGGCTCATTCCCCTGCAGTATGCGATGCCCNCACGTTTGGTATGCCTTGCTTGATGTGTGCCTAAGGCTGGTGTGCAGCTTGAGTACATCTGACTGACTATCACAGCCAGGTTTCTGATGCTTACCTGTAAGGTACAGCACTTGCTGCCAGCAAACTGCTAGCAAGCCGGAACTCTGTGGTCAGACCTTACATGCAAGATTACTCTCTTGCATGCAAATCATGTTGTTACATGTTCGNCTGCCGGTCCTCCAAAACCACCACCACCCCCCAACATAGCAGACAGGTCAAAGCCACCTGAGGCATAGGAGCAGCAGCACATGAGAATGTGCAGGAGCCAAGTGTGTCAATGCAAGATAGTCTTTTTNTCATGCAAGGCAAGGCTGAACGCACCAGGCCACCAAGTCCCAAGTCTCCAGCACCTCCCATTGATGCTGGTGCTGGGCCTGCGCCAGTTGTGCTTGGCGCGGATGAAGCTGTCGCACTTGCAGCTGACGTAGATGCACTGTATGACAGCGACAAGCACTCAGTGGTACAGCTAGGAAGACAATTGCATGGGGGTTAGCATATAACAAGTACACACATGCATGCAGAGCACTGTCTGGAGTGGCATCTTCACCCTTAGTAGCTGCTTAGACTTGATCCATGTCTGCTGCTAGGCTGCGGATGATGCAGCAGGCCGGTATGTGCAGCTCTGAACCCCTCAGCACTGCTGGGCGATCTGCAGAGATGCATGCTAGAAGCTCAGCACTGCAATTGACAAAACAGGCTGCAGCGTCAGCATACTATTCTCTGCAAACCCTTCTCTGCAAACCCACGGGTTGGTGGATCTAACAGTGCAAGCACTGCTGCAGAAACTAGTTGAAGAGGGCAAAGTGAAGTACCTGGGGCTATCAGAGGCCACTGCTGACGAGATCAGGAAAGCACATGCCATCCACCCCATCTCAGCTGTGCAGCTAGAGTGGTCCTTGTGGACTAGAGGGGCTGAGGTGTGATAGGCCTTGGTTGAGATGCACGTGCCACATCAGGGCACATTGCTCTGCATACCCAGATCTTCTCTTTTGAGCCGAGCAAATGCATGTCATGTCGTGTCAAGTGTCCAGACCACATGGCCAGCCTCATATCATGCTGTTATTGCAGCACTTCCTGTTGATGTCACAGATATCAGCAGCNCCAGTACGACCGGGTGGCACAGGCAAGGCAGAAGCCAAGCTTTGGCTTGAACCCTGCACCTCAACCTGAAGTGCCCGTTGAAGGTGAAGACTATGTGTTCAAACCGCAGTCACCTGGCCTGATCAGACTACTAAAATTTACACTGCTGTTCAGCTTGCATAAATGCATGAATGAACGCCTTGCTGCCTACAGGACCTGCAAAGCCAAGCAATAGGGGACAGCCTTCAGAGCCAGGTGTGTATGCACATTGCTGTGTCGCTTGCGACATGTACATGCTCACTGCTGATAGCTGTGCTCATGTGGTAGCAGTCTCTGCTGAGGCCACGGGAGCAGTTGATCCTGTGATTCAACACCTTCTGAAGAATGCAAGGAGTGAAGCAGTGCGCCAGGAGTTCCTGCGCATGCCAGCTGATGATTACACAGCCAAGCATGACGTGCATGTGCTGGTAAGCCCTGTCGTTACAGCAGCAGAATGTGAGTCAGCAAGATGCAAGACAGCAACATAGCTCTCTGCATTACTCCTTGCTCTCCGTGTGCTCTCCCAGCACTTTTCATCACACACGCATATTTCATGGCTAGTTGGGGTGTATCTGTCGTTGTGCTCATCACAACTGCAATGCATCCGATGCTGCTGGGTGACACTATTGTCAGGTATGCACTGACGTGACGACAAGGTTGCTGTGTTGCACAGGTTGGAACATACAATGTCAACGGCAGGCGGCCACCAGCTGATCTGGATTTGCGGCCTTGGCTGAACATCTCCGAACATTTTGCAGATGTTGTTGCTGTCGGCTTCCAAGAGGTTGTCCCGCTGAATGCAAGCAGTGTAGTCATGGGTATGCTGGTCCTTCTGTCTTGTCATGCGTTTTTGCTGAAGTGTCCTACGACGCAGCCAAGCTTTGTGTTCCAACACACCACACTCTGTTCTGATAACAATGCTGCGCTCACATTGCGTATCCCACTGCCTTCACAGTTGCGACTGTCACTGACGACTTGCAAAGGGCAGTCTTGAGACCACCCAGGTGTGTACAATGCATATCTTACAGTCTTAGCTAAAACAAGTCCTCAGCTGGTGGTCCTTGAGCAGCAAAGCCTCGTGTCTGAATAGCAGCCGTGGCATATTGCAAGCCATTGCCGCAAATGCATGCAGCTGATTGCCTACAGGGGGTGGACTGGAAGCAGGATCAGTATGGGACATGCACATTGATAGGGCTCTGAACAACCCTCTCAGGTATGGCTGCACACCATGTGCCTACCGGTGTCAGATGCTGTTTCTTTATGCTTCTGAACACACAAGTGCTTCAAAGGTTTGTCCTGAAGTGCTATGCTTACCTGCTGGAGCAAAGCATCTGTCTAATGCATGTTGCATGTGCAGCTCTCCAGTCAAGGGTGCGAAGAAGGATGATAAGGATACATCTCCGGTCAAGCCAGCTCAGCAACAGTCTTCAGCAGGCCCTGCTGACTCGCCACAGCAAGATTTGGTGAACAGGACTCCGTCAGCAGCTCAGGCTCTGGGCCAATCTGCAGCCAATGTATTTGTGCAGGTATAAATCTCAGTAACGTGTAGAACAGGATTGTCAGACTCATGCTGAGGTTTCATTGGGTTGCACACCCTGAGTTATGTATAGTCATGAGTGTGCATGCCCAGCTGTCTGCACCGTCGCAAAGCACTTCCAGGAACTGCACACAGCAGCCATTCACTGTTTCCTGTTGTGCCAGGAGCATGGGAATCGATGGTCTGAAAGCTGGTCTAGTCTGTGACTCACCGCAGCCTGTGAGTTTGGGTTTGTGTGGTTTGTGATGGTGTAAGGTTGTGCATACTCAGGGCACGCACTAAAGTATGGCGTGGTGTGCTGTCCAGGTGGCTGCCAAGCAGATGGTGGGAGTGTATTTGTCTGTGTGGGTGCGCAGAGGCATCCTGCCACATGTGCGGGGTGTACAAGTGACTTATGTGGGCACAGGCATGATGGGCTACCTTGGCAACAAAGGTCAGAAAGCACCCCTTCAGCTGTTGCCACACTTCGTGATAGTACAGTGCTGTTTGCATATCATAAGTAAGTTTGCAACGAAACGTCAGCACCAGGTGCAGCGGCAGCTGCACAAGTACCTGTGGCAGCAAGCAGCCAGGCAAGGCAGGCAGGGTGTACAGCATATTTTGGCTGAAATCAGATTGGCAAAACTGGGAAGCAATGCACAGGCACGGCAGCAAAGGCTTGTACTAACTGCAGGGCCGTCAAAGTGTGCTTATGCCTGGCTCGTCTGCCAAAATGCATGTCTGTTGTGCGGCTTAGCAGTCTAGATAGATCTCTCATCTGCTGCAGCACATGCTGCCTCACAGTCTGCTGGGCAAATGCATGACCATGCATGCTTCACTAACACAACATGCAGATTTGGCGCAGTACAAGCCCATCTGTCAGGCATGCACAACAAACCCTGTACCATATAGTGTCTGGCGTTCTGAGTCGATCTCACAATGTCAAGCACGTCAAGCAGACACAACCAATACAGTAGCAAGTCCTTTCAGAGTTCGTCGCAAAGTGTATTTGATGGTTGACACCTGTTCTGCAGGTGCTGTGGCTGTGCGCCTGAGGGTGTATGACTCAGGTCTATGTTTTATCTGTGCCCATTTAGCGTCTGGGGAGGCAGAAGGAGATGAGCTAAAGCGGAATTATGACTACTCTGAGATTGTGCGCAGAGGGCAGTTCCCACCTGACACAGCATCTCTAGATCCTGAAAGCGACATCAATGGCTCTTCAGCTCCTGCAGGTGTATCTCAGGTACTCATGAACATGCCCGGCAGCCACAAGAAGGTGGAATGATTGACTGACATACTGCAGAGCATGTTCGTACACAATTCTCGTTGTACACAACTCCTCCTGTGCTACTGCAAACCTGATGAATTTCATGTTGTCATGTTCACCCATGTTAGTGATCGCTTAGAGAACAAACATTTCTTGGTTGCTGCACTTGACTCATGACATTGCTCGAATTGTGCATGAGCTGCCACAAGCTGTCCACCTGCCTGCTGTGACACATGTACTAGTCACTGACTAACAGTCATCTTAGCTCTTGCATATCCAGCCTTTGTCTCTGGTCATCACGCCAAAATGATAAGTCAGAAGATCGCGACAATGTTGTCATTGTATGAGGTAAACTTACCATATTCATAGCTGCATGGAAATAGATCAGATCACTCATGTAGTAAAGTCAGCCAGCATGCTGACAAAGTATTGTCATTCAGCATATCTCAAGTCAGATCACTTGGCATCTGGCAGCATGTTACATGATGTGTGATTACAGCATGGCAGTCACGTGTTCCGGGTGCACTTTGGCATGTTTTGAAAGGCTGTGGTGACAGGCTACAGGGGACGNGGCCGGAACAGACTAGGCAACATGTTGGATACCAGACACCGGCAAGTGGCAGAATCAGAGCATATGTCGCCTATGAGTGATGAGCATACTGGAAGCATGCCACAGACAGAGACATGCAGACGGTCTGTGATGATGAAGTATGCAGTCAGGCATGGCTGGTGGCAGCTATGCACAAACCATGCTCAAGACGTGCTNCCAGCGATTATCAGTAAGGCTGCTGCCACCCTTCAACATCCATCACTCAGAATTTGCTAAGATTAGGAATGAAAATCAGGCAAATAGCAATAGAATGCCCCTACTACTCTGCACATAGCTGCTTAGACAAGAGCTGGTGGCTCATTAAAACAGTCTGGCAGCATGTCATCTCCAGAACTATATGCATCACTCTCCTCTGAAACATCACCGTTTACACATGCCACAGCTTGTTTGGTGCCGCTGCTGCTGCATGTTTGCTGCAGATGCTNATATGCCTCACAGATGCGGGACAGTATGAGCTTCGCTGCTTGCTTCTGCTGCCAAGCATTCATGCCAGCCGTGCGATCCTGCGTAGGCAAAGTCCTTTGTTAGGCATAGCAAGCTACATGAACAGACATGCCAAAGCACTGCCACTCTACAGCTGAACTTGCATTTTCAGATGTTGAATTGGAGCGTTAAACAGAAAGGAAAGCACAGCATGGTGCAGCAAAGCACAGCANCGCATCATGTTTGTGTTGAGAAGAGTCCTATAGTACAGGGTTTTCCAAGTTGCTATACAAACCCTTGCGAAAAAACACACAAACAAAGGGACCCTTGAAGAGATGCATCATTTTTGTCTTGAGACGAGTCTTACCAGACAGGCTTTCTGAGGCTTCTATACCAGCTGGCATCTTGGCGGGAGCGGCCCCCTGGCAGTAGCCCCCCCTCACTGAACCACCTGTCGGCACTGTACGCCTTGCGCCAGTCACTCTTCTTCAGCTGCTGCCTGCCACACAGCTCAGCGCAGCTCAGCCTGTTCTCGCAGTGCCCAGCGATAAAGAATGCATGCACAGATGCACAAGACCAGCTGTCTGAAACAAGCAGGGCTAGATCGCATGCTTGTACGTATGGCTGGACTACAATGTTGCATCGCAATGGATGCAGGGAACTGAGGAAGTGCTTGCGGACGGACGGACGGACAGACATACAGACNAATGCAATCAAAAGCCAGCTCATAGGTGGCTTGCATGCTATGGCATACTTGAGAGGTATGCAACCTGCATGACTAAAGCATATATGGCCAGGGCAACAAGTATGTGATGCCTGTCCTGCAGTGCCACTGATTGGAGTCAACTGCCTCATCATATTTGTGAAGCTGCTGTTTGGATGATGACCTTGCAAATTCGTCTTAGCACTGAACATGACAAGTCTGTGTGTTCAAGAGACGCATTGGCAGACCCAGTACTTTGTCAGCCGCACATTTAGCTTGGTAGCAGTTTTATCATATGGCTGAGGTGGTGTATGACACATCATCGCCTATGTTGGTGTGGTTGGGACAACGATTGACATACAGCCAAACAAGCAACTCTCCTGACCAAGTTCCACCCTGTACAATCAGTCTCGAAGTCTCACAAGCGATACAATACATTCAACAGGCAATCTTGTTGTGCTAGACGTTTTCTGTGTGTGCCAGTGTAAGACGTGATAGTGAATGAAATAAAGTTGCAAACAGCTGTGTCCAGCCGACTGCTATCAGAGCTGCACAGCAGTGTNATATGAGCACAATTGAGTACAGAGCAATAATGAAGCAGCATAACAGGGTGCAATGACAGCATAGCAGCATGAGAGTGAGTCTCACCTGTGGCATAAGCGTCACTGCACTGCACATACTTGAATGCCCCGCTGCTGTAGATGATCAAGTCCTCTGCCCATCTGCTGAGGTGCGTCAGATGGAGTGCAGCAAAGAAGAGGGTCTCGATCACAAAGTCCCGGTCACTGACAGCGTCCATGGAGTTGGGGCAGACCCCGCCGTAGAAGCCTAGCTCCTCAGCAATGAACTGCCGGTCTACCCCAAAAGGGTTGCCTGCTAGTGCTCCTGCAGGGTAAGGCAAGCACACTCTGATCAGAGACTGGAGTGACAGAAACAGTGCGGGTGTGGTTACAGAAATCAAAGGGATTGTCTCTGAGCTTTTCGCAGCCAGAAGCTTTTATGGTATTGTCATGGCATTGCCTCCAAAGTACAGGTGCTGGGGGCTCGATTGAGCAGGAGACCTAGCCACTGACATGTTCAGCAGCAGCAGCAATGCAAATGTGGCATGCAGAGCTGTACAAGCTATTGGTGCTGCAAACCGCACATGTACATCCTGGCTGCGCCTAGCAAGTTTGCTTTCAAGCAAAGCTGGAGGCCAGTAACCTACTGCACTGCAAAGGCCCTATGGGAATTTGATGGGAATTCATTTTCTTGACTACGCAGCTAAAGTTGTGGTGATGTTGTGCATGAAGCAATACACGTGATCGTACATTTTTTGAACTATATTTTGCTGCAGTATGTCAAAGAGCAGATTTACCAAGCANATGAGAAGCCTCCCGCAAAGAATTCTGGGGAGAAGTGATCCGCCCAGGTGTTTCCGGAAGGTGCAGGACACGCCCACTGCAAATGCAGAACGCTGTCGAGAGACTCTAGCGCTCCATATCAGAGTCGTAATGGCTAGTGCGACAGTACGTGTAACCTCGCAGGCTTGGGACATCCTGCCACCCCTCGCGCTCTTTCATTCAGGTAGTTGCTTCGTGGCAGCTGTACACACAGCTTCAAGTGGTGTGGTTGCTTGTCTAGCCAGGCAGGACCGACGTGAGGCTTGAGGAGGAAGATGTGTTGTACTACATACATGGTACAACGATGGTCGAACAATCCAAGCGTTATCTTTTTCACGTAATCAGCGGTTTGAAGCGACCATGCCTTTGTGCTCGCCTGCAGACCCTCACACATCGGCACATGGCCAACTGGCAGAATGTGCAGGAGCACCACGTCAAGAAGATCAACAAGAAGTGTGACAGATACAAGCACAGGTTGCAAATTCTGCTGCACAAGAGTGCTGAAGTCAGCCAGAATTCTGCAGCACCGCTAGAACAGTATGACAATCAGAGCATGCTGGATGTCACCAGCCCTGCCTAATGCTGGCAGTCAGCAGCATCTGTGCTATGCACAACATGNAACACATGCTTCTCTGTGACAGCCTTCCCAGCATTTGCACATGTCTGCCAGTTTGATATATGTCATGCAGGAAGAGTTCTTGGCAATCATGCTGCCAAAGCACGGCCGCAACNGCCCAGCTTGTCATGCCCAGCAGAGGCTGAGTTCTGTGTCAAGCTGGCTGTGACGTCTCAGATGTGCATCTTGAGACATCACAGACAGCTAAAGATGTGCATTATAAACAGGGCATGTAGCTGGCTACGCATGGTGCATTGCATGACACTGAGCATGCTTGGTGACACTGCAGGGGCAAAGCAAACATAGAGCGGCCTGTGCTAGATGCCTGGGAGCAAGCATGTGACCAGCTGGCTGCTGAAGAAGAGGTGCACCTAGTCAAAGAGTTCAAGGAGCGACTGCAGTATAATCTGCAACAGGTGATGCTTGCATGAAGCCTTGCTTTTGCACATCCACTATATAAATGATGACAAGTAGGGAGTGTAGGTGTGTGTTTGTGCATGCGCACGTGTGCGCTTCTGACTCATCGCCAGTCACACCTACTGCCAGCTCGTTCCCTTGTCAGAGCGACACATGATCCCGTATGTAGCCTGGTATGCAGTGATGACCACCGGTCACTCATGGTCAAGCTGACATTGAGCATGCTGCACCATAGACTGCATACATTGNCTGATCATGGTGTTCTGCCTAGAGACTAGCTATACATCTACAGGGTGGCAGAAGGCTAGAATCCTTTGCCCCATAGGAAGTCATATGTGTTCTCTCAGGCAGGCAGAGACAGGAAGCCTGATTCATTGGTTCCTTCCAGATTTCTGCTCTTTGAGTTGTGTTCCTAGTGCGTGCATGAGCCAAGCTGCTCAGCAGCTGTAAGNTAGTGCTTGCCCATACAGACGAATCTGGCCCCCATCATGACCACATATGCCAATTTGCTCAATTTGTCCCTACTGACTGCCAATCATGACCAAGTTGCACAGAACCCTGTCAGGATGCTCTGCTGCAGTTCACAGTAAAGCTAACAGTTACGTGTTGGCTGTAGGGGTAGGGGTATCTNCCTGCTATGCCATGCAATGCATCAAGCAGTGAGATGTGAGAGGTGCAGTACTTCAAGCAGTGCTGTGATTCTGCTCTTGTCCTCAGGTGCTCTCAGGTCCCCTGCCATGCACTCTGTCAGGCCTCAAGCCATGTTACTACGCGTGGGCGCAAGCAGCAGACTCTCGCTGTTGTGCTGTGCTGTGCGCTTGTTACAACACAACTTCACAGCAGCCAACAGTATATCCAAACATATACTGATTCCATCGTATCACCAAGCTGCATGACAGAAACATAGCAAGTACAAGCATGTTTTTGGCCAGGTACTTGATGCTTGCTTGATGACTGGTGCTCTGCGTAGTACCAGGGTGCCCAGCTTACCGCACTCCCCCTTATCGCCAGACAAGCGCATTGCTCGCCTGCAAGCTGAGGAATCTGCTTCAGCTGTGTCCCGAGCAAGCTCACACTGGGGAGGAGACCAGTTCTGGTCCGCACTCCGGAACACCAACATCGAGAAAGAGGTAAGCACATGTGACCAGCCAGTACACAGCTCAGCACATGAATGCGGGTCAAGTCCTATGATGTCGTTATTCAGGGCTTTCNTATCCTGCATAGTTTGCTCGCCAAAAGTGCGATGTCATGCCCAGTCAAGCATATCAGTTACTGTTGTACCCTGCTCGTACATAGTGAGGCATGTGAGTGCATTGAGGGTTTGTGCTTCAATTGTGCGGAAGGTGGGTGCCATGCATTATATGTGGTGTGATCCACCATCAGGCCGACAAAGGATCAGTTTGTACAGGCATACCTATATTTCAGGCCACTTTCAGATACGAGCCTCCATGTCCGCAAGTCTTTGTACTGACCAGCTTTGGCAAGGGCTAGTGCACGAGTCATGGTGCCAAGGCCAGCCCTGATGCTGTAAGCCAGCACGAAGCCTCTGCGAAAGCCATTCCATGCCGGCCACCAGATGTTCTGTTCTGCAAGCGCATCACAGCATCAACACTCAGCAGACATGCAAACACCCACAGCACTGGTGATAGGACACTCAGCATGGTTTCCGCACCAGGGCAGGAGTGTGGTTATCTACCTGCCACAGCAGACTCAGCTCCCATGCCTGCAAGGCTTGCTTGAGATTGGGCGCGCTGTCTGAGAGTGCCAATCTCTGCTAACGCTGACTGTAGCTGTGCATTCAGGTCTTGGATCTGCTGTTTCTCAGGCGATGATGCTGCTGAGTCCAAAGCCGTGTTTCCAGCCTTTGCTTGACTGGTAGGCTGTGCTGGGACTGGATCCTCCATTTGTAAACGATGTAAACAATGTCAGAGTTCAGCCAAGCTGCGCCAGGGCAATGCTACTGATCGCGTAGCATGTTGTAGTGTACGCAAAGGCTGATGACGCCTGCGAGCGTTTGCTCCTGTCTACGATCGAAGCATAGCTGCAGATATGCCTTTATCTCCAGTTTGGTTTCAGCGACAGGATGCGCACAACAGCTAGCACGAGCGTTGCAACAATAGCGCGCAGGTAAATCAGGCTTGCGACGCGCAGAAGGACCGAGACGACCGAGCTGATTACACTGCAGCCCAGGTCAGCTCAACTTTCAATAGTTCATGCANAAAATTATCATGGCACAGCAATGGCAACAGCAGGGTCAAAGAAAACAGCACAACAGCAGCAACCATGAAGCAGCAGCAGCAGCAGCAGCAGCAGCAGCAGCAGCAGCAGNAGCAGCCTCAGAGTTTGTATCTTTGGCAATGTCAGAATCAGCGCAAATGTTGTGAGTAAGCTGGAGGATGGTACCTGGAAGGTGTCTTTGAGGCNCACATTGCCTGGATCAGCTGTTGTGATTCTATATAGCACCACCAGCCCAACAGCAGCAAATGCCGCGACGCTCCAAGACCAAGTAGTCAGCAAGGTGGACAGATGTGGCGCAGATTGATTTCGCACCACCTTTGTGAAGAACAAGCTGACCAAGCCGATGATGAGGAGCCAGATACCAGGGCACAGCTGTGTGGCGGTCAGAAATCTCAGCCTGCCATGCTTGCCAAACCAGTTGCCACCTTCTTGGTTCTGCCTCCACTCCGCCAGGTGAAGCCCAAGGTGCCTGAGGCAGGAAAGCGCAAATCAACAGCAATTCCAGGCCTCTCCACATNAAGTCGGATGCAAAGAACTGAGTCGGCTGCACTCCTGCTGCAGGTGTCAAATTTCAGCAACCCAAGCACTCTGCAAGGGTTGTCAACAGCCAGCATCCTTCTGGGAATGCTGGGGAATGGCCTCATGGTCCCCAGAGCACTTTTCACAGCTGACAAGATTTGGTTCATCGGAGTTGGTTGGGGCCCGCTGACAGGCTGGGTGCAGCTGCTCAGCATGTACATGGGNGGTACAGCATAGCGCTGTCATGCATGTGTGGAACCTCCACCAAAGCTGCCTCCTGCCCTCCAGCACTCTGCTCTGGGTAGCTTTGCCCCGCTGAACCAGGCATGATTGACAAAGAGTTGAAGATGTCAAAGACTGATGTCGGTGTGTCATGCCTGGACACATTGCCTGGTGCTGCTGCTTTCTTGACCACTGTGGTGTGCTGAACCATCCCCTGAGTGGCATCTGCATTGCTGGCAGATGTGTCATCACCAGCAGGCCACATGCCGTACCATGTGGTCTGATCAGTGATACTGTCTTGTACAGTAGTGCCTTGCTGTNAGCTGTGGCGAAGTAGTAGGGAAGGCATGCACTGGGGGTTTGTTGAAACGGTGTTGGAGATGCTTGCGCAGCTAGCTGTTGATTGAAGGTTGCAAGCTTGCGAAGTGTACGCCGAATGGCACATACACACCTGACAATTGCATGCATATGTGCAGGATTATTCACACAATATAGATGTAGCGCAGGCGTCAATGGCTCACAAAGGAAGTGATGNACAAACCAGAGCGTTCATTGCCATGGCAGCGGGTTTTCGTGGCAGAATGAGCATACCCAGAAGTTTGTGAGGCAGTTCTTGCCCTGTACATCCTCTACCCTGAGCCTGACCTTCCTGAAGGCGTCAGCCTCATTCTGCAGAGTCACATAGCTATCATATTCTGGGCAGTATGCTCCTTGACAGCTGCCAAGTACAAGTCTGGCAAGCTTGCGCAAAGTTGCTGACTCACATTCTGCAGGTCTGCCAGGGACACCTCAAATACACGGCCCTTCAAGCCATCTGAGGCAATCTGAAAGTAGCAATCTTTTGTGAGCACGAGGCCGTGTCAAGCTCAGTCTCCACGAGGTTCTGAGCGGATGACTAGACGTGAGCAAGCTGAAAGTCAAGCCTCGCTTGCTGAGCAGAACTGCTGACCTTTGTTCCCTGTGTTCTAGTGACCAGTGTCTTGCCGACATTCCTGATAGTAAAGCTGCCAGGTGCCTTTACATCGTACCAATCTTTCTTTGAGAAAGGGTCAGCCCTACAGATACCAAGCAATGTTCGCAANAGATTGGGCATGTCAAGTACAGATGCTACTGAGGAAGTGCATGGCTGCCACAGCATTGTTGATGCATGCCAGACTTTTCACTACTGTCAGTGATAAGCAGTGATGTACCTTGATGTTTTGGCCGGCTGAGTGGCCGATCATAGTTGCAGGGATAGTCAGTGGCCAGCTGCATTCAGCTTCATGACACTCAATCAAGGAGATGTCGCTGCCTTCAGCTGCTGCCATTAGCACAGCCGTAGCTTTAGCTTCCTGCGCCAACATACAAATTTTTCAAACTGCTTGTACATGCAGCGGGACTGCTTATGCACCAGCTAATAAATGAGCTCCTGCCAGTGCATAAACATGTATAATGCTGGCTACAGCTGTGANTGCAAGGGCACCGTAAGCACAGCACACTTTGACTTCAAAGTAAACGCTTGCTGCTAGTATGCTCTGCCAATATGATGCAGTCAGGATTCAGAACACACGATGTAGCTGACCAGGTACAGCCATGGCAGCTTGTCATGCACTGAATCTGTGCAATTTGGAACACAACTGTGGCTCAGCAATGTATATGTTACAGTGAGTCACTACGAGGCAGGTGAGCAGAACAGAAAACACCATCAATACATACTGTGCAGTGTGCAGCCTGCTCAAGTGTTGCATCAACACCACCCCACCGCTTGTGCAGGCATAATCCTCAGAGTCAGACAAACTGTGCCACCAACAAGACAGGCAAGCAAACGCAAGGGCAAGGAACNCATGCTGCGCTTACCAATGAAGGTGAAGAGGCAGCCGATGCACTGTGTGTGGAGACCAATCATCCAGTAGCTGAAGAGGGCAAAGAAGAGGGGTGGAATCACTCTCATCGGGACTACATCGAAGAGCAGCACTGCGGTGTAGTAGGCGGGCGTGCCATATGTGCCTGCATCTCGCTCCCTGCCACCACACCAGCAACATACATCACGATGCAGGATACATTAACACTTTTATGAGTTGCAAGTGTCTTGGCATGGACCAGAGCCGAACGCAGGGATGCCGAGTTGTGAGTGGGANCATGCTGGGTAGAACAAGTTCTCGCCTCTAATGAAGTTTACCCAGGCAGCCACCTATGAGCAAGATAGAGGCATGTTGGCTCTCTCACACAGTGACAGAAAACATCACAGCTTGCAGTGCATATGCATGCTTGCACATCATGCAGTTTATGTCACATGCATGTAGATCAGGTGGACATGGCATACAACTGCCAGTGAAAGGCGCTCAACAACCAGGTCCACAAGATGTACAAGACAAAGAAGCCACACCTGCACAAACGCTGGCTGGCCATTGCTGCCCATACTTTCATCTGTGATCTGCCCAAGGGTACACCTGCGCTCCACTCTGTTGCCTCCACTCGCTCGCTGGTCACTAAGGGACTGAGCAGGCTGCTGTGCGCCTCCATCCCGGTCATACCTGTTGCACCATGTCACAGTTGGTCATGTCAGCCCAACAACGACAGTGCAGATGCCTATCTGCGTGCAGAGGCCGCATTTGCAAGCAGTGGTTCTGCATCAACGTGCTGCAAGGCAAACACGTTTTGCAGTGCAGTAAGCAACCAGCGCTGGGCAATGGACACACAGCACACGCCTGCACCAAGTTCTCAGACTGTGTCCCGCTTAGCTTGAACAGCTCAACATTCTGAGGGATGGCACAACCAGTGTGGCACATTCACCCTGTGCTACACCATAGAACCGCAAACATTTACAGAGGGTCGATATAAGTTGCAGCAATAAGTGAACATGCAGTACTCTGCATGTGACATGAACCTCACCAGTTGCGGANCTTGACTTGCTTGGAGGAGTGGTCAGAAGCGCTCTGGCTCGTGTAACACTGGATCGCTTGGGTGTTTGCAGGACTTCACCCCTGCCATTTCGGAGCTTGAATATGCTGTGGAGATCTTCATGCCTTTGGTCAAAGCCGGAATTGTTGGAAAGCGGCTGATCACGCTGATCAAGCTGATCTGTTCGCTCAGCCGTTTCACCACTAGCAGTCTGTCTTGCTCTCTTCTCCTCAACATCTGCCATGCNACATTTGTCCTGTGTGCGCAAAGCTTGCTGTGTCCTTGTCGATTGTTGCTCAAGTACACAGGCAGCTCAGTGATAGCTGCTTGAGTCACTGCAGACCTAAATCAACTTGCCTGGTTGACGAAGCATATGCAAATCAGACTTTGCCACTTGGCTGGTCAGCCTTTGCTCTGTTGCCTCAGGAAATTCCAGACACATACTTTCAAGGGACATAAGGTGTTGCTTAGCAGGTCACCCCTCATTTGCAATGCTGCCTGATGTTACCAATAATCGCAGAGACAACATTGACACGACGGGATAGCAAGTGCGACGGCACTCCTATCACCTTAGTCGCTTCTTACCAATAATGGCGCTACTGATCATGCAGTTCTGGACAACATGGACTTGGTCAAGCAGATTGAAGGCATGGGAACTGGCTCTGGGAAACCCAAGAAGTCGGTCAAGATTGCTAAGAGTGGCGAGCTGTCAAAGAAGAGCTGGGTTTGAGGCTCAGGGCTCTGACATGAGCGCTTGCACAGTTGTTGAGGCACTTCGTGACCAGNTATGTGCGCCCCATTTGAACGGCTAGCAAGCTCTGGCACCACTGACCATGAGCCTCTCTAAACCCCCTTCTGGTGGGCAAAGACACCAGTGATCAGTGGTACAGGAAGCACTATATTTGCCTGTTGTTGATGTCACACTGCGCAGATTTGCCTATTGACAAAGTGCACCTACATCAACTTGCTGAAGTATGGCAGCTTGCCCCTAAATGACTTGAGGACAGTGGTCACACTGTGCAAACTCGACGGAACACCATAGCAAGGCCACAAGGCCTGCTGATGACTGATATTACAGACCAGGACAAACAGTACTACCATTGTCACATGCTTGCAGGAGACTCCAGCTTCACTTAGTCAGGCAGAGGTTGTTTCAGATTAAGAATTTGATGCATGCACTTTCACTCTTCTGCACATCTGCCGCGTTTGCAGCCAGTTTCGCCAGCAGTCAGGACACCTGGCAATGCATGAGCTTTGTAGCAGCAGCTGCACCATGGCGCAATTACAAACCTGCTGTAGCCTGTNTCTTTATCATCATTACTTCATACAAAGAGACACCCCGTGCTTTACCCAGCCAACAAGTCTGGAGACCTGATCAAGTATTGCGAAAATCAAGACAATGAAAAGTGAACCTGAAAACCTGCATGTAATCTTTCCGNCTCTTGTAATCTATTAGTGTCAGTCACCGCTGGCTTACAGCGTTGGTCTCTGACTGCTGGACCGGGCTATAACGCGAAACAAGCCAGGCAGCAGCTCGCTTCAGTCCCGCTCCGCTTCATAGCCCGCTGCTGCATGGCGGTTGATGCTACTGACACACAAATCATCACAGTTAGCACGCATCCTCAACAGCTAGGTGCTTCACCGAAGCCAGTAGTATCAGAGGAATCCTGTAGCGGTGCATACCGGATTGTAAATTTTTACCACCTGGTTGACATTGAAAACCCTTTCAAGGTGCAAATGGTGCAAAAATCTGATTAACCCTACATCCACTCACGGCAGGCACAAGTTGCACTGTCGTTGACATCCCAATTGTGACATGTTGACAGCATGATGTTTAGGTTATANCTTGACCAGAACCACTTTTGTGAGCTTTTCACAGTAATGAGGAATTGCTACCTTCACTCCAAACAGAGTGCCTGTTGCTTGTAATCGCCTCACAACATACAGATGACAACAAATATTTGGCTGACTTGGGTGCCTTCGCATGCAGTCCAGAGCTAACGGCACATGTCACCAGCGGCTGCTGGCAGTGATCAAATTAAAATGCATGCTTGCAACATTAGACTTGCATGGCGAATGTCATGCATCAGGCGCTACCTGCAATGTGGTCCACTGCCAACATGTACTATCTACCACTATGNTGCAATGAACGAGTGCACCGGGAGGGGGCAGACTGGTGAGAAGGGGGGAAAAAAGGGAGCGGGAAAGGGGTTGAGACACAACTGCAGCAAGCTGATGTAACACAGCCCTAATACAGCAAGCTGTCTGCAAACACAGAGCAACAAGGCTGCAACGGACGTTTTCCAGCTGATATGTGGGACTGCCTTAAAAATGAGGTTGGGATGTAGACTTGCCTCGCAATTGCAGCAGCCAAATCCTGTGTGCTTGCATTATCACCTCCACTTGATGCAGAATTGGATGTCTCAGGCTGGATGCGCCACACACGCAGACACTTGTCTTGGGATGCACTGGCAAGCATCAACTCCTGCTGACCTGCACCAGCATATGCAAGCTGCAGCCGAGAAGCTTGTCATGTCCACAGCAAGTGCTTGCTGCAGCAAAATGCACCTGCTNATGTATGCTGACTTTCACAGCACTGTGCTGAGTTGTGTGACATTGACATGTGCGGTAATGCAATGTTCGACTCAGACGTGCTTGACCATATCACATGTGATGTTGCGATATGCGTGGTAACAAAACTCATCACTGGGCTACAAACAGCATTGAGTAACAATACCTCTTGTGATGTTGCTACATACAGATGCACATTGACAACTTGCAACAGGCCAGGCAAGACTACAAAAGGGGTGTTGCCCCTGTTAGGCTGCAGCTGACTTCAGCCACGGCATAATTCAGCTTGTCACATCTTGCACACCTGGAACAACTCTAGTATGGGGTGCTAAGTCTGGACCTCTGGACCTCCGATACTCACAAAGTGCTATGCACGTCACGCACTGCCTTGCACAATACTGCCCACTGACAAGTGAGGTCAGATACTAGTGATGCTGCGCAAGGGCTGTGCAAACCTCACAGCAACAAGCAAGGCAGTCCAGCACTATCAATGTTTGCAAGCCCTACCCATAGTCGAGCGTAACACCAATGATACTCATGTTGTCTGTGTTGAGCACTCCATGGCAGAACCCGACACACTGCCATGCCGCCACCATAGCAGCTGTGCGCCGTACAATCTCCCTGCTTAGCACAGCATATGTGTAAAGTCTTGAATCACACACACATTCGCAACTCATGTATGGACATGCAATGCACTGGGAAATTGCATATGAGCATGGGCCTGCTGATCTGAGAGTGGCTGCTATTTCGCTACCCGCAAATAGCGGTGCTGTGTACTTGGCAAGCACCACAAGATGTCTTACATACAGTGGCCTTTNCAACAATTTATCCAGAGCCTTCTGGCGTGCAGATGTGACAAAGGATCCTTTGCAGGTATACCTCTACTCAGACATTTGTTCAACATCATGCCTTGCTCAATATCATGCCTTGCCAGGTATTGCTTGGTTCTGTTTGTGGTTGCAATCNAATAAGTGTCCACAGCAGCAGCACCTGGACAGGCTGCTCATTCGTTGCAACGCACATGCCCTGGATGACATCAGCATGTGTGGTTGTTTAAAGCTGCTTAGCACAAGGATTACCTCAATGTTTTGCCCACTAATTCAGCTTTTGCATGACATCAAATCATGGCTGCAAGTTACCTCTTTTGTCGCCTCAGCGCTCTGCAGATCGTGCCAGTCATCCAGCAGCTGCAATGCCATGGCCAGCCTGACCTGTTTCTGCACACGATTCCTTGCTTCTCCCTGCAAGACCACCTCGTGCTTGAAGGAANCAAATCAATCCCTGCCTACTTCCTTGTGCTTTATCTCCCTGTCTGTGATGCCCACACCATCAGATGCCGTCTTGTGTGTGTAGATGTTGCATCCGCATAACCTGTTTTGTTTTGAAGCCTCAATCACTCAGCATGTCTTGTCACATCTGTGGGCTGTGCCCAGCAGTACTCGTGTAACTCTTTTGTCTGGCCAGCTCCACCATCATGACAAGCCTAGTGTTGATCTCATTGCACTTTCTGTTGATGCATGGGCCCAGCAATACATTGCCTTACATTGCGCACCCGATTACTGAGCTACACAAGCAATCCCGATGAGACTCAACAGCATGTTACGGGTCACTGCAGCAAAGACCTGCAGCCCCGCAACTTCACCCTGTACATTCAGAACCACATCCATCACGCGCTATGCCTTGCAGGGCCAGAGCCCCAGCGACAAGTACACTCAGCAGGCCAAGCAGTACGCCGGCAGTGAGGCAGCCGACAAGATTGCCAACTCGCCAGACATCAACGTGGGCGGCGGGTCCATGGGCAAGGGCGAGTACCAGGCCGGCAACCAAGCCAGGGAGGNGTGCTGACAGCTGAAGGGTGGCATGTTGTGCTCAGTGCGTCAATGGTGAGGCTTACATCAAAGCCAGCTGAGTGATTATGCAGTTGTGGTGTCTGCTGGACTATGATCTGATCAGCTAGATGCTCAGTATGATCAGGCTGAGTTGTAGGTCCCCTGAAATTGCCTGTAGCAAGTGAGCCTGNTGAACAGCTTAAACCAGAGGCTAGATAGCACCTCTGGGTCAATGTGAGCACTTGTGCAGTCCTCACACATAAGCAATGCCAGCTGCTTGTGCTTGGCCGTTCAGTACTACACTTACAACACCAGCCAAATTTGAGAAGGGCACTTGCATACGTTGATTTTGAAAAGTGTCATAAGAAGCAAATGGTGACCACTTTCTCCCTGAACAAGCTCAGATCACACATTTTGCCTGCCAGCAGCTGACACACAAATGACTATATGATGCTCTGCTCGTGAGCACTGAGCCAGTGTGCACCATGGACGCGTCTAACTCGTAACAAGCCTCGAGAACTCCATCTCCTGAAGGTGTCCTTGAATCCCTACAAGAATTTCATGGCCATATCCTTTGCCTTCTCCTCCACAGCTTCCGTCTTCTNTCTTTATGCTACCTGGCTTGTAGCTCCAGCATATTACACACGCTAAAATGGTAAAGAGACACAGCCAGGCAGTGCAGACCATGTGACACGAACTTCTACTGGCTGCCTTCCTGGCTCTGTATGCTGTGGCAGCAGCATGGACAAGCCACNCGTGCAGATGTGCTGGACCCTGCCTTGCTCAGGCCTGGCCGTTTTGATCGCCGGGTTGCTGTGGAGAGGCCAGACAGAACAGGTAAATGCTTCTGCTGCTAGCACTGCTGCTNAACTCTGCTCTACTGCTCGTCTGAATTGGAAGCCGCAAGCAGGCTTGATGGCACAAACATGCACAGCCTTGTCTACTACACATGATAGCAGAAGTTGCCACATGCGTATGTTTGAAGTACGCCAAATTAAGCAAGTCTGAAGATATGCTTGCATGACTGTCATCTTACACCTGCTGAATACAGTCTGACGGTTGAACCAAACGGCTGCTCAACTATATTGCTGTGGTGTAACAAACTTTTGCTATGTCTGTAGGCACATGCCACNCCTGGGAGCTGTGCAGCGCAAAAAGCTGAACAAGACAGAAGCTGCCTATGCTGTCTACAAGGTTTTCACTCTCACTGCTCATTGCTCAGTGCTCAGCTGACGGGAGCCCCTGCAATGCATGCAGCATAGCAACCAGTCGTGACAGTCAAGAAACCTGTATTGCAACCTGTAGCACTGCAACCTGTAGCANTTCCAAGGACTGACTGGCCTGCCTGTGCGCTTTCAAGTCTTACTTGGGTAAGTTGCTTGCAAGCATGCATAAAGTCTCCAATGTCTCGAACAAACTCAACAAAACAAAAGCAGAGGTCGCTCCTGCTTGGTTACAACAACATGCTAGCCATGAACAATGGTACTCGTTGGATTCAATGAGCATCTGGATGCACCAAAACCATGTGCTGTATNAATGGACACTTGTTGCTGACTGAAAGTTGTGCTGGTGGACTGTGACTGTAGAAGTACCAGCAACATTTGCTGTTCAGGATTGCTGATGGAGTGAGATTGTGGAAATGCCAGCAACACCAATATTGTACAGNATGCCGGCATCATGTCAGGCATCAGCTACAAAGTTGCAGCATGTATGATAAGTTTGTGGATAGCCAGGCATCTTTACAGGCTGCTGACACACTGTATGCTCATCAAGCACGTAGGCCATGCAGTGCGTGCAAGCAAGTTTGTAGCCTGCCCTGCACTGTTGANTCAGGAAATTCTGTATGTGTTCTTTGTACAACTTGTGTTGCTCAGTGTCTTGTGACATTTGCATCTTGTTGTGTTGCGCTGCACGCAGCTTCCTCTCAAGGGCTTGTGCCAGGCTGTTGTTTCCTAGTCTTATATGGGTCATCTCGCCCTGCAGGCAGCATAAAGGTGACAGGTACATCATGAGACTGCAATGTTTCTTTGCCTCACCTGCAGCAAGATCACAGCGGCGTAGGCAGCACAAGCCTGACAGCTACTCACATACCTCACTGCTCAAGATTGTGATGACATTGCTTGCCCTCTCATCCCATCCCCAGATCCAAGCAAGAATACTTGTGAAGGTGTCAGGTACATACATGTCTCTGTCCCTGTAAGCCAAGTCAAACAGCCTTGCAGCTATGCAATCAGGCCCTNGAATGTTTTATGAAATGGTCATTGCGCCCAGCTACACAGCAGAAGGCTTGCAAAAGCTGAAGGGCAAGTCCAAGACTCTTAGAATACTTGAAGCGAAGCCTAGGGCGCCTGAAGGGCAATCACTAAGGCAAATTGCAGGTGAGTTCATGATCGGTCCCATTTAATTGCTTCTGAGTCAGGTGACTGTTCAGTATGTCAAACAAAACCTGCCATTTTCTGCTTCTTCTTCAATGCCGACTGGTGCTTGATGGCTGTTGCTTGTGCCAGGGACATGGACCAGCAGCTGGATCACAGCTAGGCAACTTGCACCGCTGCACACAATGACTGAGTTCCTCAGTAATGTAGCATGCTGTACCGAAGCAGAAAACCTGTCCATGTTTCAGGAGTGACTGGTCCTTCATGACTCTGCATGCATGCTGTCACACGGCCATCGTAGTGCGGCACCATGGCTTGGCGCTCACACCGTGCTCTGGCCAGGCCTGCGCTGTGTCTGGCAACAATCTACGTTGAACGCCATTTCACTTTGCCCACATCACACTGCATAGCATTTACGTCACAGCATGTTTTTGTGCATTGTCAGCGAGCCCAAAGCGCTGTTTGACAGCAAGCAACCATCGTTCTGCATATGTCTTGCTCTTTCTTCTTTCTTGATATGAACGTTTACATGTAGGAGGCTGGCTTTGGCAGCAAGCAGACAATGCTGGCCCAGACACCATCACCTTCACCCCAGTGTCCGAGACACAGCCCAGCGAGCAGCAGCTGAAGGACTTGGCGTTTGCCTGGAGGTGTGTAAAGCATGTGAAGAGCAATGCCATCACTGTGGCCAAGGAGGAGAGGCTGCTGGGGATGGNAAGCTTTCGATTACAGGTCCTGGTGTTGGCCAGCGCCAGCTGTCAGATGGGCCGTTGCTAGCTGGTAGTCCTTGGTCTGGTGTCCGGCCAGGCTGATGGCTGAATGTTGAAGCCCTTGGTGCTGTGCTTGGATGAGCAGACCCACTAGCAGGTCTAGACCCAGAAGATGCAGGTGCATTGTTGGACGTGCTTGCACCTGCACCTGCCTTGACAGAGAGGCATATTTGCTACATTCTGCATGGCATTCAGACACACAGTGTAAGTCCTGATTCAGCAAAGTCAGCATTCAAGTGCTGCAAAACCAAATCTTGGTACATTGATGGCAATGGACTGTGAACATGCCACAGAAGTCAAAGNACACATGTTCTGTTTGGGTGATGTTGTTGGACAAATGCTTGAATGGATCTGATTGCAAAACCAAGACTGCAACACCGTTCTGCTTGGCTTTGTTGTCCACTGTGTTGCCCATCAATGATGATTCTCAGACATAAAATGGCAGCTGATGGCTTTACGGTTCAACAGTATGCACTGGATGCGTCAGCATTCATTTGTGCTGCCCCATGAAGTAATTCGGCTTCCTTGTACATCAAGACTGCTCATGCATGTCAACTCAGGAAAATTNCAACATCAGTTGCCAATTGAAACAGATGAGAAGGCGATAGCAACATCAAGCGTTCTGTGCTTTCAAAACTACGCCTCACAATTACATGACACACGGTTCATGACAACAGCACTTCAGGCCTGGCAAAGGGCAAAAGCCCTCTATTATAGGGGCTCGACAACAGTCTCTGGATTAAGAAGTGATGCATGGATTTGTGCACACCGTGTCAGTGTCACTGTGCCGCTGTACACTTACCCAGCACCAGTGTAGAGAGCTGCAGCACTTACATGATAGAAGCAGCAAATAGCAGGCNTGCACCACTAGATTTTGTGTTTGACTTGCATTGAACCCCTGGCTGAGCTTGCATTGCAGCAGCAATTGCAACATGAACTACAACTTACGCAAGCTCGCAGTGACTGCCCAGTCCTAAGTTTGTGAAGTCTTCAAACTTGTCACAACTTTGTCAAGCGCTACACATTTGGAAGCCTGACCATGGCAATGCTGAATCAAGGCATGAGCTTATCAATCTTGAATCAACACATGAGTCTCCAATGGCTGGGCAGCATACAGACATAAGTACTTGCCTAAAGCGGCACGGCAAGGATTTACTGTAGCGAACTCAAATATGGTCGGCACCCTAAATATGGTCGGCACTGTAATGTACGGTAGAAAGCAACTAACGTGAGAGGAGTGCCGTGCTTCACACTTGCTATCCCATCATGTCAATGTTGGCAGTGTACTGTTGCTCAGCAAGATCTGTAATGTATGGCTGGTGATAACATGTTGCACAGTATATAACGGTTTTGCCAGAATAAATATTGATTTACCCGACCATATTCAAATTCGCTACGGTAATAACAATGTCTGGCTGTAGGCATACAATGAAGTAACCCTGGAAAGTTGGTGCTATAAGCGAGAAAGCCATGTGTGCTGCTTTGCTCCATATTTGTTAACGTGCGTGAAGGCTACCACTAACAGTGATGTATGCAGACATTGGTACTCTGTGACTANGTCAGTTGGATAGGCAAACATCAAATTCCAGATCACTGTGACATTGCGGCAGAGGCGGTCACATGCCTGACACATGTGCACATATGCTNCGCCAAGGCGCTGCAACAACGTGCTATTGCTGAGAGAGGTCGACTACCAGCACGTCCCTGACGTTGTTTCACGCGCGCCCACATAGGTTGGAGTGTCATACGGGCACAAATGCCGCTACAATCGACGGAAGCAACCACTTGATCACTTGAGCACTGGTACTGCGATCGTTGCAACCTCACTGCTCCCCGATGATAGCATGCTGCTGCGCAATCTGTACGCGGTAGCTNCTGAAGGTGTGACCGGAGCTTAGGACGTGCTGTTTGCTTCGCCACGTTGCAGCACTGCAGCAAACGTCCCGATGTAAATGGTGACGTGCATATAGACGTGTTTTCCTTACTAGCTGTGTGCAAACCTGTGAGACACCATTGACTAGGCCTGCCGAGCCGACCATTGCGTTTAAGATCTCCCACAGCTTTCACCACTCAGCACAGAATAGCAGCNTCGACAGTGTTACACCGGTTTGACATGTTTCACAAGCTATGAAGCAGGTAGGCCAGGGCCAACACTGCACGAGCTTACCTTTGGCTTCCCACCGCTTCAACGACAAACACATCCTTGATGGTCACCTTACATCCCGTAGGGATGTACAGNACATCCTGGTCAGCAGTTCACACCTGCGAATCAGCAGGTGCTGGCTGCGCAGCATGCAGCTAGAAACGGGACTCCCATGATGAGTTCCCCGTTCAATGGCAGTCAGCATCCTGCAGGCATGCTGCCTCCATACATGCATCCTGGCCAGAACTCAAACAGCAATGGCTCAGTGCCCATGATGCGGATGCCAAATGGCATGCAGAACGGCATGGTGCCCGCCATGTACTCGCAAAACATGATGACGCCAAACCAGCGGCCATCGCTGAACATGAATCATATGATGGCTATGGCTAATGCTGTGCCAAAGCAGCAACAGCAGGGCGGCATGTCGTATCCGGCCCCAAGCCAATATATGATGCAACAACACATGGGCTCTGGACCCATGTCGCAGATAGCACCTGGAGCAATGCATGCTGCAAATCAANCCTGATGATGAAGTTGCTGCTGCTGATGTCCATATGTGCGACGCTGGCATCCTGGTGCATCAGAGGGAGCGTCTGCATGCCGACCACTTGTAAGATGTGCATGACACAACTGCGGTGTAGCAACTGAGGGACGGCTCTGTCACCTCCAGGAGTTGCACAGCAAAGCGTTTGCATGCATCCTCAATCTGCTCGGGGNACTATGGTCGTGTACATCCTATTCAAACATTGACCCGCACTGAACCTGAGTATCAGCATGTCTGCAAACAGTGTCACACTTATAAAGGCAGCCCTCCTGAGCATATTGCCCCCTGGCACACTCATGTGTGATGCACCAGTTGGCACAAGGCAGAATGCGAAAGTGCGTCAGACCGCCACATCACTAATTTACATTTCCTGCAGTGGGCATACTCTGATGTTCCAAAAACACCAGGCGAAACACAAAATCACTGCACCTGGAGGCATATGTCTTGACAGGGATGCTGCTGACATGCTGCCTCCTGAGGCTGTGCAAGGCTGCTGTCTGTGTTAACGCCGCCCAGTTGGGCAGTCTGTGGCTCATCCTCAGGACTTGCATCAATGTCAACTGGGGACTCCACCTGCTTGAGTGCAGACTGGGGAATCACACTCACATTGGCTTGCCCCTGAGTTGCATTGGCTTGCCCCTGAGTTGCCCTTTGATTGGCCTGCTGAGCAGTGGATGCAGAGGTGCAGCTTAGCCCTCCAATGTACACAAGGAGAGACAACATCAGGCCAAGGTGAACGGCACTGTTTGATGGTTGTCTTGGTGTGCTGTTTGGGGGTCCTGTGTTTTGTTCTGTGAGTTGGTGTGAAGCTGCATCTGCCAGCACTGATGCCGTGCTCNTTCTGTAACGGATCTGCCTCGGGGGGGCTTGCATCCAGCTGTCAGCATGCTGCGCATGCTGCGCGAGCTGCTGACAGATGCAATCCACTGCTGCGAGGATGCCAGGTGCATGAACGCTGATATTGCTGACAAGCCGGTTATACAGCTGTGTGAAAGGACCTAGCTTCAGACCTGCAGCGTCTCATCTGCTACAAGCTTTCAAAGACCTTGTGATTGAGACTCCCAACCAGGGCAGGCTGCAAGCAGCCTTGTCTGAAGGAACATACAAATGGATACACGTAGATGAGAGATGCTGACCTGAAGAGTCAGCAGCCAAGTGGAACTTGGCAAGTCCAAAGTCTCCCAGCTTGATGTCTCCTTTGGCGTCGTAGAAGATGTTGTCAGGCTTCAGATCTCGATGTATNCTGCTTGGCCTCCTGCATCCTGCTGGGAGGTTCTTGCCTGGTGGCTTTTGGGTGCATAGGCTGTTCCATTTTAGCACCTGACTTCAGCAATGACTCATGATAAAGTGTCTCAAAGCCAGCCAACAGTACAAACACTGCTGGATGCAACCACCTGCATATCAGCAGCCACCAGCAGCATGTCAATGCCTCCATCATGTCCATGTTGTGACATAGACATCTCACGCATTCTGTGACATGGGCACAATTGTCTATTTGTTGGTTCGCCCAGATCTGCCTGAGCCAAGTATATCTTGCATCAAACACACACTGTGTAGATCCNACCTCTGCCTCCATTCCAGGCCAGATGGTGCCTTCACTGGGGTTGAGCTGAAAGCACGGGTGCGAAAACAGATGCCGATCAGCTTGCAACCTTCTCTTTTGCAGAGTGGCAGTTGCCAAATCGACCGCTCCAGTATCTGCACAAGAGCATACCATGCTGATGGTCAGGTGATGCATGAGTGAATGCAATGCTGATTGTGTGCAGCAGACACATGCATGAGGCAAATGGTGTATTTGTACATTGATGCAGGTGTGCACCTGCAACTTCTAGCGGGCTGTCAGCATCAGGGCCAAGGCTGACTTGACTTGCTCGATAGTTGATGCCATGCGCACCACTTCTGTCATCTNTGCAGCGTTTGGATATGTCAAACTTTGGCAATGAGTGTGACCGACTTGCCTTGCATGTTGACTTTTTCCTCCGACAAACGCCAGACCTTCAGCTTGAGATCACTCAACTCCGACCAAAACGCAATGTCTACAGCGCTCTACGGTCAACAATAAATGATTCATCAGAGATAGTGGTACACGTCGAACGCTANAGTAGGGCCTGCAAGAATGGTCGAGACTGCCAGACTGAGTGTGTATGCGATATGTTGGTCTTACTCACCAAGTGAGATTGCCTTTGNGGGCTGCTCGTTGAAACAGACTGACATTTGTACAACCAGATCTATATGTGTGTCTGCAGACAGCAGAACCCTGCATGCCAGACAAGCATGAAGCATGTTGTGCACCACAAACCCATCACGCGAGGGCTGCTCCTTGCAAAAGATCTGCATGCATGCCGACAGGAGCTACAGAAGCCTGCATGCCAGACAAGCGTGAAGCATTGCCATTGGGATCTTAGGCATCACAAAGCCATTCATACAACTTGCTGGGTGACCATCTTTGGTTGCATTCATCACCACCTGCATGCAATGACTGCCATGAAGGGCCGCCTTGTGCTGCTGATTGTGAGCATGGGCATGAGCATGAGCTATGTATAAAGTTCAGGGTCTGGGGTGTAGGATTTAGAACACAGGCAAGACTAAGACTTGACAGACTGGTATCCCTTATTGCACATCAACAGTGGAACGTTTTGGCATCTGCGCACAGCAACCAGGTTGACCACCCATGAGTACAACTCTACCTTGAGGCCTTTGGCAGCTGCATTGCCCTGCACTGTGATGCTCNGCTGTGCAGATAACAGCAGAGTCTATTCCAGAGTTCCGATCCTCTTCGTCATCACAGGCCCACTCAGGGTCAGCCTCTGGGTTGACTGAGTCTGACATCTCAAGCCTNAGCAGCCCTTGCATAACGGCTTTGTGGTGAACAACAGCTAGCGGCAATGCTTCATGCTTGTCTGGCATGCAGGGTNATGTCACCAGGTCTAGGTCGACTCTAGTAGGACATAGCTTTGGGCACTGCATGCTTGCTGCTTAGTGGGGGTTTGACCTGTTCACATCTAATGCATGTTCAATTGAAGGAATTGTCTGTGCAGCCATCTCNATGTGGCTCTTCACTGAATCATATAGCAGCTCCCACAGTCACCAGCAGTTCTGTAAAAGGTATGCAACATGTCGACTCTTGTGACGTTTGATTCAGTGTTGTGGTCAGCGACTCTACAGCTGAGCCAAGGTGCAGAGTGGCGTCTGGTTGTATATGTCTGTTTGAAGCAGGTTCAGTTAGCCGAGTTGACTGTGTGTACAGGTTGTGGAGTTCCCTGATGCGGAAGGGCCTCTGGAGTTCAGCTATGATGCAGAATGGCTGTCTATATTGAAGGAGACGCATGGCCTGATGAGCCTAAGTAGGCATCAGAGCCCCCTGCCAGGCAATTCTCACTCTCACCATGTTCAGTGCAGTCAATTGATTATGCAGTCAAGATGTAAAATGCCAGAAGCACTGCAGAATTTCTGGATCTATCCTTTCCTGTATATGTGGGGAATGCACCGAAAAGGTAGCCTTTCTCGGTCTGCCGCGTTTTCGCTCCCCCCCTGCGTCTCAGTCAATCCCCAGAGTACTTATTCAGCAGCCACTTTATGGCAAACTCCATGCGATCCATTGGCTTGCACCTGTTTACTGCATAGTGCCCCTGCCAGTTGAAGTTGCATGTTACCGCTTACTTGTTTAGCAAGACTGGTTGTGATGCACTGCAGGAATGGGAGGGAAGCGTAGCGCTGTTTCCAATGCCCAGCTGCAGCAGATGCAAGACAAGCTGAGTCNCAACATACTGCAGGTCCAGGCATGTCTGGTGTGACCCGTGCCTAACGCTGTCGCGACTGTATGTGTTTGCCATATGCATTCACTGGCTGTCTAGGCCCGCGCATATGTGTGCGAGCCAGCTCAAACANCTGAGCCTCTTTGTTGGGGTCCAACTGCATCAAGTGACACAGGTATGCTGAAGACAGTGTGTGAATGCTCCACATAACATAACACAGCAGCTGCACTCTGTCTCAGATCATGTACAGATTAGCAGTTGAAAGTCGGCCAGCGCTGCCATGAGCTTGTGTGGCTGCAATGTCACTGTGCATGCACATGCAAAACTATTGCATCATGTACTGAATCACCTGTACTTGAGGCTTTTTAGGTTCCTTTGCCTTTCCCTCAGCTTTTTTCCCACTCTTGCCCTTACTGCCGGTTTTGCTCTTGCGTGGAAGTCCCATGCTGACTCTGCTTTCACTGTCAAAGTTGCTGCTGTGTTTCCTGTGACGATCTGCCAATTGCAATCACGCGTAGTCAGTTTTGGTTTTGTAATCCGCCACTGCTGCTTGTTGTAGCTGCTTGTATGTCTGAATAAAGTGTGTGCGCTGTGGTTATAGTTGCTGAGCTGAAGCTTAGCTGCCTCTCTGAGGCAAATCTGTGGTAGTTCACATCCCCATCTTTCCTTCTGCTGTAGCCCAAGGCTTAGCACTGCATCCTGCACAGTGCACATGAAGCACATCAACCAATGTTTGCGGTTAGGTCAAGAGAGGGGTGGTCTCTGATAGCTAGTATTGCATTGATCAATGTGACCTTGCTCTGTATGGCCAGCACAACTACATGTCACCCAATGCATGGCTGGAGGACGTTGGTGACATCAAATAAGTTGCAGACTGCTTGTACACAGGCTGACATGTTCAGGCTAGTGATCTTGAAGACACACGGACATTGATGCGTCACACTCCTTGCGTACACCGATCGCTACATGCCAATGCTGACACTGCACAACATACTGCAGGTCCAGGCATGTCTGGTGTGACCCGTGCCTAACGCTGTCGCGACTGTATGTGTTTGCCATATGCATTCACTGGCTGTCTAGGCCCGCGCATATGTGTGCGAGCCAGCTCAAACAACAACAAGCACCGCCAGTGACAGGCGACACAGGTTCGAACGCGCGCGCATAGCTCGGAGTGCTTTCTTGCCACAAAAAGCGGATAAATCGATACATACATAGGCCGCCACATTACGATGCAGACCAGCGCAGATAGTGTACCGCGCGAGGTTTACCTGCTTTAGCTTCTGTAACGCAGTGCGCGCAATTCGTTGCGCAAAAAGGCCGCCGTTGGACACTTGTGCATGGCTGTGAGGATAGGTGTGTGTGCATTTCCACTCAGCCTCAACTCAAGATTCTCGAGACTCACTCACAACTCAGACCCATTTACATGGTTCACCCGGTCTTCACATCACGACTACCAGCCAGCCAGCTGTGCCTCTACTGCTCCAGACATTGGATCGCATGGACGCCAGTCGATAAGATAGGGTGCTGCCTGTCCCCGAGCGCATGCCTCGCAGCAAGCATTCCCACATACATGCAAGCGAACCCTTTTTGGTTGCCACTTGCGACGGCTTTCCCCAATCTCGTCTGCGTCAGCAGAGCTCCACACAAAAGCGTGCAGATTATTTTGCGCAGTCGCAGAGCTGTCTTACTCAGCTTGCGGCGTTGAGATATAGCGTGACTAGCAAGCACGCAAGCCGTGGCTGCTGGTCCTGGCTGCTGCATAGACCAACATGGCTTTGATCAAAAGCCAGGGCCCGATTACCGGTCTGCGAATGTTTTGCCACCTCTGCGACCCAACCTATGCATTGTTGCCATACAGCAAGCTGACAGGCTCTGCTGGCTGCCCTGACTGCCACTTGGTCACATATAGGTTGTTCAACATGCAATGTGCTAATGCAACGCCTTGCTGATGGGCGCAGTACTCAATACATGGTCTACCACTGTTGACAGCAAAGACATCAAGCATGCACAGGGCAGCATTTGTCTGCACAACTTACATCATAGCCAAGATTAGCTCTGATGGGCTTGCAAAAGGTCACTTTTGCTGATGTTTGATGCACATCTTTTTGAGACAGCCTCTCTGTGCAAGCCTGTTTGATGACCTCTAGTGCCTTCAACACTTGCTGTAAGTTCTCAAAAGTACATGCAGATGTCACTGATGACTTTCCCCAAAGCTAACTGTGTGCGAACCAAGGGTTGGCAGCTTGTGACAGGCTCTTGAAAGTAAAGGGTAGAGACCTCACTCGAAGAAATTCTGCACCAAAATGTCAAAGTAGCCTCACACAGACGCTGTCATGCAGTTGCAGATTCCTGGGAAGGGAGCAATGCTGTGTTCACTGCATGCAAATGTGCTGACCATTGAGATTCAGCGTAGAAAGGTAATTAGCTGGGCTGGTGCAGATAACATGAGCGATAGTGTTTGTGTGAGATAATTTTTTGTTTTTCAGGCTTCAAGGATGTTTTGGCATCTGAACATCAATCAAAGTGCAGAGTTAAGTAACGGTCATTAAACCTCACAGCACACTGAACATCTATTCTGAATGCTATGCCACAGAGTGTACAACCCTGTGGAAGCTCAGCGACATCAATCCAGGCCACCCACATGGTGTCTGTGTCTCGTAGTAAGAGCCTTCTGTGCTTGTGGTGGCACTTGCTGTAGAACATCCTGCTGCAAGCTGGCTATGTCTGCCATCACTTGACCACAGGGCTGCGTCAAATTTCACCATATTATTATTAAGATATATTATATCTCATTAAGGTATACCAGTACTGCACCCTTCTCTCTGTCATAGCCTATGCACACACAGGAATGAGAAGGGTGCATGTGGGTGACATGCCAGCAGAGGGCTACATTCTGCCTATTCTGAAAGCAGTTCTCATACAACCAGACTACCACCGGTTGAGAAGTTCCAGGTGCTACTAGTGTCCTGCAGGTGACCGAGCCTGGTTTGGCTGGCTGAAGCGCCTGTTTTTCTTCTTCCTCTCCGGCTGCCTCGATGACTTGTATCACAACAGCATCAAACTGCGCCGTGCCATTGGTCGCATGTATCAAGTTGGTCAGATGCATCGGTAGTGCAATTGCGCTGCTTCGGAAGCTTTTGTAGAGGGTGCGCAGTCAACCGCTGCATACGACTGTCATGTCGGAAAAGGAGGACTATGCCTTGCCAATGTGGCTCGGGCCGCTGCTCGCGGTTTTGTGCATCGGGTTGAAGGCAGGCATTACTCTTCTCCTGCGTGGCCGGGAGATCACCAGTACAAGTCACAAAGCAGTTCAACCAAGAGATCAGTCAGCTGACTCTGCGGGTGTGCACTCTCGTTCCGAGCCAGCGGTATTGTTTCTTGTTCAGCGACTGCAAAGTGTGCATGAAGCGCACTGCTTGATGTGCGGACTGCGTGTCTGACAGGCTCCAGTGGAGACCAAGCCAACGTGCTGCAACGGAAAACCGACTGACTGCGGTTGTACAAATTATTCACATCTTCGCAACAGCGCAACGCAATTGCCTGGCAAAATCTTGTACGGGTCGCAGAAAGGCACTGCAGCTACCTATGCTCACCAGCTTGCTAGACATGCTGCAAGCGCTGGTGTTGAAATGCAACCCATCAACATCAAAAACTATGAAGTGGAACAACTCTGGAAGGAACACATGATCATATTTGTACTATCAACCTATGAGAATGGCTCTCCTCCAACATCAGCTAGGTCAGCAGTCCCAGCCTCAATCTGTACACACAGAGCTCAGCTAAGTGACTAACGCTTTTCCATGCTGTCCTTGAAGGTGGTTCTGCCAATGGCTGGAAGAGAGCTCCACCGACTTTCGTGTTGGTGCTGCACCTCTCACAAACTTGTCATTTGCTGTCTATGGCTGCGGCAACAGCTTATATCAGGCAAACTTCAATCAGGTCTGGGACTGTATCTGCTTGCCAACCCTCGCAATTTCCCCTGCCATGACCATGCGTCAGCATGTACCACCCCTGTATGACATGGACATCATGACTTCAGGTTGCCAAAACAGTTGATAGTCAGCTGAGCGCACTTGGAGCCCAAAGGCTTAAGGGTGCTGGCTTGGGTGATGAGGATACCGGCACCATGCCACAGCATTTTGAAGCTTGGGCTGATGGATTATTACAGTCTCAGGGGCAAGCCCCCACAGCTCAAGCTGTTGCTGACAGCGTGGACTCCCTGCTGTCTCAGTCCCCAGAGGTAGGCGTGCGTTTGACACAGTCACACACTGTACGTGTAAGGTGGCGCATTGGCTTACATGCTGTAAGATAAGTAGCTGGGGTGTGCTTCATACACTTACACTTCCTGTGTCTGCATAGCAGCAGGCGTAGCGACATGTCTTTGCTGCCCGTTGGTGAAGGTGCTACAGGGGGACAGAAGTAACATGTAGGCTGCAGTCTCCCGTCACACTCCTCACAGCCCCCATGTGTCACATGTAGATGACATGCAACAAGCATGTGCAAACTGCCCCTAGGCCCACAGCAAATTTATGCGGTCGGCAAGTTGTACATATGACATTGCATGCCTTGCACCCAATGGACAATGTTTTAGTCGAGCAAGCATTGGCAGCAGCATGTTCCTACGACTGCAGGCCATGCGTTCTCGCATTGATGCATTGCACTGGATCTCACTGGTGACTGCATACAATGCAGCTGCTGACTCAGCATCCTGTTGCAGGACACACCCTCTCAAGGCTATGCCACATCTGATGACGAAGAAGATGCAGACAAGGAGAACCAGGCTGCAGCAGCAGGCAGTGATGATGACATTGACATGGAAGACTTGGGCGGCAGAGCGCTGTCAGGCAAGCTGGCCTCCACCAGTCAAGCGGCGCCCGTCAGTCAGGACACTGCAGCACCCAGAGAGATGCTGACGCCTGCCTTGAGGGCCAATTTGGGCAAGCAGGGCTACAAGCTTATAGGTAGGTGCAAGCAGTGCCAACTCGGTGATTGATGTGGCGCTGCTGTGCTTATGCTGAGCTTGGCAAGGCGCACTCAACACTGCTGGGGCTCCCTCAAGTTTTGTGAGCCATGTGCCTACAATGCATTACTGACAATGCATGCGTTCACACATACATTATGACCAAGATATATCACTGGACAATGGCAAGTCTGCCTTGCTATGGCTATGCTGTGCTGTGCCACGCTGTGCTGTGCTGTGCTGTGCTGTACTGTGCTGTGCTATGCTGTGCTGCAGCAATGGTTAATCTGTGCTGCTTGACAAATAGGCTGCTTCCCTCAACAGCTGCACTGTCTGTTAGTGACATGCTCAAAGCACACTTGTCCAGCAGTCTCTCTGGCATCCAATACCAGTGGCTTTGCATGCAGGGTCGCATAGTGGTGTGAAGCTGTGCCGCTGGACGAAAGCTATGCTGAGGGGGCGGGGAGGTTGCTACAAGCACAGCTTCTACGGCATTGAATCCCACCGCTGCATGGAGACCACCCCCTCCCTGGCCTGTGCCAACAAGTGTGTCTTCTGCTGGCGCCACCACACCAATCCTGGTAAGCCCTGCAAGTCTGTGCTGGACTTCCTTGTTTCTCGACAGCTTGATGCACATGTATGATTGTAACATATTTAGCATGGCTGTTGGAGCAGGTCTGCACCACTGTGAGTGCTGTGAAGGATAGTACATGAGATAGTGTCTTGCTAGCTAGCTGTTCAACTTGCTTACTTAAGTAAATGGCAGCTTGCTAGGTGATGTGCAGTTGTGAGTTACTGGTCGAGTTGATGTGCCCATGCAGAAAACAGTCATGGTCTCGTACTCTATTGTTGCAGCAAGTGCCTTGTTTCTGTCAGCACATGGCTTGAGAGCATGTGCAAGCTAAAGGACTGTACCTACATGCGGTGCACACGGTTCTCAGCTTTGCAATCGTGAGTGTTCCATACCCTTCAGATTTGTGTTGCATGACATTGTGGTGCTTTTGCAGTGGGGCGGGATTGGCGGTGGAAGATGGATGATCCTCTGACTATTGTGACGGGGGCAATTGATAACCATGTGAAGATGATCAATGAGTACAAAGGCGTGCCCGGGGTGCAGCCCAAACGCTTGCAGGAAGGCTATCAGGTGAGGTTTTACAGCCATTTCAAATTAGTGTCGTTGCAGGTACTGTGGTGTGCTCATTGCTTCAGCAGCGTGTTAATTGCATCTCAACCTTACCTTGAAACTCTTTGCCATTATATGACACTTTTGCTCAATGTGGCAGCAATGGCATACCATAAGACGAGTACAAGTGATCTTTGAGTCCCTTGCATGCATGTGCCCAACAGCAATGATCTCGTGACACTGCAACGTCAGTGGCTGCAATTCAGCATGTTCAGTGCTGTCAAGCATGGCGCACTACTTCCCATGCTCTGTGTCTTGAGTGCTGGCTTAGGATCTGTTGCGTTACTGCCGAGACTCTTATGCTTCTTGGCTCACGAAGTCACTTGCATGTTGCAATGGTTGCAATAGCGCTTGATGCTGATACATGAAGCTAGGCATATGGGATGCAGGTGGCTCATTGTGCCTTGTCTCTGGTTGGCGAGCCAATCATGTACCCAGAGATCAATGCCATCCTGACAGAGCTGCACAAGCGGCATATCTCCACCTTCCTGGTCACCAATGCCCAATTCCCTGACCGAATTCGCCACCTGGTCCCCATCACGCAGCTGTATGTCTCCGTGGATGCTGCCACCAGAGATACATTGAAGGTCAGCTTGCTTGTGGGCACCAGCTTGGCAGTCGATGCCATGCACTGGCCTTGAATGTTGGTCCTGTTTGGATTATCGATCAATCAATCAATAATTATTAGTGTCCTGGGGACCATGGGCGTGTTGGTCAGGGGTCAGGTGGATGCACATGCCTTCTCAGAAGCCATTCACGGCTTGACAGACCTGTTTTTTGCTCGCCAGCCTGCGCACACAAATGGTCCAGTTGACAACATCAATTGTTGATATGCGCTGTCATGGCTTGCTGTTGATACGTTGACATTGGCAGCAAGCAACATAAAGCCTCCTCGCTCAGATTGCATTTGCACAGTTGGTGAGGTTCAGTTGGTGGACACGTGCAGTTGCGTGTGCAGGCTATTGACAGGCCGCTCTTCAAGGACTTCTGGGAGCGCTTCAGGGAGTGCCTAACATTGCTTAGGGACAAGCACCAGCGCACTGTCTACAGGTGCTGCCTCTTCTTGCGAAACTTGAGGATTCAGGATTTGGAGCCCTAAACCTCTGATGCAATGTGTGCTGCTGCAGTAGTCGCAGTATCGCTGCTATGATTGTCACATGCGCTCTCTTGAGCTATCTACTTCATCAAAACCCAAAGCCAACACAATGCGTATACACTTGTGATGCATGCATAACATGTATGTTGTGTGAGGTAAGATCAGCAGTGATACAGCAATGTTGTACCTGATCAGCGCTGTTTGTCTTGGTGTCAGACAGCCAGCTGTGTCAGCTACAACTACCACATTTTCAGTCTTCAGTTTGCAGGTGTCAAGTCTGGCTGTGTTGTCTGTGTTCACCGTTGCTGTGGGCTACAGCATACACATTTTGAGTTGGCATATGCACATCCCGGTCCAATACAAATCCACTCTTCACATTGTGTAGCCTGACTTTGGCTGCAAATCTGGCTCTGTCCTTCAAGCGTTCCTCCTGAATTCACACTGCGAGCAAGCACCTTGCCTAAAGTATGCACCGTTTTGCTTGTAGGCTGACGCTGGTCAAAGGCTGGAACATGGATGAGGTGGCTAACTACGCTGCCTTGCTAGACCTGGGCAAGCCTGACTTCATCGAGATCAAAGGTGTCACATACTGCGGCAGCAGTGGGGCAAGCAGCCTGACCATGCAGAATGTGCCCTACCATGCAGATGTTTGTGAGTTTGGCGAAGCCATTTGCAAAGCCAGGGGTGGGCAGTATGGGCTTGCCTGTGAGCACGCCCACTCCTGCTGCATCCTGCTTGCCAGAAAGGACCGTTTCTGGAAGGATGACAAGTGGTGGACCTGGATTGACTACAACAAGTTTCAGGTGAGCGCATGCATTCGCTGTGCAAATGCATCTTCTCACTGATGTCAAATCCCCTTGTTGCAAGGTTTACCAAATTTTGGGCAAACCACATATAGTGTAGCCCTTGTGTGCAACTCATACATGAGCAGTGTCATGGGTGTCTTGCATGCAACGCAATGTGTTTGTCCTTACATTGCTGGAAGCTGTCGACACATAGTACAGCTGACAAGATGCTGCTTTTGTTATGAACAGACACTGTATGATTGTATTTGTTGTGTCTTGCACTTTATTCAGCCTCATTGTCAAAAGGGCTCTTGATGTTGCAGGATCTGGTGTCAGCTGACAAGCCCTTTGTTACAACTGACTACATGTTGCCAACCCCTGCTTGGGCAGTATATGGTGCAACAGAGGCTGGATTTGACCCACAAGAAACTCGTGTCAAGAAAATCAGGAATCATCCTGTCAAAGCAGCTGCTGCGTCTTGATCCAAAGTGTTGTTTGCAAAACTTCTTTTTACAATGCATGCAGTGATTCTCAAGCTTCTCAAGCAGAGCACGCAGAAAACCAGCTGTGAGTTAGGAGTTCCTCATGTCTGATGGACAGTGATTGAGTACTAACAGTGACAGCAGACACTGTCAGCGTTTAACAATGGCATACTCCAAAACCACCAGTTTAAAACATATCATCCATAGCATCGCACAGGGTCATCACAACCCTTCTTGGCACTTTGTGCTTTGCCAAATCTACCACCCTTTTCTAGATACTGCTGGTGGTACTCCTCAGCTGCGGTGAAGTCTGTGACATCTGCAAGCTCGGTGACAATGGGGTCCTGCATGGTGCAAAGACTGTAAGCCATGCAGTCACCAATGTATTGGTCGTTTTGTCATATCAAGGGTCTCACAGTTCTGATCAAAACCATGATTGTTGTGTGATAGACTCTCGACGTGATATGTCGCAGTGACCCTTGGCGCCTGGCTGTGCTGTGCAATACCANGACTGCTTTAGTGCTACCATTGATAAAGCAGGGATTTGGGCTCAGCTTAAGGCCACTGCAGCCTGTTGTTCACAAGCTGTTTCTTGTTGCAATATGCGAGCAACAGACTCATCACCGCATGTGCCGCCTGAATGTATGTGCTGAAACTCAAGGTCACCTACACCTGGTCTGCACCACTCAACACCTTGAGGGGCAGAGGCTGAACTGGACTTTTTACTTTTAGTCAACCTGGCATGAACTCTGAGTTGGAATTGACTGCAGGATTGGATGCAGTACTTGACGGGGCTCCAAGCAGATGTGGGTGCTATCCCACTGCTGCTGTGTGCAACCGCAGAAGACCTGCCAGGTCAGCTCAATGCAATGTACCTTGCTGCATGGAACATGCTTCCGGCACTGCACCATATGTGGCTGCTTGTGGATGCAGCTACGAGGATGCGCATTGCCTGTGTTGTTTCTAGCTCTTGTTTCAGTGGTAGCCGCGTACTGCAAGCTCGTGACACACATGCTGTTGGGCTGCTTGCATGTACACATTGTCTTAGTGCATTGCACAGCACCAAGTCTGTACTGATGTGCTGCAGGACCTGGCGGAGAGCTGAACTATGGACCATACTACACTAAGGCTCCATACATCTTCCCCAACATCACAAACATCAACCCCACAGCATCTCAGGTGCCCCGAGGCCCTCATGCAACCGATGGACCCACTGCCAGGCGGCTGTATGATGAGAGTGTCAAGATCATCAACTCCAAGCTGTCTGCTGATCAGAAGGTTGACGGACTTCAGCCACGGGACTGATCAAGCAAGTTGTGGTGTTTGTTTGTATACCTCGCAAGCATAAATACGGTGACAAGCATATATGTTATTGTCTCCCCCCCCCCTCTGGTTGTTGCGTTTGCACAGTGCATGAACACCCACTGACTATGGGTGCAGCTATGCTAACTGGTCAACAACAGCGATCATCATGTTACTTGGTTGAAGCTTTCCTTCACTGATTTACGTGTCGTCTTAGGGCCTGGTGCATATGATTCAGTGTCATTTTCTGTAAGTAATATTTTATGATGGCTAGGCTCCGCTGCCGTGACAGCACGTTCTGCCTATGAGCGCCGGTGACATGTGCTGACTTAGGCATGTACACTGGGCAAAGACACTAAAGCCTGTATTGTTGGCCTCATCTGTAAGATTTGGCTCAGCGTATCAGATTTACATCGCTTTGCGTCCACTGCTTGTCAAGCAGATTGGGGTGACAGCACAGCATAGCAACGACGACATCATACACGTCAAAGTACAGTTGGGTGTGTCTTCAAGGAACATAATGCGAGTGACAAAAAGCGGTGATGTGTTCAAGAACCATCAAGGAACAATCAGGAACAAAATCGCCACCAAGCATACATTGTCTCTACCTACATTGACTGCAGTTTATACACACTCAGATGGCGTAGTAAAGATCGTATTCCAGCCAGAAAGCCAGTAGCAAAGCCAGGAGGGAGGATGTCTGAAAGATCAATGCCATGATATTGCCTGCACGAGTGCTGGCGTTCTGTACCCATTGAGGTGCCATGACATAAGCAGCATTGTTGACATAGCCAGACAACAACCAAAACACAGCAACATACCACACTGCTAACATATCGCTCAGGTGAGCCTGACCTAGATTGATGTACACCAAAAAGAAAGGCGTCATGGCAGCCTTTACTGTAGCCAAGACCAGCAGGCCACTCTTGGTGTACAAAAGCTGCACTTTTGGCAGAAGTCTTCCGATAACATCACTCACAGCTCGCGCAGCAAACAAGACCTGCAGGCACAGTTGAAGCAGTCACACAGTCAGCGACATGCATGGACACAACAGACATGGAAACATAGCGTGTCTGTCATCACAGCCAGTGATGAGAAGCAGCAGCCGTGGCAGCAACAGCAGCAGAGTGCATGACAAGCAGCAAGTAGCACGTTGTAAGTCTTGCTGACGGCGTCATGTCACATGGTGACCAGTGCAGTGAGACCTGGCAGAGCGCTGTAACCCACCTGAGGAAGACTGGAACCAAAATAGCTGGAGGATGGAATGTAAGGAAAGAATGGGAACACCAAGATGGACGTTGACACAGACAGGAATAGGGCCAGTGCGGCAGGCCAAATGCCTTGTGTGAGCAACCGGACATTCCATTGCTGCTGCACAGTGTGTAGATTCAATCCTGAAGATGCCCTGCTGGCATCGCTGGCAGTTCGGCTCTCAATGGACAGGGCAGCATGCTGACCCCTTTCCAGCTCATCTGCAAGGACAGGCAGCACAAAAAACGCTTGCAAGTAATCGCGACAGACGCTGTTGCTGTCTTAGAAATGCATTGGATATAGGTTTCATCAGCATGCACAGGTCTTGCAAGTCTCAATACCAGGCCAAACAAGGTATCGTCAATGGCTTACATGGTAACAGTGTATCCAGCACATGGAGAACTCAGAAAAGCACAAAAGCGGACACTTGCAAAGGCCATGGAGACTGGGGCACTGACCAAGCAGTGGCAGCGCTGTTGAGGCAGGAGCACGCCGGCGCTTGAAGGGACGAGCAAACACACCTCTGTCGCTGCCACTGGATGCAACGTCTCGCTGGACATCATCCTCATCCTCAGCAATGAGGTGTAAGTCCTCTGGACCAGCATGCCGCTGATGGTGCTGAGCTGAAGACAGGAATCTGTACTGAGAGGCATGTTGAGTATCATAAGGCTCCCGCTCACTGCTGTTTGCACTTGACTTGCTTTTTGCTGACAGCTGTTGCCACCAGCTGTAGATGAGCAGCACTGCAGCAGCCCAACCTGCCAGTGCACAGATCCTTTTGTGTGGTAGGTACAGCAGAGGCACGCCCTCATCACGTCTTCATGCGCAAAAGCAACTTGTGCATGATGCAAGCAGTAGCTCAAATGGAGTATGGGAAGAGGTCCTGGATTGCAGGGACTGAACTGACAATGACCTGCACAAGTGATGATGGTGACTATGAGGAAAAGCCTGAACTGCTGAGCATCTGTTGGGTGGGAGCCTACGCCTAGTGCTGCCTCAGCCAACACCACAAGCGGGCCACTTGCTACAAAACCTATGCAGAGCACACAAAATTGGAGTGAGGCCTTGCAGCAGGCCCATTGCAGCACATGATGCACCTAGAGCAGTGCATATTCCGCTTACCTATTGTGAGAGCAACAGAGTTGCTGGTCTGAAAGTATGTTACAATCTGATATGCTGTGCTGAAAGCAATGCTGTTGCACAGGCCCAGAAAAGCCACTAGAATAAGCAACACCATCCTGTCCTTCTCATAAAACGGATATGCCATGGAGATGACAGCAGAGCCTCCCAGTCCTGAAGTGTGGTATGCGTTCATCAGCAGCATATCAGCAATTGAAGTGTTCTCACGGCGTACATGTGCAGTTGTAAATCCATTGTCTTATGCGCTACCTATACATAGCCTCACAGCAGCTGGCTTGGCTCTGCCAAAGCGCCTGTCCACTTTGGAGTCGCAAAGGCTTTGTAATAACATGGTTGGCAAACTGGGCAAAAAGTATGCCAGGTTCAGGTGCAGCAGCATGTGTGGGCCATATACGGCCTTGTAGTACCCTATAAGAGATGATACCGCCGTCCATCCTGCTGTGAAGGCCACCTGAGCAGCACATTTTCTGTTAGTGCGTGCAGCGCTGGTCAACTCCTACAACCCCAGCACTCACCGAGGTCAGGAAGAAACAGATGGTCGAAAGGCATATTCGCATAACGCTATGTCACTGCAGCTGGCAGTCATGACCGCGGAGCTGAGGGAGAGCATGTGCGTCGTTGCATCGCCTGCATGCACCGTCATCTGCACATTGGGATTGACCTGGCAGTTCAAATTTGCGATTGCCTCTGTGGTCAACAAGTCAGCAAGGACCGATCGCGACTCCAATGCACACACAGTCCTGAAGCAATTTGCAATTTGCAATTCGCAATTTGACTTCCAGCGAACGCCGAAGGCGGACGTTGCTGGCCCCTGAACAGGAACTCAGGCATACACAGATATGCAGTTACAAGTATGCAAGTCACCTTGTCAGCAACTTGCTCTGCAAGCCTGGTCAGGCACACGTCAGCAGCACAGGAGATTAACTTCGAGACCACGAGCGTCTGCGGAGACCCAGGCGAGCAATTCTCAGGCTGAGCTGTTTTCCAAGCTCAGTGAAGTGTGCACTGAAATGCGTCAAGCACCTCCGTCTGTGGTGAGTGTAACACATGTGCAGGTCCACACACCCATGTAGTCAGGACATACTGCCCACACTCTGGCCTGTCGTTGATACATCTGCAGCCAGGCAACAGCATGTTGATGCATCTGCAGCCATGCCACAGCATGTTGATGCATTGGCAGCCATGCAACAGCACGTATAGTACAGTAGAGCGTGATGCAAAGCCAGCGGCTCTCGGAGTGTCGCGATGACCCTGTGAAGTGTTCTTGCAGAGAAGCGAGTACTCTGTGGACATACTGAATGCAATGGAGGCCCTGAGCAAAGGTGGTGCAGCACCCAAGTGGGGTGCAGGCCTGGGACAGATAGACCGCAGAAATGTCTTTCTGGGCGAACTAAGCAGAGTTGGCATTAGGAAGTCAGACATCATAGGGAAGCCAAGTGTCCGTAACGACGCTGCATTCCTGTACACCTTAGTTGGGGTGACCAGTGTGGTGGCGGTTGCAGCTGGCCAGCTGCCAGGAGACTGGGTAAGCACATATTGCCTCCACTTCTTGGCACCTGCTCTTCAGCCTGTTGGCATCAGCCTGTTGCTACATGATAGACCCACATATCACCTTGTTCATGATGGGGACATTGTTCAATGTGCAAACGCATACAGCTCATCAACAGCCTTGCTGGCAGGTCTAAGCCAAACTTAGTTTGGCAGGGCGCTGACAACATGCAATATGCTGCCGTAAGCATGTGCTGTCTGCAGGGCTTTTTTGTGCCATACTTGACGGGGTCAATCGTGATTGTGGTCCTGGCAGTTGGGTCCACTGCACCAGGCCTGCTGCAAGCTGTAATTGGCTGGTTTGCCCAAGTGTTCCCTGACTACAGAGAGCGTGTCCTACGCCATGAAGCAGCACACTTCCTGGTATGCAACCTCACAGCTGCTGTATGTCTACAGCAATGGCATGGCATGTTGTCTGCAATGTGATTGTGTGTGCATTACTCTCTTGCACACAGCCCGCCTGTGCCATGTCACCTTCTAGTCTACAGTTTGCTTTCCACATGCTGTGTGGTGTGTATATACAGGTGAGCTGCTTGTGCAAGATTGCTTTGTATGTGATATGAGACTTGCTGAGCGGGTGGTGCTGACAAGTGTGCTGTGCTAGGCAGGCTACTTGATGCGGGTGCCTGTGGCAGGCTACTCCCTGTCCATTGGCAAGGCCCACACTGACTTTGCAGAGGCTAAGCTGCAGCAGCGGCTGGTTGCCCGAAAGCTGTCTGATCAGGAGATAGACCAGCTTGCAGTCGTGGCCATGGCAGGCGCCACTGCTGAGGCCATGAACTATGACGATGTAAGCTTCACCAGCTCTGCTTTTAGTGTGCACACACTCAGCAAAGCTGTCCTGGCTTATCTCTATGTTTCTTCAGCTTGACCCTGGGGAATGTGAGGTGTGAATGCATTTGTGAAGTTGTCAGTTGAGATTGGGGCTGCAGGTGCAAGGGCAGACTGCTGATCTGTCAGATCTGCAGCGCATCTTGCTGCGGAGCGAGCAGAAGCTGTCAAATGCTCAACAGCAGAACATGACGGTAGGCTGCTTGTGTATGCAACTATTCCTTTGCTGCTGGTAGCTTGTCTGATGTATGACTGCATGAAATTGCTAAAGCTTGCAGTGCTTACTGACAGTTGCAAGGGTGGTTTGCAGAGATGGGCAGTGTATACAGCAGCTACTCTCTTGGGCAAGTACAAGAAAGAGTATCAAGCTTTGCAGCAAGCTATGCAGCAAGGCGCGCCAGTCGACAAATGTGTGGCAGCTATTGAGGAAGCTTGATAGCTGTCAGCTGGCCAAGACGAGGGCATTCCCCATACTTTCAGCAGCTAGTTAGGTGTTTGTGCTGCAGGCGTGTGCGCGCACGTGTGCATACAATTTTGTGTGCTTGCTTCAAGGGTTGTGCTATGGGCCAAATCAGCGAAGCACTTTTGGAAGCCTTGTACCAATACCACAGCAGCGTACATGCATGTATGTAATTGCACACTTTTCTGGTAAGTCAACTTAAGTTTCTATGCACGAGCTCTCTGCATTGTTCAGGCATGTGTTTGTTGCGAAACTCTACATCTATTCTTTGACTCCAGCAGATCTCGTGCCGAGGCGGTGGTGCAACAAGTGACAATTTGAGTGCAGCTGTTGGTGCTTGGAGGTGATGTAAGCAGAAAACTTTGTTGACTTGGAACTCATGGCACTTACAAGACGTCAATCAGCCAAGCCATGAGAAAACAAATTCCTTCCAGTGATCACACTAAATATGTCACGCTCGACAATGCATGCTTGATGTGGACTGATGTAGGCACACGCTCACTTGTGCTGTAGCTCAGTGAACTGTTTAAGTCATTCACTTTGTGCTGCTGCTGGCTTGTCTAGCAATGCATGCAATGCCTTGGCACAGGGAGCAATTGGAGTAGGGGTTGCTTCCTTTAGGTCAGCAAAAGACAGTACCACATACTTACAGGACTAAAGTCCCTTCACAAGACAGAACTGCAGGAGCAAGTACGATGTCTGGATTTGCTCACAAGGTGTAGGTACACAGTTCATGCTACTGTCATACACCACTGTAATGACTGTACTCAGTGACTCTACACAATTGTGCACTTGCACCTCATGCTGCGTTGCAGGTACTTGAAGTGTTTCACACAAGCCTAGAAACACAGCAGAAGTGATTTTGTGAATACCTGCAGAAGCCCCAAGCATGACCTTGCATGGTGATCTGCACACCAGTGAATTCGTTATCATGTCCCTTAAACAGATTGCCAAAGAGCATTGGCGTTCGCCATGCAAGATCACCATTGATTGCTGTGTCGTCATGGTGCCAGCTGACCAAAGGCTTCTGCTGGAGTGCTGCAGATGACCGCAGACTAATACCTGTATTTGGTGGAGTAATCTGCACACACCAGAGCAGTTTGATCAAATACAGGCACAAGGTCAGTGCACAGCATGCCATCATCCAGATACCTTTGGGTGAGACGACAAGCCCTCGGCCCTTCCTTGCTCCTCGATACACAACCTCGACTATGTCAACAAACTCCTGCTTGTTGTTCATTGCCCAGTTGATCTTGTTGTTGTTTCCCGTCCCCAAGTCGATCATGATGTGCTTGTTTCGGAAGAAAAACATAACCGTGCAAGGATCATACAGCTCATACATGGTGTTAAAATCTGGTATTTCTGACAGATCAACCAGGTAGATGACCGCAAAGTTTTTGAGGGTATCTGCTGTTGTTGCAAGAATCTGCATGTCAAGTGAAGCAAGGGCTGAGGTGAGAAGAACGCTGCTGTCATGTGTGAGATGGCGGCAACGAATGAACTTGCCTCATCCATCTGCATGCAAGTCTGATCCCAGTCATGCCCAAATCTGATGATGACCACTCTGTCTTCTTCCTGGGGACAAGCAGAACATGTCGCACTGTGCGGCTCCAGGAGCATGGCCCATCACAGCAGAGATGAGAAGCTGTTCTCTGGTGTGGTGTAGGAGCTTACCGACAGTATAGCCTGGTCCACTGCATATCCTGTGTGTAAGTGTGGCAGCAGGTAACTCATGCTGCTTCACAATATTCAACGCACTGTGCTGAGACTAAGTCACTTCAGGTGTAGCCCTGATCGCACAGCTGATGCTGGGTCAAAGAGTGCAAGATTTTGGCGGGTGAGACACCTGCAGGGAGGCATAGATGAACAGGTCAGTATTGTTTGCTCGCTCCAGCTTCGCTTGCCACGCGGCTGAGCAAAGTGAGCATGCTACAATGGCACAATGCAGTTGCTCTGCTGCTTTTGCCTCTGGCACTGCTACAGCCATACATGCACACAAAGGGCAGCGTGCATCGCTACACAAGGCGTCTGTCCTAATACTGTGCTCATCTTGCTTTCAGCACCACGCACTGCGCAAATTCTACCTGCACCACCCTACCACATTCACGGTCTCGAAGCCTTTCCTACCTGTCAAAGTGATCCTTGCTTGCCACTTAAGCCCAACGGTACAGCCAAACCAAGGGGCACCGAGGCGGCCACTTCACAAAGCTGTTGTCTAAGGTCGTGGGGCGTGAGCACGCGTTTTGCTGGTGCCGGGGTATCAAATTGACCGTGCGCGTCGAAGCTACACTCCAAAACCCTCAAATAGGTCCTCCTGCTCGAGAGCCTTGCAAGTTAACAGGCTGAAGATCAGGCAGCTCCTCCAGTCAACGCAGGACACCAGACATTAGAGTCACCGTCACTGGCACTCGAGGCCAAAATCACAGCTTGCTTCTGTTGCCAAATTGACTGACCTTAACCACAGTCAGTTGTCACTCATTCAGTCTGCAAGGAGTGTCCCTGCATATGACATGGAGGAGGGCAGCATCTTAGACGAAGAATGCTTGGCCTTGGAGTCCATATTGGAAAGCAACTTCACTCGCTTGCAGCCAGACCGGGTCAGGCTAATCATCGCTCCGGAGGGTGCTGAGGAGGGCTCAACAGGCATGCATGACATTCAACGTCCACTGTCACTGCTGACTTTGCACAAGCCAGCTCCGTGCTTGCTACTGCAGGCAGTAACTTGAACGTACATATTGCAACATCCCTGATACAGTGCAGGGTGGGTGCCACTGTACTTAGAGTTCACAGTGCCAGCTGACTATCCCGAATCAATCCCTCAGCCTGACTTGTCAAATGTCAATAATGCTCCCTATGCGCCAGCCATAAAGCAGAAAGCCATTGCGCAGATGCTCGAGCAGGTGAGCGCTTGCTGATGCAGCGTATCTACATCATGATCAACCTGCATCAGTGCAATGCAACTACAGGTTTGCGCAGCCTCACGGCTGTTGTGCATCAGACTGCAGCATACTTTGTGACTTGCTCTATGTAGGCAGAGGGTCAGGTAGGGGAATGCATGCTGTATACACTGGCAGAGTGGGTGAAGGAGCAGCTTCCAGGCTGGCTTGAGCAGTCAGTTGTTGAGCGCAGCCAGCCTGCTCCATCCAGCACTGCAGATAGAGCCTTGACGCCGGCAACTGTGACAGAGGTGACCTGTTTCTAAAACTGATGAAGTTCTGCGCTGCTGAGCAAAGCCTGACCTGTATTGCTCTGATGCCACCAGCCTAGCAATATGGATCAGGGGTCCCTTTGTGATGCAGGAAAGTCAGCTAAAAGGGTTGACGAAAGCGCAGAAGAGACGACACTTTGACAAGTTTGGAGCAGCTGAAGAGAAGCCCAGGGGCTGGAATTGGGTAGACATCCTGTCACACCTGTCTAAAGGCCCCATTCGAGCAGATGGTGTTGTTGCTTAGCCATTATAACTACACTGCTTTTCAGTTCAGAACCTGGCTGCATGTCAATAGCTGGTCAGCTGCATGACATTGTGTGACAGACCCGATAGCATACCAACCCTATAGCATGCAGAATTGAGCATTACAATGACGCACACGATCAGCAATTGCATACATGCCTACTGTTGCTGCTGCGTCTCAACACTGTTTGTCAGAGTCTGCTTTAAGAGCTTCAGAAACAGGTGCTGACATCAATCTCCTTGCAATGTCCATAGACTGACATGCTTGCAAAGTCAGGCAGGCTTCGTTTGTTGCTCGTCTTGTTGATTTTGTGCCTTGGACAGTTGGTATTCACGTGCTGGAGTGAAAGTACTAGTGGTATGCAACGTGACAGCATGCTTAGTGTAATCAGTTGTTCTGCTGTCCGATCGATTGGTAGCTGTGTACCTGTGAACAGCAATGCACCCTGTAGGCCAGGTATGTAGCTGAGTCACACAGCTCCGTGCACCTCTGGAGCAGGCAACGGTCAGCTGCCTCATTCGTGTGCAGCCCATAGACTGGCCAGTGTACAGGCTTCAGGTGCATGAATTGCCTTAGATATTGACTACACCTGTCGAAGTAGCAGTTCACATGACACACCCTGATTGCTCATGCTTGATGTGTTGATTACGTCCTGTCCTTTTGTCAACTGTAATGTCTGCAGAGCGCTGCTGAAGAAAGGCTGCTTGCTGCATAGTGCAGTGTGTCAACATACAATATCAAACAGATACACGCAGCTGCATCACTGCTCATACTGTACAGGTCAGCTGATTCAGATGTGTTGCAACGGGCATTCATGGTGGTCATGTTGTATCCAACGATGGCTGCTCCACAAGCTGTGGCGAAGGTTCCTGTGCAGTGTCAGCCCCCTCATTACTCGTCACAGCTACATTCCAGGTGGCACCATTGGGCTGTACCTCATATGATGCATGATACTGGGTGCTGCCATTGAGCTCTCCCTGCATGGGCAAATGCGCCAGCTCAAGGACACCAGCACTACAGGCTCAGCCCAGCCATTTTGACTTGTGAACACCACACAGCAGGTATAATGAAGTGCCGAACTGGATCTTGATTGTATCAGTAGGACTATCGACACAGCTGTGCCCTGCTCAGCCAAGTACTTCAATCACACCTTGCTAGTGCAAGTATGTTGAAACAAGCAGAGTATGGATGTGAAGCAGCGCACCTGTACCGCTGCTTGATGCGGCTGTTGCGTGTTGAGGGGAGCAGGCATGGCCTCTCCAGCTGCTTGCATTGCAGCTGAGGCAGCAGCCAGCGCGGCTGACAAGCCAGGCATCTCTGGGATGTCTTCGGCTGGTAGTAAGCTGCCGCCAGTCATGGCTTCACTGTGCCCCACTGTTGCCTGGTCTCCCACAAATGTAGGAGCCATGGGAACATGCATCTGCACCCCAGACAGTGCTTGCTTGATGCGGTGGTGCCATGCACTGACATGGGATGAGTGAGTGAGTGAGTGAGTGAGTAAGTGAGTGAGCGAGCGTACGTGCATGCATGTGTGTGTGTGCACATTGTTCCAACATGCAGCTTGCAAGACGATTCGTAACACAACCACACAAGATAGAACCAATGTGCATCAGAGTGTCACTGCAAACACAGGCCGTTTATTAGTCCCCAGTTGCATCCTGAAGCAAACAAACAGGAAATGCATATGAAATCAGGATGGAGCTGCACTCACTCATGTACTGCAAGATATGCACACTTGTTTGAGGAGCTGCAGCAGCGAACCTGTGAGGTTGCTTCTGCCATGTGGGCTGAGCTGAAGTCCTCGGCATCTTCACCCTGACGCCTTTCTGCTTCAGCAGCTGCCTGCCGTCTGGTAGACATGAGGCCTGTGCACAGCATGGGCAGTGCCATATTGCATGGGGGCTTAGCCTGACCAGGCCTTGAGCATGAAAGTCACATGAGGGCTGTGAGTGCAAGATCATGCAAAAGTAAAGCCTCACGGTGTTGTAGACACTTGCATGGTATTGTATCTTCGTGTGACAGGATGCTGCAATGGCTTGATGCAAGACATATGTGCTTTGACAACAGATGCATGTAGCTACATGGCATGTGCGTTGCTGGCCACCTGCGTCGTGCAAGCTCCTGATTGCATAAATACAAGATCAATCTATCTGTAAATTATCAAACTGTGTGAGGTACTCACGCCCTGCTGAGTGTTCCAATAATGTTGTGCAGCTTTTGAGCCTGACCCATACAAGCTGTGCACGAACTGTCTCGTGTTGTGCAACTCATAAATAGCAGACAGATGAATGCAAGCAGCACAGATGTAGCAGTACCTTTGGCACCATCAGCCCCAGATATGCTGCTCCTGCGGCCCATCCCTTTGCTGACCCCACTGCTGGCAGGGGGCGGCCCATGGTTATGTGTGCCCTCATATGTGGTCACCAGCTGATTGAGATCATTGCCTGCCAGCTCGACATGCTTTCGCACAAAGCAGCCAGCTGAGGTGCACTTGTAATAGCTGCGCGGGTGTGGGTTGCCTTTTACTACCTTCTGTCCATACTTGCGCCACCTGCCAACGCATGAAACATGCTGACAACTTCTGCAGCCGCCGTCAGCATTAAGCTAATCCATCATCGATCAAATTTTTGAGCTAGAATTGCAGTGAGGATAAGGGCTTGCAGTTTGCCAGGATTTTTGGGCTCGCAAGGCAACAAGCTAGGCCTTGCTTGGGCTGCTGCTTGCGTTCACCAACTATCTGTTGTGGTACCTGGGTTCTGTTGAGGCACGCAAGAGGCAAGCACATATATGCGCCTGTGTTCACACACAGGCAACATGCAATGATATGCACAATTTCAGGCAACAATTATGCTGATGAGTGCTGTGCATACTGACCAGAGAAGAGATGCCGCCATGCAATAGCTGATCCTACCTGAACCCATCGTCATACTGATCTCCTTGGGTGATGATCCTGACCACCTCCTTGTCACCTCGTGCCCCAGATTTGCCTGACACAGAGGCTGAAGTCTTGTCGTCTTCATCCATCATCATGTACATGTCATCAGACATGGTGGGGCCCACGCTGCCTGCAGGGGTGCTGAGGGGGCTGGGGGTGGCTGCAGCCCCACGCCGCTGCCGCTTGGCAGCTCTAGGTGTTGTTGTGGGGTCTTGTGTCATGCCTTCCACCTTCTCCTCCCGCATTGCCACAAGGTTGCCTGTAGCAAGCAGGCCTTTGATGCAGCAATATGGAAGGAAAAGTTACAGAAGCGCTGATATCCACTACGACGCCAAGCTTGTGTTGCAAGCTCATCATTCATCATTGAGCAACCACATCTGCTTGAACCCCAGCAGAGCCATGTATGGACAGCAGCATCTCCAATGAGCAGAACACTGCCTCAGCAAGATCACACGTAAGGCATGCTTGGTTGTTTAAGCAGTGTCTTGAGACTGCAGACGGCTCTCACAACCGAAAGCTTGCAGTAAGTTCGTGTGCATACCAATGGCATCCTCTTCCAGCCTGGCGCGCTCTTTCTGCTCCTCAGCTTTGACTGTAGCTACGGCTTTAGCTGCATCCTGGGCTGCCACTGCAGTGCTTGCTGGCTCTGCATGCATTTCGGGAGCAAGCAGCACTGTCTCGTCATCATCTTCCTCAGTTGCTAATCCATCATCTGCAGTTTGAACTTTGAGTTCCTCATGCCAGTGTATCAAATATGCTGTGGCAAGCCGGCTTCGCTGCAGCAACGGTATGATTGCTACCTCTTCAATTTGGGAATTGTTGTGCGATGCATATTGTCTGTGGTTCAGCGTACATGTACTCAAAGGATGGTCTCAGCCAGCAGTATAGACAAGCAATAGTCATTCCAGATCAGAATGCAGGTCTCACCAGCTCCAAAAGAAAATGACGTTTCCCTTTCCAAGTCTTCATGACTCTTCCCCCGTCCCTGCATGCAGAGCAACATGCTGATGCCANCAGTCATGCTTTGCCAATGGCTCATCTAGCATGAAACATCCAGCCATTCACAGAGTGAATAGTGGATTGCTATGCTGCAGTTGAGTTGACATCTCAACTAATTTGATGGGGGAACTCAACACGCTTTTGCAGCTGATTTGCCTTTGCAGTGGACTTGTTGACCACTAGTCATTTACTAGGAGCTGTTGAGGCACTTGTCTGTGGTAGTTTGTTGACCTGTTCAATAGGTCAAAGTACTCCTCTGTGAGGCTGAGGGAGTACTTTGACCTGATAGACCAGGTCAACAAACTACCACACGTGCCTCAACAACATCTAGTGAGTTACTTGTGGTTACCAAGTCCAATGCAAAGGCAATTAGCCCAATTACAAGCTGGCTCACCAAAGACTTTCTTAGCGCCATGAAAGCTTTGGGGCCATAGTTGTATGTAGTCATGATATGCGTCGTAGCATAAGCAAGACAACTCTGATGACGCGCCAAGTCAAAGGCCATTCCCAGACTTGGACTGCAAACCAGGCAATGCAGCAGCAGTACTTTGCTTGGTGGTAGTGCATGTGCCAGTGTCCCATACCATGCAGGAAACTAGCTTTGTTGCCTGTCTCAAGGGTAGTGTCCTTCATACTTGCCACATCGATGCAAAGGGCTAAGATAGCAGTGGCGTTGTCACTCACACGTGTGTGTGGTGTGTAGGCCATGCAAGATATGCAGGAAGATGAGGGCAAAGACCCCCAAGATGCACTCGCACCATCCTTACTGGCGCAGATCAGGGACATGGCAGCTGCAATGTAGACTGAAGCACCAGTGCTTCCCCCTCATCAAGCTCACACCACTGCTACAGCAACAGCTTGCTTGCAAGCCCTAGCAGTCTTGGCATCACCACCACCCGCATGCGGCTCGAACTGTGACCATTGCTTCAACTGCGGGCGTCAGCTCTGTGCATCTCTTGTTCGACTATGTCTGTCCTCACTACTACATGCTTTGTGCAGTCTCCCCTCCATGATCTTGCTGACAACTTCACTCATGGCTACACTATATTCCACCCTACCTTGGCAGGGTATTGTGCCAGCTCATGCAGTCACACCAATGAATCGTAACGAGGGAGATGATCTTGTTGGCTGCTGCCTGCTGTGTGGCTGTAACTGTCTGCTTCTTGCTCACCCTCATGCCAACAGCTTTGTGTACACAGCTCATGGCGTCAATCGAGTTGATAGACTGACGCTGAGTTGAGAACATTTTGACATGCCCTTAGTGTACATGTGCTTTATAGGCAGTGTNTTTTCGTGCTCTGTGCATCGTATGCGTCCTATGCTTGAAACGTGTCAGGCCCCTGCTGAGGCGTGACTGGGATGTGCTGCTGCTGCAACATGCCATTGCAGCTGACTGTGCTATACACACCATCCTGTACTGCTCAGATGTACAGGTCTGATTGCGTCACAGCTGTATAGCAGTAACTGCAGCGCCACTGCTAAGCACTGCACAAGCGGTGCATCTGCAACAGCAGCAGATATTGAGCCAGGTCAGGTATCGTAAGAATGAGGCTTGTGGCCGTGTAAGTTCACTCCTGCCCCTCACCACAATGATACATCCAGCAGCTTCGCCTGTACAGCAGCGCCATGCCCGACTGTCAGTAAGCTCGAAACAAGTGGTGCTGTTGGTCCTCATCAAGCCGAAGCAATGCGAGCTCATACCAAGAGGTGCAGGCAGCCAGATAGATCAGCAAATGCCACTAGAGAAATGCTACCATGCTCTAGCTAGCATGCAGGACAGCAGCATATGGCCAATGTATGCACCCATCAGTGTGGTCACTCCCACTTGCTTAGCACAGACACAGTATGTATGGCAACTGCTGCAGCAGCAGCAGCACCACAGCACATTGCAAAATGGGCTTCTGATTCGCTGTCAGCTTCAAAACCAGCTGACCCCAGCTGAAGAGCGTTTGCTGTGGGTGCAAGGACACAGTGACCTGGAAATATGTCAACAACCAGCTATAGGACATGTGTGACAAACTGGCTGAGACAGCAGTTGCACTCTGAGTCATGACTCCTTGATGCTCAGTGCCCAAGTTTCCTGGAATNTGATGCGAGGCGGTAGGGGCACTCAGACTGGCCAGTCCCATGGGTCCATATACCCTGTGGTGTCAAACACTACATGTCCATGCTTGCATGGGGCCCTTGTACACAGATAAGGCATGGAACCTTCGCGAAGCTTTTGGGGTGTAAGGGTTGCCGCCAGGGTCATTGGTGCCAGTGCATGGGAGCGTTCATCGCAAGTATCTACCATCTCGCTCGACGAACGACTTACGTTTATGCGGAGATTTGCGATGACTGCAATGCGCGTGTTGCCCACTACGGTAAACATCCGCAACCTAACCTGCACGTAGCACCTTCAAACTTGCAGTGCAGGTGATGCAACTACGTATGTTCTCGCAGGCCTCGATTAGTCGACAGGGCCAGGTTGTGAGGCCACAAGCATTCTCTGCAAAGCATCCGAGCGTCCTCAGCGCCNAGTCGTTACCGGCGACCTCCTTACAGTGATTTCGTAGAACCTTTTACCACGCACGATTTTCGGCCTACGCAGCAGCTTTACTTGTCATGAAACTTGTCAGCAGCTTCAGCGAGCTCCAAGCACAATAGCATGCCTAAATTGGCTGATAGGTGCGGTTTGCCATCATCTGAATAAGCTGTCTATAACGTACCTGAATGTACATGTCTATGACAATAGCCGCACACATGTTATGACAACCTGGGTTTGGCTGTCCGAAAGACTGTCAAACGAGAGATCGCTGAGCTACTACAGCAACAACACACGCATCAAGCTCAACACTGTAAGAGCAGACACTGCGGGATTTGGCCAGCTTTCCAGGCCTAGTGTTCATGTGCNTGAGCCACATTTCAGGTTCAGGTCACTGCTGATCGATTACATGGTGCAGCACAAAGGGCCAGTGACACAGACCTGCTTCTCCTGCTCATCTGCAACGCGCTTGTCTTGCACGANGTTGCCTCAGCGTCGTTGACTCAAGGACAATCTGCTGTGACTGATCTGACCAGAGGCCAACAGCTGCGGCCTGCCACACTGCCATCAGCACAACCCAAACTCCGGGAAGTGCAAACTGTGGAGCAGCAACCGCTTGCTTCGTCAGTGCTTTTGCATGAGCAGAGGCACCAGGGCTTGTCGGCCACATCTACTGCGTTCTCACCAAAACGNTTCTTGCTGTCATGACAGCTGCAGCATGTATGCATGCCGCACTGGCAGTGCAAATTTTCAACAGTGACTGGCATTGCTGCTGTGCAAACTGCTACACTGCAATGGGCAGCAATGCAATAGCAGCATGACTGTATTGTTACAGTGTAGTGTACAGCCGAACCAAATGANACACAGCATAACACAAAAGTACTGCTTTCAGTAGTATAATACATGTGTTGTAGCCTTGCGCATACCTACACTTCTCCAGCAAACAATGCATGGGATAGTCAGCCGCATGATTTGTACACTCAAACAAACTTGTGTCAGTGCCTGATAACATCGTCCTGTTAGTGGTCAACAGTTTGCATAGCTGAAAGCTATGACAAGCCGATACTTGCAATATCACACGATGTTGCAAAGCATTTGGCACGTATCAGCTGACCATGTCTAACAAAATGCGGCTCTGCAAGAATGTTAGGTATGGATTTGCCAGCTTGCCTGATGTCCCATTGGACAACCACCTTCTGGCTCGTGCCTGCCAATATGGTGGTGCTGCTTGCTTCCTGCTCAAGGCAAGTAGGGAAGCCTGCATTGGGCGGCAGAGCAAAGCTCTTCACTGGCTGCTCAGGACGCTGGATGGCCCACAGCTGCACCAGACCCCCACTGGCATCCCCCTGGGACCCTGCCAGCAAGACCTGGCTGGATGTCTGGAAGGCTGAAATGCATGTCACCAGCCCTGACTGACTCTGCATGCACATAGCCACGGGTGGTTGTTGATCTCAGACATTGTGTTACTATGTCCAAATGACTCTGCATGCTCAAATGCGTGAGTCAATCTTGCAATGCAACCAACCAATAGTGACACAAGCCCACCACGTGCCAACACACACACACAACAGCCAAGTCCAGAGAGCGCAAAGCGCCATCACTGGCTGAAAGACACAGGAGCATGGACTGAGCTCCAGTAGGGACATGGAAAGAGACTTGTGCTGACCAGCAGGAGACAACAAGCTGTGATGCAAAGGCCGCAGTGATGCTGACGCAACGAACTTGTGCTTTGACAGCTTTGTTGCTTACCGTCATGGTGCATATTGGTGCTGCGTCTCCGCCACTGGCAGGGTAAGCTGCAATGACGTTGCTGGTCCCCTCAGAAGTCTTACGCTGCTCACCTGCAGCAGACAGCAGAGAAATACTTCGGGCTGCAGTGCAACTGCGCAAGCACATATTTCATAGATAGTATACTTTTGGAAGCTGGGCACAGAGTAAGGGTTGTGCAACCTTGAAAACGCTACTTTGAAGGATTTGCATGTCTGACCTGTACCTTGGGGTTGCGGCACTGAAGTGTCGAGAAGAGGTTCTGCATGCAAGGCTGCAATACACGTACATGGTGATCTGTGCAGGCATATCAAGCAAATGTGCAACAACATTTGCTATACAATAGCCTGTCACATCACATTGAGCTACAGTTTCTGAGCTGTGCAGCAGCAACAAAAGCACATGCAGTGTTCTTGTTGGCCCTGCACAAGTAACATGTTTGTGGCAGCAAAATACAATATGCACTGAAGGGCAGAATCAGTTATCCAGTCTCTGCCTTGAGTGCTGTCTGTCAGTGAGATTTAGCTGCTGACATTCATCCTCATCTTGCAAATTGCAGCACAAGTCCAGCTCAGCACATGCAGCCAACTGCACGTTTTCAGCTTACAATACATCAACAACTCACTTGGTGTTTGGCATTTGACCAGCCATGATTGCTCGGATGCATTACACGGGCAAACAATGGCTCACCAACAGCAAAGACTCTACTGTCTGGCAGCATGGTAATGCAGGAGATGCCTGTGGCCTGACTGAGCGTCCGGGTTGCTTTAATATCCCATGGGTTGTCCAACCCAATGGTGACAACGCTGCAGGGGTCTCGAGGGGTGATCCCCCTTGTAGCAATCAGGGCTTCCCGTTGGTCCGAATCCACAATTATGGACAAGCCCCACTGCTGCTGTAGCTTGTGCCTGCAGGCGTGAAACTTGATCATGCATTCAGAAATTTTTGCGAGGTTGAGGGCCGGGGTGCTCAATTTGTTGGATACAAGGCCTGCATCCCTAGTGATGGACAAGCCTCACTGCAGCTTTAGCTTGGTGATCCTAAGCATTGACTCTAAGGTCTGCACTGCTGGGCACCTCAAGCTTGTGCTTGCATGCACCAGAGCACTTTTGACTNTGCAGACCCTTGCAGAGAAGGCTGGCTGGGAATTATCAAAGAAGCATGGCTTCGACCTGGTCACCATCAACCCAGTGTTTGTGTTTGGGCCTGTGCTTTCTTCTCGTGCTGACGCCACCAGCATACTGATGATGAAGGTGAGCACTGTTGGCACATACCTTTGCGCCTATGTTTATGCAGCTTGTGTGTAAGTTGTGCACCAGCAGTGTCTACATGGAAGTGTCTTGCTTCCTTTTGCACAAGAAGGATACAAGTTGTAATCGGTTCATGATGCAAATTTAATTGTCTGCTGTCAGCGCTTATCACGTGCTTGGTATGCCTGGGGTGCAGATTGTGCAGGAGCACAATTGTTTGACACACTGCTTGCATCTGTTTGCATGCCATGTTTTCTGAAGTGCAGACTGTCATTGACAGCTGCCCACTTTGTGCTGAGTTGCACGAGAGCAATGTCAAGTGACACACTACTGAGCAGAAGATGCTTGGCATGTCTGTCCAGAGTCTTGAGTGTCAAAGTGACCGTCATCGGCATTCTAAATAATGGAACAGCCTTCAGAACTACTGGCACCATATATTACTATCCTGTTGCTACAGTCTGTGCTGGAAGGCAAGAATGGTGAGCTCCCTGCCAGAGTCTGTGATGTACGTGATGTAGCGCAAGCCCACATCAGAGCCATGGAGGACGCCTCCATCACTGGCCGCATCATTGTCAGTCAACCAAACAACATCCCATCATCAGACATCCTGACCATCCTCAAAAAGCGGTTCCCTCAGTTCAAGCTCCAGGATGGTGCTACTGGCACCAACGAGCACATCATTGACAACTCAAAGGTTAGCTGCACCACACCTTGCTGATTGCCACCTTGCCTGATGCATTTTCATGCACAGCGTACACAAGGTGTGTCTTGCTACTGCATCAGGCAGTAGCTGTGAGCTAGCTTGACAGCGCTTGAGCACAGCAGAAGTACAGTGTAAATGCTGCTGAGCATGCCCAGTGCTCCTGCTTCCGCCCTCACTGGTTTGAGGAAATTCGGTGNTATCAGCCTCAGGATCTCCCTTGACTGCATGGGTACCATTGTCGAGGTGTGGCCTGTGAGTGTCTGCATGGCTGGCACCGCCCTGTACTTCCTGTTGTTTTGCAGGCAGGCCTGACTGCCGTACAGGGGGCTGATTGGGCATGGAGGAGTCTGATTGGCCCGCAGTGCTGGCCTCCTGAGGGCGGGTTGACTGGCTGGCGATGGGTTGAGGGGGTTGGGGAAGGGGGGCGGCTGGGGCTGCAGCAGTGGGTGTGCTGGAGGCGTACCCGTACCGGGCTAGTAGCTGTTCCAGGGGCATGTTGGCTTCATCCTCCAAGTCGGCCAACTCTGCAGCCTGCGCATGCATGCACACCTGTGGTCAAGCATGGCATGATGCAATCTGGGCTGTCACATGCAGAAGGTTGGTTGACTGCACATGCAAATGCTGTGTTGGGTCAGGAAGATGATTTCATATCCACAAGGATGTAGAATAAGGCAGACAACCTTGGAGCGCTGCATAGGTGACAAAGCAAATACACCCACTGACGTCCAGTGGCTTCTAATACATAACGCATGCGTGATCTGCAGGGAAGAGTATACATGCAACGTTGGCATAGTTCAATATTTCACGGAGGTACCCTACATTCTGGTTGCTGCCTTCAGCTTGGGCTAGCCGTTCCTCTTCCTCAAGCGTCTGCTCATCATCCTCATCACCACTGCCAGCAGAGCCAAAGTCTGAGCCAGANAAAGTTCACAACCATAGTGCAAACTGAGCAGAAAAACGCTTTGCAGCAGCTGGATTAACTATTTCACCACACCTCAGAAGCCCGCAGCCTTGGCCTTGACAAGTTGGATTAGATGGGATATGTTGCATGACTCAAAGTGTACTCCCAGGTGCTTGAAGGACCGCACTTGCTCAATGTGCTGGCCGTTGCAGGTAAAGGTGAGTGGTGGGGAAGCCGCAGAAGACACCGTCATGTGTTTTGTCTTGGTAACACTGATTTGCATGAGTACTGTCTGACAGTAAGCTGCCAACGCATCAATAAGGGCTTGTAGTGGAGATGGGGTGCTGGCCATGAGGCAAATGATATCAGGATACACGAGGTCTGTTGGGTGCAGAGAGCAACCATGATGCCGGCTGCTGGGCAAGTAGAGTGAAGATGGTGGTGCAAGCTGTCGATGAAATCCCAAAGAGGGTGGCATTGAGTGGGCAGCCCTGCCTCATGCCAATGGAGGGGCTGTGGCTGCAGCCGCATGCGACACCAACGCACATACATAACAGGCAGCCATCGTACGTCTATTGAAGAGCGCCTAGCATGCTGCCATTGAAGCTAAGCCTCTNAGAGGGTGGAGGTAGTTGCAGATTGTGGCAATAAGTCATTCAGGCGCCTTGTCAAGCTCTTGGTAACAAGTCATTCTGAACACAGATGGGTCAGATGACCCAGAAAGGCTGCATGCCTGCAAAGTGTCGCAACTAATGAATGAATGCATAGATAGATGCGGACCACAGATTCCTCCCCATTACAGCACAGCCAGCCATTGCATCCCAGCACAGCATTGCAATGCTTTGGGCAGCTTGCGNCACTGAAGCCATCTCCGAAGTTCTTCTGGGAGCATCAACATCCGCCAGTGGACTCAAACAACAGTAGTAAGGTCTAAGATTTGACATCTTTTGACTGTGGGCGTACAGGGTGTCACTTGTTGTGCATTCATCTGCACTTGAGCTTGTGCGAGGCAACAACAAGGAATTGCATCACGTAGCATATGCAGCAAATGCCTGTGAAGCTCNGGCACAGTGAGTTGATATGGATGACTAACCCTAGGTCTGGGTTACTCTCACTGACGAGGATACTTTGGGCTGTCTGCACTGCCTCAATGGCAAAGTACGCCACTCGTGCTGCATGGTCCGGCTGACTGCAGCGCAGATTGCCCACCACCATATAGCTGTCCCCGATCGTCTCTACCTTGAAGAGGTTGTGCTGGCTTGTCAAAGCATCAAATGCTCTGTACAGCCTGTCAAGCATGGACAGCACCTACAGCAGCACAAGCCCTGTAACAAATGTGGGGAGGGAGTTGTGTCACTTTTGTTGTGCACTGAAGCCATCTCCGAAGTTCTTCTGGGAGCATCAACATCCGCCAGTGGACTCAAACAACAGTAGTAAGGTCTAAGATTTGACATCTTTTGACTGTGGGCGTACAGGGTGTCACTTGTTGTGCATTCATCTGCACTTGAGCTTGTGCGAGGCAACAACAAGGAATTGCATCACGTAGCATATGCAGCAAATGCCTGTGAAGCTCGTTGCTGCCAGAGGGTGAAAAGCCTCGCCACTGGTCTGGAAGCATGAAAGCCATGCCTGGTCTGATTGTGACCATTGGAAGAAGACAATACTCACCACTGCTAGAAGTAAGCCCATGCATTGCTTCCACCAGGGACCCCCCTCCCCCCCCCATGCCCTGCCTTTCTTTCCCCCCTCCCCACCCGCCCTCCAGCCATATGCCGAAGGACAGCTTAATTGCCGGCGACAGATAGCAGCTCTCATGATATGCCTACACATGCTGCATTTTTGTCAAAACCAAACTTGGTCCCATGATCATGTCAAACTGATGACAGCACCATGATATATATGCATTAACACCTCCTGGGGGGCAAGCTCCACTGAGTAGGTCTGAAAGCCGACAATGTCGCTGAAGAAAATGGTGACACAGTCGACAGACTCCGGCTCCACNTGTGTGGCTTGCGGTGTGTCTGAGCATGGCCGACCTAACCAAACGGTGGTTGACTCTTTTCCCATCTTGTATGCCCCATGCCCCAGGCTGTCTCTTTGCAGCCTGTTGTGACTGTACAACACCACTAGCCTTAGCGCAACACCTGGAGTACTGTGGTGGACAATGCGTTCACACCATGCGGCAGTCTGATGTTGATTGCACAACACAGCGCACCAATGGTTTGCGCTGCACCACTATGCACAGCATAGGCTCTCAATACAGTGGGGTCGCAAGGCATGCATTGTCAGCTGCTGGCTGAGCTGCTGTAGATGCTTCAGCATTGCACTGAATTGTATCGTGCAAACACAAGCTGTGCTGCTGTGTGCGGCAGTAATCAAGCTTTGCACAGTACCAGAAGTTCAACCTCAGGGTTCAGATCTGATGCTAAGGGCACTGCATACCTGCTGTACTTGCAGCAGATGGTCAGCAACAGCGGCCAGTGCTGTCACATGCGGTGGTGGTGCTTCTGTGTCCACCAGGCTGGCGTGATGCTTCTGGATGAAGGAAGTGTCCAGCTCTGCAGCTTGGAAGGCCGGATGAACCGCTAGACGCTTCAAGAAAGCCTGATTCGTTGGCAGGCCGTTGACCTGCAATGTGGTCAGGTGTCCAGGAGGTGTGACAGAGTCACATTCTTGATGCAGGAGTTGCTTCCTTGGACGCGTAGAGTTGGACATTGTATACTATGCAAGAATGGTAAGGTTCTCAGGAGAGGATCGTTCATGGGTTGAGTCTGGGTGCCTCCAAGATCTGTCACATGAGCATGCACAACGTGATCAGCTCTGCAGCTTTCAAGGCAAGGTGGGCTGCTTCAAAACTATGAGAGCGTAAGTTGATGACGACTCGTTGCCCTGCAGCATTTCTGAGTCTGTTGTGGTGGCGATGGCAGATACATGAGTTCAGGCTTTCCATTCTGCAGCTTGTATGGCCAGCTGTACGGTAAGATGCCCAAGACCCTGGTGCACTTGCAAATCATTGTCTTGCAGTTGCATCTCAGGTTTAAGTCAGGCTGATGTGATGCCTGTAGCTGATCAGTCACCCAGTTTGACCAGCTAGGGGCATCAAGCAAGCTCGATGAGCCAGCCATGACTTGCAAGAGCCCTGCAGCTGTTGTGGCAGGCATTGCACAACAGGCGGGATATAGCATGCTCAAGCAGCAACCTTCACATTGATGCTGTACGTGGTGTACATGGCTGCATGATCACGCTGTATGGCTCCCAAATTTTGCACGAATCATTGCTATGGGTATGAAAAGCAGTGACATAGCTGAGGTGATAGTTGGGTGTATAAAGTATGCAACGCGCTGATATTGCTGGCATGCTGCTTGTTATGTACATTGTTTGCTGCATACTCTCAGCTCTGCACAGCTTACATATACACTTGACCCATCAACCATGACTGAAAGTAATGAGCATGATCTGACCTGGAGCTGAGACAGGGCAGTATGCAGCCTGCTGAGGGCAGTTGCCCTGTCAGGCCCTGATGTGATCACCTTGGCAATCATTGGGTCATAGTTCACACCCACCTACACAGAATACAACATGTCTGCTAGAACAGGCCTGAGCTTCCGGTGTTTGGAAAATTGCAACAATCAATGTGGCTACAGCCCTGTATATGGTGATGCCGTGTTTTGCTGAACAGCCTTGAGATGCTTTTGCATGATTGAAGTTCGCACAGCACAGCATTGAACAACATCGCACAGCAGGGGAGCTCTGCGCAGCATAGCATAGCATACCACATAGCACAGCGCAACATAGAACGGCGCATGACAGCACGGCATAGTGCAGCGCAGCATAAAGCAGCATAGGCTTTGTAGCACAGCACAGCACAGCACAGCACAGCACAGCACAGCACAGCACAGCACAGCACAGCACAGACAGCTATCTGTCATACAGCCCAGCTCAGCAGAATGAGCCTGTGCATGGCCTGCATACCGCATCACCCTCCGACACACCGCTGTCAATGCGGACACAGCTGCTGTTATTGAAAAAGGACGCATTAGCTGGCACTTGCCAACGCCTGACAAGCCCTGTGGCTGGCAGGAAGTTGTTGGCCACATTCTCTGCATACAAGCGGGCTTCAAACGCATGCCCCTGCAGCGCATACATAGTATGAGCAATGATGACTGGGTAATGTCGAGTAATCTGCATACTTTCAAGGAGCAACAAATCCACAACAAACAAACATCACCTAGAACGCCAAACAGAATCACAGTCCGCTTCATGTTGGCATGCTGCCGTGTGTGTGTGTATAGTTGGCACTGGGGATGTATGCCTTACAATTTTGTACAGCAACAGATTCGACCAAACGAAGCGGTTTAGTGTCAAGCGCCCTCGTGTGTGCTGCAGTAGGTATCCACAAGACTCATGAACAGCAACAGGCCAACCTGTATGTGTAGCTGATCTTGAGAGAGGGGCAGTGGTAAGCCTGAGGCCACTTTGAGCTGCCACTCCACCAGGTCCTGCCCTGTGATCGTTTCTGTCACTGGATGCTCTACCTACGCAATGCATGCAGGAGTCTTGTTCCCAGGAAATTCATCTCTGGCTATGACCTACAGGTCCTGCTCACAGAGTGCAGCTTACCTCTCCATTATCTCACGGTGACACTGTGTGTCAGCTGCATTTACAACCTTGATCTGCTTGGTGTACAGGCATGGTGATGTAGCCCCTGTTTGAGCACTGTGCACACTGGAAATGCCGTGTCCAACACACAAATTTGATGTTGTTTTCACCGCCACCACTATAACACACAGGCTTATCCACGTGTATATTCAATGCAGCGGAGAGAAATTAGCGGAATCAAAGTGTGAGTGTCGTCATAAAGGCGAGCGCTTGGTGTATAGCTATGCTCTTGAGTAATTGCTAATATCAGTGTAATAAGAGCAGATTTTCCGTGACAACCTCTCACTCAGCACATATGCCAACCAGATTGTGCTCACACTGCGATGACATTCAAGCAGGATAGACATGAAGTCTACCTGCAGGCGTGTATTCATCTCCATGAAGAAGTAGTCGCCTGNTGCGCCAAGACAACAACGCATCCAGCAAAGGCGTGGCAGCATGACAAGCCACTAAGTTCAGACCACTCAAAACTTTGTCGTAAACGGGGTCATGTACGGAATCGCCTCGGTCCTGCAGGCAGAGCGCTTCATCGTCGCTGGCAGTAACTCTCATGAGCGCTCGCTGCTGAATTGCGGAACCAAAGCATCAACAGAAGCGTGCGTGGCGGTCCTACGCATTGTAGTGCGCTCGACAGCAGAACAGTGATCAGTACTNCAGCATTCGCCAGAAGGATCAGCTGGAGCGCACGATGTGCATCTTGACCTTACTCAGGCAGATCATCAGGACACCAGCTCAACACTTCATCTTGATCAGGAGCAGCAACAGAGGTGTGCAGCTGGTGATCAGCAGCTATCAGCGAATTCACATGCAGCGCACATTGATACCCAGCAGCCTCTATTCCTGCCAGTGCCAGGCACGCAGCCATCCTGTAGCCAGGCTGTCAGGCCCGGCCATGGCCAGGACATAGCTGCTATGTCTACTGGGACGCTTGAGCAGCAGCAGCAACAGCAGCAGCAGCAACAGCAGCAGCAGCAACAGCAGCAGCTGCACCAGGAGACCAGCACACAGCATTCGCAGGAGCAGGCGCAGCAACAGGTATCTTCACTGCAGCAGCAGTCTGATGCGGCTGAGCAGACACAGTCCTCAGATCAGCAATCACAGACTTGGCAAGGGTGTGCTACTGACATGNCGCAATGAGGAATGCATGTCGCTTCTGGTAGAACTGCATGCGGACAGCAAAGAACTCAGCCAGGATGGCCTGAGGTGTCTCATATCTCTTGATGAGACCATCAGCACCAAACAGCATCATGTTACCTGCAAGCAACACCAGCTCCCAATTGTGNGTGACCTGGACTTGATAGTACAGACTTCCTACAGTGTTGTTCAACTATGGATATGTGCTGTGCATGGTAGTACGATGGGACATTCTGAGAAGGGCGGCATGTGCAACGTTCTGTGTATACAGGACACGTCAGTACCATAAAACCTACATTGTGAAAGGCAGGCCTGCTCACCTTCTGCTGCATGGGCAGGCCCGGGTGGCGGGCCTCCCACATGCCACACCTGTTGCACATGTCCTGCATGTACCACGCCCCGGCTTTGCCCGTGCGCCACTGAGGTGTCTCTGCAACACACAATTGGCATGATGGTGCTGTGCCTGTTGTGTAAGAATATCGCAGAATTTGCTGGTGCCCGCTAAGTAGGCGTGCTGCAGCATGGATCATACAGGTATCACTAATATACTGCTAGGTCAGGCAAAGGTGTACTTTGGACAACTTTGGAACTGGTGACAGAATGCATTGAGCACATCTTGTCATGTGCATGTCGTGTCATGACAGCATGAGCTGCATGCAATTCATTCAACNGCAGTACTGCAGACGGCTGTGAGTGATACTAAATCCGATGATTCTGATGCCAAAAGTTTGCATATGTGGTGACTAGCTGGCTGCAAGCAGTAGCGGACGACACCGAGACAAAGTCAAGCTACCTTGCACACACCGAAAATTCCTATCAAGGGTCTAGTGAGTCATGCACCCACAGGCTGGCGTTGCAAACACAGCCCTGCCTTTGGCAACAGTCCAGCATGAACACCCCCACCAGGTCAACAGACCTGTAAGTGTACACTGTAAGTGCAGTGTGGATGTGAGCCAGCAGCAGCAGCAGCAGCAGCAGCTNTGTGGGGCCTGGTAGACACAGCATGTGGAGTCCGCTGGGTGCAGTAGAGTGAAAAGCACAAACCATGGGTGACTGCCTCCATGCATGTGCAGACACGAGCATGCTTGCTAACCGTGGGCATATAGATTGTGTTGGCTGCAGTCTGGTCAGCACAAGCTATGGCNTATCGTCGGTACTGTAGGAGGTGTTACCAATCCTGTCACCTCACCAGTTGTCGACACCCAACCAGTGTCTAGCAGTGTTACCAACATCACCTCACCAGTAACTAGTGTGCTAGCACCTGTCACAAACCCGGTGACTGGCGCTGTGACCCCTGTCATATCACCTGTGACAGACTCAGTCAACAATGTCACTAACTCCGTGGCTCCTGTCACCACACCTGTTGCTGGAAGTGCTGGTAATGTTACAACACCAGTTGTTGGTGTGCTGACACCAGTCACCTCACCAGTAACCGGTGCAGTTACCACTGTAGTGACAGGGGAAACCTCACCTGTATCTGCGGTGATTACACCAGTCACCAATCCCATCTCATCACCAGTAGCAGCCATTGGTAATAATGTTGTGGCTCCAACAGGGAACACTGTGACACCTGATACATCAACAGCAGGTGGCACTGTGGGCAATGTCACCACACCCACTACTGCAGTGGTTGTTGGTACTCTCTCACCAGTCGTCTCAGCTGCAACATCACCCCCTCCAAACCCACCCGGCACCCCTTCAAACTCCTCACCTGTGCCCCCTGCACCACCGCCACCCCCAACTGTGATAGGCACTCTGGTTGGCATTGCGTCACCTGCCACCGGCACCATCACAAATATCACAACCCCAGTCACAGGAGTCCTCACACCGGTCACAACCCCAGTGCTTGCCACAGTCACTAACTTTACCTCACCAATTGTCACCCCCCTGGAGCCAGTCCTGTCACCAGTGGTTGGAACAGTGACCAACACTACCTCTCCAGTCACCCAGGGGTTGCAACCAGTTGCAACACCTCTGGCTGCTGTTCTCAACCCAACTGTACCACAAGTGACTCCTGCCACGCCCACTGTGGTCACCCCAGTGGCACAGGCAGTGTCACCCATCCTGAGCCCTGGCACAGCATCACCACAGGGGTCCCCAACCCCTGCTGGAACCCCAAACGGCTCTCCAGCATCCCCAGCAGGGTCCCCAACATTGCCAACAGGGTCCCCAGCAAGTCCTGAGGGAACCCCAGCAAGCCCAACAGGGTCTCCCAGCCAGGCTACAAGTCCCAGTCCTTCAGGGACACCAGTTGCAGCTAATAACTCAGGAGCCTCGCCCAGCTCTCCTGCTGCTCAGGTATGCCCTTGCACATGCCTGACCATACAGGGCATAGTTACAGACTTATTTGCCTATGCAGCTTGCAGTCAACATTGTGATGTGCTCAGCGNGCTGGAAGTGCTGGTAATGTTACAACACCAGTTGTTGGTGTGCTGACACCAGTCACCTCACCAGTAACCGGTGCAGTTACCACTGTAGTGACAGGGGAAACCTCACCTGTATCTGCGGTGATTACACCAGTCACCAATCCCATCTCATCACCAGTAGCAGCCATTGGTAATAATGTTGTGGCTCCAACAGGGAACACTGTGANCAATTCTTCTGCTCCGGCACATGCTATAACACAAACTGTGCAGTGGCTGCTCTGGTGAGTCAGGTCACCCCTCCAAGCTTAGCTCTGTCAGCACCAGCACTCAGCCTGATTGGCACCAAGCAGGCCATCTACATTCAGTACGGCTTCCCTCTGCCCCTCTCACTATCGCCCTGCTCTTCTATTGGTAAGCTGGAACACTCCTGCTCAGCTGTCTCAGCATTGATGGCAGTTGCGGAACCTGCTTGCAATGCATCGTGTGCTGCTCCTCAATGCTTCTGTAGCCTGTTCTGTGTTGTGACCTGGGTAAAAAGCACAAGGATCTGATGCTGACATGAGGGTCTGGTGCTCACAGTCACAAACATGCTCATCCATGTGTCTCAATGGAGTTGAGCTGTGTAGCCATCAGTCATGTACCTGAACATGCCTTTACAGCTGCCTTCTGATTGGTCATGTGACACAGCAGTACCACACATGTATATGCTGCAGAGCCATGCAGGGCCCTCTCACTCTATTCACAGCCANGCACGTTGCACATGCTGGTCGGTGTTGCTATGAGTGAGCTATGTTCTGCATTCCCAGTCTCTGGCGGCCTGTACTACTGGGCTTTCATGCTGGCTGGCAGGCATGGCCCTTTTGCCAGCTGGCTTGTTGGCTGGATCAATTTGCTTGGTCAGGTGAACTGCTGTCCTTGCTCGACACATTGCATCTGATTGGCAATACGGCAACACAAGTGTACCCCATGACGAGCACATCAGTACCTGTACATGGTAGTCCCCTTGCATTTGTGGTTGTGCAGCCAGTATGGGATGTGTTATTGCTTTTGCTGTCAAGCGTGAACAAAGGGACAAGCTGCACCCACAGCGCCTGTCCTACACAGTGCTGCTTGAATTTCTGCAAACCTTTCATGGCTTATGCTTGTACAGGTTGCTCTGGCTGCTGGCTCCGTGTACACTGGTATAGAAATTTTCGCTGGTGTCCTGTTTGTTGCCACTCGTGACAAAAATGGCAACGGGTATTATCCTAGCAACCTCATGGTATGGACTTGATGCACATGCTCTCCACACATGCACAAAGCCACTGCTGGTCCTGTATCAACTATCAACACTTATGCATTGAGGCTTAGTTTTAGTTTCAGTACTCAGTTTTCAGTACTTTCAGTTGTGCCATGCAAAACACAAAGTGTAATGCTGCCACAGCGCATATTTGCACTGTCTGTTGACCCTTCAGGCTGCCCAGCATGCCCAGCGTGACTGCAGCTTTTTAAGTCAAAATGCTCAAGTTGTGCCTGCTGCTGGGCAGACTTGCACTAGTTGTTCCTGACAGTGTCATACGCTACGCCTCATGCACAGCTTGCACTGAACAAGCAATGCCTGCGCCTCCAATGCCACACCCAGGTCTAGACCGCACGCGCACACACACATGACTGCACACGCACACACACATGACTGCACGCGCACACACACATGACTGCATGCGCACACACACATGACTGCATATGTGCAGCAGATGGTTTCTGCATGGTCAATTGTGATGCACAGGCCTTGACGATGAACTCCACTTGCTGTGCAGCAGCTGTACCTTTACTTTGGCTTGCTGGTGACAAGCGGAGTCGTCAATTCAGCCCCTCTGAAGGCATTGGCCAAAGTGGCAAAGTTCGGCGTCATCTGGCATCTTGCAGGTGTGTTTTAGGGTTTTCAGCTACCTGACCCCACATCACCTCTGCATGTGCTGCAATGAGAAGCTCTTGCTCTTACTATGCAGTATGCAGCGATGCAATATGTGAGGCAATTATTAGCTGTCTGCCTGTGCTCTGTTGTAACTGGCCATCTGTCTTGCTGACTTTGTTTTGCTCCGTTTGTACACCATGCAGCAGCTGTGGAGTAAGTGCGTGTGCTGGTCTTGGGCTGCAATGTGTGTGGGTCAAGCATGTAAATGTGCTGCAGCACATGTGTGTCGACACCCAGCACAGGCTGAACAACAGTGCATTGTGGCATATTGCTGTGGTCATTGTGCAGTGATGCTATAGCTGGCCTGGTTATGTACAGCAATGCAATGTGCTTGCTGTTGGGCTTGCACTCTCGTAGAGCTGGTAAGTGCTTGAGCATGTCTGGTACAGCCATGCGACTTGTTTCAAGCACTTACTTCAAGCACAGCCAAATGACTTGTTTCACTTCCAAACGTCATTAGGCACAGCGGTAATTTGGCATCCTTGGCTGTGGCCTTGCACGACTCTGCATGATTCTGTTGATCTTCTGACTTATTGGGCTGCGTCAAGTCATGCTATCTTCGGTTTGCTGATAGCAATGCCCTTTTTGATTGTGGAGTGCAGCATGATGCATAGTACACAGCTTCAGGTGATGTGTGGGCAGGCATATGGCGTATCTAGGTAGTTTGACTCTTCGCCTGAAGCAGGGGCATTACATGCAGTGCAGGTGTGATTGGCATGGCAGCATGTATGCTTGTCATCACTGAGAAGCAACAGAGCTGGACCTGGGCCATTACCAAATTCACGGTATGCACATACTAGGTGCAGTTGACTGGAGCACCTGCAGTACTTGAGTGTGGTATGGCGGCAAAAGCAGGCCCATACACAGATATAAGTATGACTTGTGATGCACGCATGCACTCTTGAAAACCTAATTGGCATATGTTACAATACTGTTTGCAATACTACAGCAATGTGATGCCAGCTGCAAAGGTGTACACCCAACACCACAAAGCAGCTTGCTTGCAGCAATTATGTGCAATTTTTTCACAGCGTGATGAAACAATCATCACTTGCAGCTGCCTCTGGCATTGGCATCATGCATGCTTGACATGCACCGAGGATGCATCAAGCCGTTTACCAACTCATACATGCAAAGTCATGTTCCTGTGGAGTCAGCATCAATGACATCTCACAGACGCTGAGCTGCACTATGGTGATCAGCTGGCTGCAGCAATGGCCGGCTTGTGATGTCTCACATCATTTGAATGTACGACTTGGCGTTTGGACCAGCTGTTCCTGTGCATTGCGCACCCCAACATGCTATGCTGCCCTACTAACTGCCGTTCAAACCCCTCCTGGGGCATGATTTGCAAAGCCTAAACAGCACTGCTTCAGTCAGCTGTCATAGCTGGCCTCTCATGGCTTGTGCTTCTCGGGGCGCCCACAAATAGCCCACAGCCCCTAGCAGTGCCTGACAGCTTGGTTGGTTGCTGCTTGCACAGCAAACACATGCTGTAAAGCAAATGCCCTGCTGACTGCAGTCTATCCCTCCTCAGACATCGACAGCAACCTGTATGTGGCGCTGACAGATTGTGCTGCCGACAGCTGATTTCAAATGGGCTATGACGACTACCTATTCACTGTGGCATGTGCTCAATGCGTTGCAACACACTGCTCTGCTGAATGCAGTCAGATCCCTCCTCAGGCANGCTACTGTAGACAACATTCCTGTTACAGTAGTCTTCTGGCTGATGCTGTCATTGGTCTTCAGCTGATGCAAGCAATGTTGCTGCTACTATTCATCAACTGCCAAGCCAGAGCTGTTGTTTCAGGCAGTGCATGGCCAGTGGGGAAGNGACCAGTCAGCGCATCTGCTGTGGAGACTGCAGCATGGGGAAGTCTTCACCCTCCACCAGCCAGAAGTTATCATCCTGCTGATTGGGACGAACGATCTGGGTGCTGCTGCAAGCTGCGCGGGGGAGGCTGGCGCTGTTGCAGCCGTGAACAGCACTGCTGCCAGGTATTGTTGAGGCACACTTGCCTACTGCTAGCCATACAAATGNGCTGAACTACAGCATCAGGAGCACATCAGCACTGAGGGCTCCTTTTGCTGCGCATCCAGTGGCATTGCTGAGGTTGCACCACTAAACACAGCAGCCTTGCAGGGCAGCAGCAGCTTGTTTAGATCTGTGCTGCAGCGTTGCATGCGTGATCAGTATGCTGGGCTTTGCAGCATTCAGCAAGTGGGCTCCTCATGCAGCACAAAACAAGCAGCTAGACAAGGTGTGGACTGTTAAGTGAAGATCGGCCTATCAGATCAGGAGGCTGACATGATACCTACACAGATAGCTGAATGCTTGGGGACAAAGGTGCAATCAGACTGGGGGTGGCGCATGAAGTCCAGCAGCCTCATATACAGCAATCTCCCAGCAGCCGACTTGTCAGCTGGCATCGTGACACAGAGCGATGCTGTGTCATGCAAGCAGCTCATAATGGCACTCAACCATCCATTANCCTGTCTGCAGGCCGGCGGTCACTGTGTCTGTCTCTGTCCATGGCAAGCAAGTCCGAAGGTGGTGAACTTGTGCTGAGCTGACAGGCTCTGAGCCTCACTGCTTAACTAGCTGTGCAAACTTCTGCTGCTTGAAGTACAGCAAATCGAAGTGCTTCACCTGCAAGCTGCAGTGTGTCAGGACNAGCAATATGTGAGTCACAGTCAAGGTATATTCTGCAGAGCAGAGGAAGTGTTTGATATATTGAGGGTGTGCTTGTACAACAGCACACTCACACATCAGTAGAACCAGTGGAAGTGCAGACAAAGCGACATGAAAAGCACACAGAACAGTTGCATATGCAAACGGACAGATCAGAGCTGCAGAACAGTGTTTTCATTCAAAGCAGAGGTGGTACCTGCCCAAAAGAACTGTGAGTCAGCAATGGCACACTGAGTATAGTTCCAAGGGATGGGGGGGCGGGTCAAGTTGTAGGCCACCCCAGTGCTGTTGGACGTGATGTTGAAGTACAGCCCTTCGTACATGTTCAAGCTGTCACTCCTGTACAACGACAGCTTGGCATGGACATTCCAGTAGAGGTGCTTGACAAACAAGACAATGGGCAGGCTTGAATGGCAGTCCATGCTCATCAGCATCAACAAGCAGGTGCCACTTGTCCATACTTCAGCTTGGGCTGTTGCTGCAGGCATGCTTGCACAATGTTGGCTGTGCAATCATGAGATGTCCGTCTGCAGTGTTCAGGCCTTTGGACCCCTGTTCAGCACTGTTGAACCCACATATGAGCTATAGTGGGTGTTATGCAACATACCCAGCACACATTCTGGCCAGCATGTGGACATAAGCCAGCACAGAGGTGATGACATATGAGCTCAGGTGTGTGTCCTGTCACATGCTCACATGCAATCCCTCTCATCACGGGTTCTACATGACATGATTTGCACAAAGTCAATGTCACAGTGATAGGTGTGGTCACCTGGCTGGAAAGGTGGCAGCCTCTGCAGCAGCTTGCAGCTCATCAGTCAGCTCCAAGTCAGCAGCTGTGTATGATGAGAAGATGCAGTCCCCGTACAGGAAGGCTGAGTCTGGACCGTACGTCTGGGTAGGGTAACTGCAGATCAGGTGTCTTGGTTGGGGTATATGCGAGGGCATGCAGTGCACTAGGGTGAGCTGGATGGGGTCTAGGTGAGGGCATGCAGTGCATCAGGTGAGCTGCTTAGGGTCCATGTGAGGGCATGCAATGCATCAGGTGAGCTGGTCAGGGTTTGTGTGACTTGAGCTGTGACTTGAGAGGTGACTTGAGGGGTGACTTGAGGGGTGACTTACGTGACGGCATGCCATGCATTAGGTAGTGAGGCATTCCCCACGTACAACGCATGTCATGCGTCGTTGTTGGGGCAGGGTTATGTTAAAGGGCGTTACATTTCAAAAATCTCACACATCCTTAAGAATGTTCGGAGTTGTCATTGCTTGTGACATGGCAACGTCTGTGCATCAAGAACTAACAGACATCAGATGCTTGGCAAGCAAGGCAAGAGAGGCGGTGAGGCTAGCACCCATCTCACATTCGGTGCATAACACCATTGCCTCCAGCAGCAGGCTGATGATGACTCACTATAAACCATCGTAAGTACTACATGTCCAGAGGTTGCATTTGAGGTTGCATTGAAATGCGAGGTTGAGGGGCAGGCCGGGATGAGGGCATTGTAAACCAGACACAAGCAGCGTGAGTGTTACCTGCAAACATTGGGGAAGCCAGCACACTGCTGGTCCCAGTCAGTAAGCTTGCAGTCCCAGTTGATGGCCCAAGGGGTGATGCACAAGTCTCCTTCCCTGGTTACTGTAGTACTCGGGTTAGCTGCCTCACAGCCACGAGTTGTGTCCAGTATCCCGCCTGGCTGAGCTGAGTAGCCTGCTGTGCCACTCCAAATGATCTCCTTGATGTAGTCGCTGCATGAACAACAACGTATATCCAAGCCAATGTGCAAGCAGAACACATGCAAACACCCACATGAACTGATGGTATGGCCCACATGCGCTATCAACTGTGTAAAGTTGTTGCTCATGAGCAGAAATACCTGCATTGTAAAACCTCCATGAGGCAAAGGGCTGCAGTGCCAGGCCCAATTCCAGAGGCAATGATAGCTACTGATTGGCCCAGCAAGGTGCCATGTGAGGTGCTGAGGCAGTAGCTGGGGGCGGTGACATTCACCCTACCCTCCAGATTGGCTAAATAGTGGACTGCTTCACCTGTCAACACAAAGCAGGCGAATTTAGGCACATGTCTGACATGTATGCCCTGCCACAGCCTGATGTGTACAGACCGTGGCGCAGGTGGGAGATGTTTGGCGAGTGTAGCACTCTTTTGCACAGTGCTGTGCTGTAGCCTGTTGCACATCTTGGGGCAAACATACATGCTCAGGGTTTTTTCGCAAAACATGAGTGCTCAGTATGTTTATACCTAGGATGAGCTGTATGTGTGAAACAAATGTTGTCAAGGTGCAAGCCTTTTGGACCTNGAGTCTTCAGGTATGCTGAGATTGTCTCTCAAAGCACTGTGTGCAAAGGATGCACAAGGAGCCATACCATAGGTTCCATGCTCCATCTGCTGTGCAGGTTCAAGCTGCTGGAATGGCTTGCAGTTGTCTGATGGTACCTGCATGCCCTTACCTTTGTGGGCAATCAGATCAGGTCCCAGGAGACAAATATACTATGATCCTCGTGAGGTGCACCTGGCAGCTAGCCACATTTGCACAAGTTCTGCATGTGTTGGTGCTGTTGCTGCTTGAGTATAATGGGTGTGATAGACACTGCACAATACTGCTCAACATGCAAACTTGATGCAGGTGACTGCAGCTGTGGTGACGTGTGGTGGCCTGTGCCCTGGCTTGAACGACGTCATACAAAACATTGTGTTCACACTGGAAGACTACGGTGTGCCAGATGATCAGATCTTTGGCATTCGGTACGGTTTGCGAGGCTTTTATGACAGGCAATTCAAGCCTATCAACCTCAGCAGGAAGGTGGTGCAGAACATCCACTTGCAAGGTGGAACAATGCTGGTAAGATGCCCCGCAGTGTGTGACCTCAGAAGCCCCCAACCCTGTTTATAATTTCCAGGCAATCCACATGCACAGGCAGTGAATGCAGCACATGACTCACCACAACAAAATAAATTCACGTAGCTACACTGCCGGTCATTCTGTACTTGCTGTCTGACTTTCGTGCACTCTGTTGTAAACAATGGCACTCAGCCGCTTTGACTGCGTGCTGAACTGCTGCAAACAAGTCACGGCTTATATGCGCCAAATGGTGCAAATGCTTTTTGTCCAAACCAGGCCAACAACTGGTGCAGTTCTTGGTGGCAACTGCAGTAGACATGTTGATGCCCAGACAACTACATCATCTCGCATGCTTGGCAGATGCATGGCCAAGAAGGCACAGCAGTTGTATGCACAATGCCATCTCATGACCTGTGGTGCAACAGAGCTGCAGTGCATGACATTCCCTGCTGAACATTATCGCCCTTCACTGTGCACATGGCCAGGATCACAAGGCAGCTGTGCAGCCTGCTGCTAACATCACATGCATGGATGAAGCACCTCTGAAGCCTTCACTGCGTATTGCGTGTCGAGCCGTAAGTACTCTGCTTGTGTGGTCTGGCGTGCATCGGCGATTCAGCAGCTTTCAGCCATAACAGCTTGCAGCGCAACTTGCTATGAAGGCTTAGGCTGTGCATCAATGTAGTCCTTTGCTGGTCATATAGGTGCCTGCACAGACTGAAGACCACCCATGATGTGTACAGGGAACTTCTCGAGGGGGTGCAGACCTGAAAGAGATTGTACGGCGGATAGACCTATGGGGGCTGACTCACCTGTATGTGGTGGGAGGCAATGGCGGCAATGCGGCAGCCAATGCCATCAATGATGAATTGGAGGCTGCTAATGTGCTCTGTGCTGTCATTGCTGTGCCCAAGTCAATTGACAACGATATTCTGCTGGTAGGACATGACTGATTGTCATGAGTCAACTTGACACTGCCTGTGCAACGGTGTTGCCAGTGTACAAGTCAGAGTGGCGGCAATGCGTCATAATGCATCAGCTCCGGGCTACTGGCGTGTTACAGTGTTGCTGAGGTAGCAGCAGTTGGCTTGAATCCAGTGCTGGTTTGGGTGCGGAATGTGCACCTTGAAACTGCCTAGGAGGGTGTTGCCATGGCTGCATTGCAGTGGTTTTGCATAAGACACTACAGCCTGCCCTGTTCTGCACCAGCATGCACAACTCTCAGTCTCTTGCTCAGTGCTGCATACACAATACATGATCAGCTTGGAGCTGCTCAAATGTTTTGGGGTGTTGAGGTTCATGGCTTTACACAGCTGTAACCTCACCCACGATTACACACAGGTACCGGGTGAGCCTTGGTGGATGGCAATACACGCTGCAGACTACTAGATTGACATTTGCCTACTGGGCCTTTGGAAAGCTGTCCATTTATGCACAAGACAACACGCATCCTGTTGTCTGCAGATTGACAAGTGCTTTGGGTTTGAGAGTGCAGTGGAGGAGTCACAGCGAGCCCTGCTGGCAGGCTATGTGGAGGCTGCCAGTGCCAGATCAGGCTTGGGCCTAATCAAGCTCATGGGCCGCCAGTCTGGCTACATTGCCATGCAAGCGTCCATGGCTTCTGGTGCGAGCCTCTTTCCAAGCTCTGCAACTTAAGTTACTGTTCTGCAACTGGAANCACACGCTGACGTCAATGAAGCGCATGCTGCCTTCAGTGCAGTGACAGCAGGCCATATTGTTGAGGTGCTGCCTGACCTGTTGACTTGTAGGATGGGCAATACCTGGATGGCGACACCACAGTGCTGTATTTGACCATGGCTACCTACAACACCATGCGAACCACCCTCAGCTACATCACGGTCACCTTTACCTGGATAGCTTCAGGCAGCATACAGGCTGCACTCCATGTCAACACCATGCCAACTGTGCCGTACGTCAGCGCACATAGCAGGTGAATTGTGAAGCAGTCATTGTTTTGCGGTCCACGGCATAGTGAAATAAGTTCTGGAATGTGCCTTGCCAGCTTGGCTGCCACATGACAGTGGGTGCACAGCTGAGGCGAGAGCAATCTGCATTCAAATCTCAGCATTGACATTGTTGTGTTGTTGGTCCAGCGTGATGTCTGTGGCAGAAGTTGTCAACGGAATGAACTGCAGTATTGACAATTGTGTACTTGCAATGTGCANATGGTGCAGCTGTAGCCCTCTGTGCTGCTGTATCGCTCTGTGCTGAGCTATGACAATTCTGCTGTGCTGAGCTCATGGGGTCATGCTGTGCTGAGCTAGTCATGGCCTGCTGTGCTGGGCTGGTCATGGCCTGCTGTGCTGAGCTGGGCATAGGCTGCTGTGCTGAGCTGGGCACAGCCTGCTGTGCTGAGCTGGTCATAGCCTGCTGTGCTGAGCTAGTCCTAGCCTGCAGTGCTGGGCCGGTCGCAGCCTGCTGTGCTGAGGCATTCACATTCCCGTTGCTGAGCATGCCCTTGCGGCTGCTGTGCTTTCTGGGCGCTCTGAGACCAGGCTCTGCATGGTTGCCCAACATCGCAATGCTGCATGTGTCTAGCTCGTTCGCATGCGGCCTGCCTCTGCTGCTCAGCCTATCGTGCTCATTATCAGCTGCTGCCTGCCGCAAAATCAAGTCACCTTCACTCACTGTAGCTCCTTTCTCGCGCTGTGCATCTGCATGTTTTTCAAACACTTTGTCTGTCTGTTGTAAACCAGCCGTATCTGCTTGCAGCAGCGTAGCATGGTCTAATTGATCAATCGCAGCGCCACTGCCAGTTTCTGGAGTTGCAGGTCCAGGGTCCAAGTCTTGTAGTTGCTGCTGCTTGGCCTTTTGTCTGTCCTTTTTGGCTTTCTTGGCAGCGCTTTTGTCTCGCAGCTGCTCTTCTTCTGCGAGCAGGTTTTGCATTTCAGCCTGTGCTGCCAACTCCTCCAGCTTTTCTTTCTACATTGCACAGTAACAAGCAAGGTCATACAGGCTGAATGCCTCCTTGACTAGCACCAGTTGTCTTTTAAGGCATTTCCCCTGCCATGACTTCCTGCAGAGCAAGAAAATCGATGCTGTCATGTGTGATGTGTCGGGGTGAACAGTGAAAGAGTCTGGGTGTGCCAGTGCTTTTTTGGTGCCTTGATAATGTATGCACGTTTTGACAGGTGCAGCTTTCTTGGTGTATGACTGNGTTGCGCCAGTTGGAGTTGCAAATTTTCTAGTGTACATCTAGTGCAGTGGCGTCAGGTGTGACCCAAAGCACAGCATGCAGCTTGGCATCAATGACTGTGTCCTTCAGTGGCGCTCACTCAGGCCGTTCAAGCCACATGCAGGCGGCAGGCAGGCCGGCAGGCAGGCAGGCAGGACAAGGCTGGCAAGACAAGGCAGGCAGGACAAGGCAAGCTGTGCCATGGCCAGCGTTCTCCAGACATGCATACTGCTACCAAACTAATGTGGCAAACAAAGCGTGTTCTGATCTGGATCAGATTTTCCAATGGCATGCTGATGCTACTTGTCATGGCTGCATAGAGCCTGAGGTCAACACAGCAAGCATCATCAGCTTGATCGTCTACATGACCTTCACTGCAGCATTTGACAATCAGGACAGTTTGTCCGCAAACTTTTAAAAGTTCAAATTTGCACCGCTTCAGGAGCCTTAAGGCATACCTGCCCATTTCTTGCCCTTCTCAGCATGGCTGTGTATTTGAACTGCAAATACAGAACACAGTTAGATCAGCCCAGGGAGCATGATTCTTACGACCAAGCTGTAGCACCAATGCCGACCTAGACACAATGGCAGCAGTAGCAGTGGGCGCAGCAAAGCGTACCTCTACTTTCAAATCCGCACCCCAATCATGGCATCAGTAACGCCCGCTGTAACGGTTGGCCAGTGCAACCGGTTCATGTAAGTGCCGCTGTCGACAAGCGAGCGCTTCATGGCTGGACTTGTATGGCGCCCTACCTGTGTAAGGATTGCATAATTGATAGTCCTTCTCGTAGTGAACTGAGCCCATAGAGATAAAGTTGTATATTGACGCTTCGAAGTCGATGGGGGCCAGTTGTAGCAGAGCCGCTCCAGTACCAAACCCTCCTCTCAAAAGCGCCGACGACATGGACATATTAGGAATCGGTGACTCGGTCGTTGATCACATGCCACCTGGGTATAGCGCCCGCCGGAGACAGGCAGTAAGCTTTCGAGCACTTTTAGCTGCCAGACCCGAGTCATCTGAGCAAACATTTCATCACCCGCTCAACAAAATTGCTACGGCCACGCGCGGGGATTTGTGTGGCAGATCTTTGACGCGTTGACTGTGCAGGTTAGCGCAGAGGCTTCCGCTCCCTCGTGTGAAAGCAAGCCGCTGAACTTCGTTGCAAAGTCTGTGGAAGTTGAGGCCGACTTGCGCGCAGCAATGCAGCACTGTTTCTTATTTGCAGGTTGGACAATGCATGTACACATGCGCTTGCGAGTGACCAGCAAACACGCCGTTGCAATACCTAGGCTTGCCAATCCATCATGTAGCTGCAGTACATTAGACATGCTGTACTCCTAACGCCGCGGCCGACATGGAAGCTTGATACATGCATTGTCTTGTCACAGGCAGCCACAGGTGCCCGTCTGCTCAAGTCATACATGTTTAATGCAGAGTTAGAGGAAGATCAGCGCAATGATGTCATACATGCCATGTTCAAGCGAGATGTTGCGCCAGGGGACGTGCTTATCAGGTGTGCACCCTTTACCATACAATCTACCTGGTCATCACTGCAGACCATGCACACATTGGGAGCCACCACCAAGAGTGTTGGGTGCTGCTATTACACCTTTGAGCTGACTGTAATGCATGTGTGGCATACTCCGAACTCACAACTTTGCAACATCTTGATGCAGCGTCCCACACTGAGCTAGCAAGGTCCTGCCTGTGACCATTACTCCTGGCTGGACAAAGGTCGCATGCAGGCACCTGACTGCCATTTGTGTGTGTCTGGTCCTAGTGTGCACTACCGCTTTGCTGTGTGCTCAAGCGAGATCTGCAAGTGCATGCCAAGATAGTAGTTGTTAACATGGCCCTGATTGAAAAAGTGAAATATTGTCGCATATGCTGCCCAGTCATTATCATGTCAAGCAGTGTGATGCAGTGCATTGCAAGCGCACAGTAGTGGTTCATGTTTACAACCCTGTCGCGCTGAGCTTAGCTGGGCTGAGGCTGATGCTCACAGATCATGTATACACACAAGCTGACAGGGCATGTTGCATGCTGCGGAACTGAGCTGCCAGCCACGAGTCCAAGCACAAGCAGGCCGATCTAAGCAGAGTGTACTATGAAGGTTTACCTATAGCGACATGTTCACCGCTTTGCTGTTTGGGGATCACAGTTGGGCAACAGAGAAGCATGTTTGACAAACATGATGACGATGTCATACACATGTGTCACATGGGCTACGTTGGGATACAGTGTGACTGTTGAGAAACTGATCTGCCAGCTATGGACTCAGTGCTCCCAACAATGCCTTTGCAAACCGCTTGAACCACAATGCAGGCAAGGCGAGGAAGGTGACAACTTCTACGTCATACAAAGCGGGCGCTTCAAGGCCACCAAGACCGAGGGCGCGACTGAGAAGCTGCTGTTCACCTACCACAACCAAGGGGCCTTTGGGGAGCTTGCCCTAATGTACAACTGCCCCAGAGCTGCTTCTGTGACGGTCAGTCCCATTTTTGTCTCATGCCAGGTATTGTTGTGAGCCTTGATCAGCAGCAATACTCATTGGCAGTACAAACTGGTGCAATGGAGGATTGCATTGAGCTGGGAGAGACAAGACAGCCAAAGTCTGCAGAAGGCAAGTCTCTTGGGGTGATTTCACTTGGTTGGCTGTTCCACACCGCAGTAAACATTTCGTAGAGTTGCAGGTGCTCAAGCGCTCAACAACATTAATTTACAGATTTGCCAGCTGATGCTGGGTAATCGTTGTCCTGCCCTAGTTCTGAACGCCAACATGTACTCAAATTGCAGACACTAGGGGCTGCGCACTGACAGGGCGAGTGCCGCAGGGGCATCTGCAAGGAAAGATATTCCCCTCCCTATATGACCCGCCCAGAAGTCAGAAAGATCGACTCGATACCACTGGGACTTGAACCTAGGTTCACTGTGTCACAGTTTGACACCTTAGCAGCTTAGACCAGAGGCTAGGTAGCAAAAGCAACTTCACCTTGCATATGGAATCATGACCTGATTTGGCATCCATCTGTCACAGCTGATAGAGACAGTGTGCTGCTTGTGTTATGCATTGGTTGTCATGCAGGCTGAGACTGCTGGAGCGGTGTGGGTGATGGACAGGCAGACCTTCAGAGCCATCATTGTGGTTTCCACCATGCAGAAGCGCCGGAGGTATGAGGAGTCCCTGCAGAGCATGCCCCTCTTTGCTGGCTTGACTTCAGAGCAGAGGGCGATCATTGCAGACTGCTTGTCCCTGGAGACTTTCCAGGTTTGCCGCACAGGCTCAGGCACAGCCACACAGGCTCAAGGCTCTATGGGAGTTGCAAGTACAGCTCTGCTTGCTTTGCTATATTGCACTGACAGTCGTGTAGGCTGAATGCCTGGAATCTGACAATGGGCCTGCCCCCTTGTTCGCATCCCTACCCTTCCAAAAGCTCATACCCCTACCCTCCCCCTACCCCTGCACCCCTGCCCTGCCCCATGTCCACTTTCCTCACATGTGAGGCTCCACAGCCGGTTGCCTCAGGCAAGACACTGATGCCTCTGAGGGGCACTGCCGGAAACCACACTGTTGCCTTGTTGCTGTCCCTTGATGTAGCGCAGGCACATAGGAATTTCTGAAGAAGAAGCTGAAACAGCAAAACAACAATATCATATTTTGTTCCAGCTACACACATCCACAGTGTGCATGCCCACCATCATCAAGCTTCTGCAGGCTCACTTCANGAAGCAAAGGCAACCTACAACATCTCAGCTGAGGACAATGCTCAGCTGCTGGGTTGCACACAGACCCATGCTGCCAACACTGATTTTGACAATATTGTCACAGGCAGCAAGACAAGCTCCTTACAAAGGGCTGCACTGGGTGGCTGGCGAGGGCAAGTGGGAGGTGAGGATTGAGGTGCAGGGCAGCATGAAGTTGCTGGGGCAGTACAAGGATGCCAGNCTCGGCTCACCATACCATGTGAGCCACCTCACTAAGTGGCTGTGAACTGTGTGGTGTGTGGCTGTGTGGCAAATGCACAATGTGTGTGTTGCAGCAATGCAGTGATGTTCATGCAGGCTGGGTGCCAAGCAACTAGCAGAGCGGTTGCAAAGCCGCGCCTCTTCAGCCACCATCATTGATGTGCGACCACAGAATCAGTTTGACATGGCACATCTCACAGGTGTGGGCAACAAGCCTTGTGTACAGTTTATTCTTGGGACCATACGTGCTTGGCTGAGCATGTCANCCACAGCTCAGGCACGTGCATTGGAGTTATCACTTTCTGGAAGTGATGCATGTGTGGCTGAGATTTGGCAAAGAAGTATGAGGCCACATGGCAGAGATGTGTGTGAGACATCGTGGCTGGCTGGTCAGTGCAAATCAGAGACTGTGTGCACATTGAACAACACCCCAAAAGCAGGCATGACATGACTACATTGCGCCCTTTGTAGCAGCAACAGAGATGCGTGAGATATCTTGGCTGGCTGATCAGCTCCAATCAGAGACTGTATATACATGAAAACAGCAACCCCAAAAGCATGATTGTACTGCCCCTCTATTGCATCAGCAGAGTTTGATAGAAAGGGTTGCTGCAGGGTGCAGCAGGGCGGTAACCCTTACTGTGCCGCCTAGCCTGGCCACCAGACCCTCCATCTCTGCCTTGCTGTGACTGCCATAGTTCAGGAACTGGATTTTGCAACCCTTGAGCACAGCACTTTCCTGCTTGACCGAAGATACATCTGTAGGTAAGAAGTGCTCCACCACTGTGCCTTTACGCTTCTCCTGTGGCGACATCTGCAAATAGTGGCACATCAAATTGTTGTTTATTGCGACTGAAGAAAAGGCTGTTCATGCTTATACTGTATGGCATAAACTTCAGTCATGGTGCAGTTTCTGGTACAGCCTGACTGCACGACAAAAAGCTATGAATGCTACAAAGCGAGCCAGTCCCTATGACTCATATCGAGATCACAAGCTAGCTTCACATCACTATGCAGATCTGTGCACTGCATGTGCTGATAGGCTGCTTTGCGATATGTTCATGCATGTCTTTGATTTGTATGGGATGTGCCTTACAAATCAAAGATATGTCAGTGTGAGATGTTTCAGAGTTGGTTGTCGAATTGCTGTGCACATTGCACATGTGGCCTAACCAACTGATGAGCTTTTGCTGTGTCATGCAACTTGTGATCATATCACTGGCAGACATAATGGCAGCAGAACCTTGGGGCTGTACCTGGCTAGCCTTCTTCTTGTTCTTATATCTGGGCTGTGGCGCTGACTGACTCTCGCCACCTGTGTGTCAGCCCTGTCAGTGGCAAACAGCTCACAAGCTGCACTATGCAACACACTTGGATGTATGGCTTTTCATCAAACGGCAGCCCCAGTAAGATTGCATGCTTCACAGGCATTCCTGGCCAGACCCTCAGTGCCAATACTAAAGATGTATATGCCAAATCACCTTTTGCGCACCTAGACAACGCCTGTGCTGACACTGCATCAGTGCATTGACTGAAAAGCTCACAGCCACATGGCCCATGCAGTGTGACAGGCAGCAGTGACAGGCAACATCAGAGGGCCCTAGTTAACAAGCAACCAAATACCTGTCATTCCTCCCTTGTTCTGATTGACCAGGTCCCAAAGCTGCTGGTCTGTCTGAACATCAAAGGGGCTCTTGTCATATCTGATGCGTTCAACTCTGGGGAACCTGAGGCTGTGGCGAGTAGCAAAGTCCCTACTGAGAATGGTCCGCACATCCGCTTGTACCTGCACCAGCAAGCATGCTCTTGGAAAGACACAATGCATGTGACTGCATCTATTAGCTTTGTCCCACAGGGTGCAGAGTCAGAGAGTACGGACAAATGTGTGCAATGTCACACTAGCTCCAGCCTTGCATACTTCAATGTATGTTTGCGATCAAGCGTGAAGCCCAAAGCCAGGTGGTCATGCCTGCCCCTAGAGGGCAGGTCCAGTGAACAAAAACTCAAACACAGCTGCCCCATCACCACTGCCAAAATTATGCTTTCCTGCTTCTCAAGACAGCATTGTGCTGTAGTGTAAAAGAAGTTCACTAAGCAAATGGCTGACCTGTAGAACAATGGACTTGGACACATCCTTGACCCACATATCTGGCTGCACCTTCTTGCTGGTGGTTACTTTGTAGTTCTTGGGCTTCTGAGCATAAGGCACAAAGTAGGGGTTCAGCTTCTCCCTCACTGTCTGCAGCTCTGCATCTGTCATTCCATTGCCAACCCTGCAACAACAGATTACGGACATGTTTTGAATTGAGGGTCTAGAACCCTATCCTCTGATGCCAGTCTTTTGGCTATACTGATGATGACGAGTGTGCCTGAACCAGCTGGCAATGACCGTATTTTTCATGGCTGGAAGCAAGAGCGGAAGCCAGATATTCAAGGAGCAAACAAATGTACCACACATGTACAAACCCCCCGCACTGATTGTGAAGCACTTCAAAACAGATATCCAATTTGACAATTGCATGCAGGGATCTTTGCATTTCCTGGCTGATATATCCTGACTCGAAAGTTACGCAAGCCAGATTGTGAACCTGCAAAGTGTCCGGAGAGATGCACAAAGGCTCACTTGCAGAAAGACAGGAAGGTTGAAGGGGTTGTGTTGGTGGCGCCGTCAGGTCCCTTGGCTAGGGCAAGCAGCCATTGTGTCACTTGGCCACCATGGCGGCCAGTGCCGTAGAAGGCACCAATGATGACTGCATCAATGTCGTTGCTGTGCACGTAGTCTGGCTTGATCTTCAGCCAGGCGTTGCTGCGGTCATTCATCTGCCAAAGGGAGTCCAAAGCCTTCACAATGATGCCTTCTTCCTGCAGTGCTGCAAAGCTGCTGGGCAGGCATGCTGAGGCAATTACACTTCTGTGGTGATGGTGACATTGTGGGTGAGGGGGGAGGGGAGAGGGGGCAGGAGAGACTGCAAAGGCTGATACATGAGGGGCACACAGGCGGCTCATAGGCCAACGCATGGCAGACAGGAAAGGCAGGGTGGCAGTAAGGTGCTGCAGATGATTATACTGATCAGCTTGTTGTTGTATGTGACGGCCACCATCTAGCAAAGCAGCTGCAATCCTTGCTTGGGAAGACTTTTCAGAACCACGTCAGCGACACAAACAGCCATGCACTAAGACCACGACACGAGACTGATACCTGCACTCGAGTGGCTTCATCCAAGGCTGTCTGGATGTCTTCCATACTGTGACAGATTTTTGAGCAGACAGTGCTATCAAGTAGCGCCTCATTAGGGATGAGTTTGACCATGCGGCCGTACATGGTTCCACGCCCTACAAGTGCTCCTTCTGGTGGGGGAGGTTGTATTGCAGCCTTCAGCAGTTCTTGCCGCTCTAGCAATGGCCTGTTGATGACGCTCTGCAGCACACATCATGCTTTGTTTGTCTCCCACACAAGCATGACCGCAGAAAGCTTGGTGCCAGTAGAAGGTGCACATGATATAATTGCGCTGTTTAAATATGGTGTCAACACCATAATAGCTGTGGTTGATGACGTCAAGGTAGCTGCATAAGGTGCAACTTATCATCCTGCTTTGCAGGAAATTGGTGTGCAAGATTGGCATCTCATGTGTGCAAAGGGAATTCATGTGTACCAGCACTGATCACACGGAGTCACACATCACGCAATGCACGAGCTGAAATTGCTGCAGCGTATGTGGTCATGTGACAAGGCATGGGAGCCTGCTGGCGTCTGTGGCACATACCTCTTCCCCAACAAACAGGATATCAAATGCAATGAACATCAGCTCAATGTCACCAACAAAAGGTGCACAGTAGTCTGTGACAAGGCACTTGGCAAGCTAGCACTGCGGCACACACCTCTTCGCCAACGAACAGGATGTCAAATGCAATGAAGATCAGCTCAATGTCACCAACGACGGGCGCAGAGTAGTCTGGGTCTGCTGTGAAGAGGCCCTCGCCTCTGGCCATCTCAATCTGAGTGTCAGCAGACCTGCCATCCCTGGCTGCTGTGAACGCTGACTTCAGGCCGCCAAATGGTTCAAAGACCTTCCTGCAAGTAGATGCTTCACTGTTATGCTGTCTATTTGAACCGCTGCATCAGTAGTGCATGTGCCTTCTTAGAGTACATTCACTGTGCGGCACCTGCTCAACTTGCATGCTCACTGCCATCTCAGAGAGTATGCAACGCATGTGAGCCGCTTGTCAGCAAAAACAGCTTGTACAAAAGCATAGATCAATACGCCAGCAGCAGCTCACCTGGCTTTGTTCCAAACAATCATTTCTCCATCCAAAATACACTTGTCATGCTTGACTTGCTTCTTGACAACCACATCAAAGATGTCATACCCCGAGTACTCCCCGTGTTCCACACCCCTGCGGCTGAAGTATTGGATGTTATCACCATTGCGGTGCAGCTGCATGCGCTCTCCTGCAGCAGCTGGTCCAGTGAGATCATCACAGGGACTAGCTGTAAGGCCGCTGTCATTGTCTTGGCAGACATTGCAAGTGGGTTGCGCTGCCAATCATCAGTCAATGTGAGAGTGCCTTGAGCAGAGTTGCCGCTGCTGTGGTGCTGATAGATGACTATGCAACGCGGAATAATAACAAAGGTTGATTCATGTATGCACAGCGATGCAGTGGGTGCCATCTGCCAGTGTTACTAAGCTCAAGCCGCTCAGGGACTTGCATGCTACTGACGCTATAGCCCTAACCCTGCCTTCAGGACATATGTGCACATCATGCACATATAGGAAGCAATTCTGGTTTCCGCATGAAATCTGACATGTGAAGCACACTGCCGCATGACTTACCATCAAACTTGGTTTCGACCACAAAGCTCTTGTTCTTCATCCTACGGAAGGCTTCCTCAGGGCTCTTGGCAGCACTTGCTAGTTGTGAACGCACAGGCCGTCCTGGCTCCACATCCTGCTCAACACATGACGGCATGTCATGAAGAGTGTCCAACATCCACACCAAGGACAGCATCAATGCAGTCAGGCAGATGAGCCAAGTGTTGTACACATGCGTCACATGTCTGCAGCAGCTGCATTTGAGTTGTGCATATGTGCTGAGGTTGCAGCATACACACAAGGCTGGTCAGCATTGACTCAAGCTTGCAGAGCCATGCCTGCCATCAATGCCGTGTTGTTGACACGGCAGCAGATGTCTGAGCATCCAAGTCATGCATTAACCCACACTGAGCCGCAAGTCAAACATGTATGATGTGGCTGTGTAATGCGGTGCAGACAAAATCAGCACCAGCATGTTTGTTTTGTGAGCAGGAACATATGTGCACAAGCATGGAGTTTTGGGCAACAATCACACAAGTCATGATAAGAAGTGATGCGGCTGCTAGTGTCCACCCTATGCTTCACAAAGCAGGAAGGCTGTCATGATGAATGCAGCAGTGAGCCTTACCCGCCGGGGCATACGCTTGTTGCGGTCCTTGAGATCAGTGCAGACTGTTGTCAGGTCCATTGTCACATTGTAAAGATCTTCAGCATCAGGATGAAAGTCCCTTAGAATGCTCTTGTCACTTATGCCAATCTGCAACAATGCAAAGCTTTCTGACATACCTTTAACAAGTTGCCTTGCGGCACCTCAGCTTTTTTTGCATCCAATCATATTGCAGATTTTGAGATCATTGACTCAAGCAGCAGCAGTCTACTGCTATACACCCGTCACTGCTAGTGACAGCCTGATAGTGTATACTGCTGTCAGCAACATACTTAAAACGCCAGCTGTCTTGATGATCAACTGCCTGACAGCACAGGCAAAGCATGGTGACTGAGACGCTAGAGTGCCAAAAGCAGCGATCATGTCATAAAAATGCATTTACACAGACGCTAGAGGCTACAGTGGCAGATCACACTCACTTTCATACAGTGTGTCTTGAGTATGACCTTGGCAGGCATGTTCTTGCTGGAATAGCTACATCTGTCTTATCTTTACATTGTTGAGATCGATGTTACCTTTAGATCCTTGAGAATGATGTGGGTCATCCATGTGAGCATCCTTGGGCTGCTGTGCTGTACAAGCCATTGCAGGACAGCAGTCTTGTCCTCTGCTGATGAGACAGCTGCCAGCTCATTCAGCTTGGTGTTGACATCCTCAATCTTGAGCTCTCGCTCTCCCTCGTCATGCTCCACCTTGCTGGCAGCCAAACGAAACAGATACTGCAGCACAAGCTTGAATAAGTGATGAGGCACTATGCCACACAAGATAGGCTTACTCAGTGTGTCTCAGGTATGAGATCAACAGTGGGACAGCCACTCAGTAGCCATAGCAGTTCGAGGGGCAAGGAGGCATAACCGTACACAAAGGTATCACTATGGAACAGGCAATCAGACTGTCATGACAGGTGCTTACCCCGGTCATGACTGCTGAGAAGTTGCCAGCATTGTCTGTAGTGCTCGCTTTCCAGGCAACTGCGTTCTTGCCACGAGCACTGGTCTTGGGATTGAACCCACAAGCATTGCTCCAGCAGGTGGCCAGCTTGGACTCTTTCAGCGCAAAGTTGCCCCTTTTATTGTCATACTGCATTGGTATGATGTTTAAGTGTGTATGCAGACTGACTCTGGCATCAATGCATGCTGCGGGATTACCTGAGGGAGCAGCAGTCGGTATATCTCAAACAGCTCATCAGAATTGCGTTTGATGCACTGTTCTCTGAATTGCTTCAACAGAGCCATCTTCTTGGTATGTGAACGTGCATCATGACAAGCCTGAGCAAGGCAGCTCAGGTGAACAGGGTGTGAGGAAGAATTTGCTTACACGTACGTTATCAGCTTCCTACCTCGTAAAAGTCGCACACGGTGCTGAAACTGAGCTGCGAGGGCCGGACAATGCTAACCATGCTCTACTTGCCAAGCAGATCCTTACACTGCAATCACGGCTCCTCCAGCAACTCAGCAGTTCACCTCTTGACCGACAACCTCGGTGACCTGTACTGTATATCTAAGATGCATGTGTGGCAGTTTTGTCAGGCATCAGCGATACGTCGCACCTACCGTGACCTACCGTGCTTCGCCTGCTGTGCTGTGCAAGGGGACAACTCGATCCCCGAAAGCACTGGTCCCTTTTTGTTGCAAATAGAGGGAGAGGCACTGACACTTGCCTACATGTGACTGTACATCAACACCAGCAGCACAGCACTCGAAAAGCCTTGTACTGCTAATGTGTTCGACTGCGGTCCTAACGATGCGTTCAAAAGTATGCAGGCCTATGCAGCATATGCACCTATAGGTCTATGCAATTACGCAGCATGCTATTGGATTGCATGGGACGTTGCCAAGAAGCCGGCTTGCGTACAGCTATCAGTAGTGGTACTATGGGTGAACATCGATCAATGTTTGCAAACGTATACACATCGTATGGCGTTGTAATGTCATGAGTGCAACAGACACTACCTCAGGAACGACGAAAACAGTGATGTTCACAACACATCTCTCGGCAGGTACATATCCGAATGTCACCGTATGATGTTGTACACTAGGCATGCTGCGTCAGTCACCGAGTAATGCTGTCATGTCTAGTAGATCACGTCAGGAACAAGCACTGGGTGTCCTTGCTGTATACGTATTGGTATTTGCACACTGCCGGACAGTCCCCAGATCAAAACATGTCACATGCTGTCCATTGGGCACAGGATCTTGCATACTGTTACTGGACAGCCAAAAAATGTTACTGAGTGCCAGCAACATACAACTCTAATTGCTGCTCATTGTGCCTGGATGTAAGGAAATGTGTCACAGGCACTGCTCGTCATAGTGTGGACCTGTGTGCCTGCTGGTAGTATTGCAGCTCTACAGCGTGAGGCACGGCCTTGTAGACATTGCTTACTGCACTGAATGCAGTCTCCTTGCTGCCGATGACAGGGAGTAGGGACATTGCCCGGGAACGCCTCATGGGCAGTGCCAGTTGCACTGTGCTCAGACTCCTTGCTGTTGTTACTGTGAGAAGGGACAATGCCAGGGACCGCCTCGTAGGTGGTGCTCGCTGCACTGTGCTCACTCTCTTTGCTGTTGTTACTGTGAGAAGGGACAATGCCAGGGCCCGCCTCATAGGTGGTGCTCGCTGCACTGTGCTCAATCTCCTTGCTGCTCTTGTGAGAAGGGACAATGCCAGGGACCGCCTCGTAGGGGGTGCTCGCTGCACTGTGCTCAGTCTCTTTGCTGTTGCTACTGTGAGAAGGGACAATGCCAGGGACCGCCTTGTAGGGGGTGCTCGCTGCACTGTGCTCAATCTCTTTGCTGTTGTTACTGTGAGAAGGAACGATGCCAGGACCCCCCTGTGGGCGGTGCTCGCTGCACTGTGCTCAATCTCCTTGCTGCTCTTGTGAGAAGGGACAATGCCAGGGACCGCCTCGTAGGGGGTGCTCGCTGCACTGTGCTCAGTCTCTTTGCTGTTGCTACTGTGAGAAGGGACAATGCCAGGGACCGCCTTGTAGGGGGTGCTCGCTGCACTGTGCTCAATCTCTTTGCTGTTGTTACTGTGAGAAGGAACGATGCCAGGACCCCCCTGTGGGCGGTGCTCGCTGCACTGTGCTCAATCTCCTTGCTGCTCTTGTGAGAAGGGACAATGCCAGGGACCGCCTCGTAGGGGGTGCTCGCTGCACTGTGCTCAGTCTCTTTGCTGTTGCTACTGTGAGAAGGGACAATGCCAGGGACCGCCTTGTAGGGGGTGCTCGCTGCACTGTGCTCAATCTCTTTGCTGTTGTTACTGTGAGAAGGAACGATGCCAGGACCCCCCTGTGGGCGGTGCTCGCTGCACTGTGCTCAATCTCCTTGCTGCTCTTGTGAGAAGGGACAATGCCAGGGACCGCCTCGTAGGGGGTGCTCGCTGCACTGTGCTCAGTCTCTTTGCTGTTGCTACTGTGAGAAGGGACAATGCCAGGGACCGCCTTGTAGGGGGTGCTCGCTGCACTGTGCTCAATCTCTTTGCTGTTGTTACTGTGAGAAGGAACGATGCCAGGACCCCCCTGTGGGCGGTGCTCGCTGCACTGTGCTCAATCTCCTTGCTGCTCTTGTGAGAAGGGACAATGCCAGGGACCGCCTCGTAGGGGGTGCTCGCTGCACTGTGCTCAGTCTCTTTGCTGTTGCTACTGTGAGAAGGGACAATGCCAGGGACCGCCTTGTAGGGGGTGCTCGCTGCACTGTGCTCAATCTCTTTGCTGTTGTTACTGTGAGAAGGAACGATGCCAGGACCCCCCTGTGGGCGGTGCTCGCTGCACTGTGCTCAATCTCCTTGCTGCTCTTGTGAGAAGGGACAATGCCAGGGACCGCCTCGTAGGGGGTGCTCGCTGCACTGTGCTCAGTCTCTTTGCTGTTGCTACTGTGAGAAGGGACAATGCCAGGGACCGCCTTGTAGGGGGTGCTCGCTGCACTGTGCTCAATCTCTTTGCTGTTGTTACTGTGAGAAGGAACGATGCCAGGACCCCCCTGTGGGCGGTGCTCGCTGCACTGTGCTCAATCTCCTTGCTGCTCTTGTGAGAAGGGACAATGCCAGGGACCGCCTCGTAGGGGGTGCTCGCTGCACTGTGCTCAGTCTCTTTGCTGTTGCTACTGTGAGAAGGGACAATGCCAGGGACCGCCTTGTAGGGGGTGCTCGCTGCACTGTGCTCAATCTCTTTGCTGTTGTTACTGTGAGAAGGAACGATGCCAGGACCCCCCTGTGGGCGGTGCTCGCTGCACTGTGCTCAATCTCCTTGCTGCTCTTGTGAGAAGGGACAATGCCAGGGACCGCCTCGTAGGGGGTGCTCGCTGCACTGTGCTCAGTCTCTTTGCTGTTGCTACTGTGAGAAGGGACAATGCCAGGGACCGCCTTGTAGGGGGTGCTCGCTGCACTGTGCTCAATCTCTTTGCTGTTGTTACTGTGAGAAGGAACGATGCCAGGACCCCCCTGTGGGCGGTGCTCGCTGCACTGTGCTCAATCTCCTTGCTGCTCTTGTGAGAAGGGACAATGCCAGGGACCGCCTCGTAGGGGGTGCTCGCTGCACTGTGCTCAGTCTCTTTGCTGTTGCTACTGTGAGAAGGGACAATGCCAGGGACCGCCTTGTAGGGGGTGCTCGCTGCACTGTGCTCAATCTCTTTGCTGTTGTTACTGTGAGAAGGAACGATGCCAGGACCCCCCTGTGGGCGGTGCTCGCTGCACTGTGCTCAATCTCCTTGCTGCTCTTGTGAGAAGGGACAATGCCAGGGACCGCCTCGTAGGGGGTGCTCGCTGCACTGTGCTCAGTCTCTTTGCTGTTGCTACTGTGAGAAGGGACAATGCCAGGGACCGCCTTGTAGGGGGTGCTCGCTGCACTGTGCTCAATCTCTTTGCTGTTGTTACTGTGAGAAGGAACGATGCCAGGACCCCCCTGTGGGCGGTGCTCGCTGCACTGTGCTCAATCTCCTTGCTGCTCTTGTGAGAAGGGACAATGCCAGGGACCGCCTCGTAGGGGGTGCTCGCTGCACTGTGCTCAGTCTCTTTGCTGTTGCTACTGTGAGAAGGGACAATGCCAGGGACCGCCTTGTAGGGGGTGCTCGCTGCACTGTGCTCAATCTCTTTGCTGTTGTTACTGTGAGAAGGAACGATGCCAGGACCCCCCTGTGGGCGGTGCTCGCTGCACTGTGCTCAATCTCCTTGCTGCTCTTGTGAGAAGGGACAATGCCAGGGACCGCCTCGTAGGGGGTGCTCGCTGCACTGTGCTCAGTCTCTTTGCTGTTGCTACTGTGAGAAGGGACAATGCCAGGGACCGCCTTGTAGGGGGTGCTCGCTGCACTGTGCTCAATCTCTTTGCTGTTGTTACTGTGAGAAGGAACGATGCCAGGACCCCCCTGTGGGCGGTGCTCGCTGCACTGTGCTCAATCTCCTTGCTGCTCTTGTGAGAAGGGACAATGCCAGGGACCGCCTCGTAGGGGGTGCTCGCTGCACTGTGCTCAGTCTCTTTGCTGTTGCTACTGTGAGAAGGGACAATGCCAGGGACCGCCTTGTAGGGGGTGCTCGCTGCACTGTGCTCAATCTCTTTGCTGTTGTTACTGTGAGAAGGAACGATGCCAGGACCCCCCTGTGGGCGGTGCTCGCTGCACTGTGCTCAATCTCCTTGCTGCTCTTGTGAGAAGGGACAATGCCAGGGACCGCCTCGTAGGGGGTGCTCGCTGCACTGTGCTCAGTCTCTTTGCTGTTGCTACTGTGAGAAGGGACAATGCCAGGGACCGCCTTGTAGGGGGTGCTCGCTGCACTGTGCTCAATCTCTTTGCTGTTGTTACTGTGAGAAGGAACGATGCCAGGACCCCCCTGTGGGCGGTGCTCGCTGCACTGTGCTCAATCTCCTTGCTGCTCTTGTGAGAAGGGACAATGCCAGGGACCGCCTCGTAGGGGGTGCTCGCTGCACTGTGCTCAGTCTCTTTGCTGTTGCTACTGTGAGAAGGGACAATGCCAGGGACCGCCTTGTAGGGGGTGCTCGCTGCACTGTGCTCAATCTCTTTGCTGTTGTTACTGTGAGAAGGAACGATGCCAGGACCCCCCTGTGGGCGGTGCTCGCTGCACTGTGCTCAATCTCCTTGCTGCTCTTGTGAGAAGGGACAATGCCAGGGACCGCCTCGTAGGGGGTGCTCGCTGCACTGTGCTCAGTCTCTTTGCTGTTGCTACTGTGAGAAGGGACAATGCCAGGGACCGCCTTGTAGGGGGTGCTCGCTGCACTGTGCTCAATCTCTTTGCTGTTGTTACTGTGAGAAGGAACGATGCCAGGACCCCCCTGTGGGCGGTGCTCGCTGCACTGTGCTCAATCTCCTTGCTGCTCTTGTGAGAAGGGACAATGCCAGGGACCGCCTCGTAGGGGGTGCTCGCTGCACTGTGCTCAGTCTCTTTGCTGTTGCTACTGTGAGAAGGGACAATGCCAGGGACCGCCTTGTAGGGGGTGCTCGCTGCACTGTGCTCAATCTCTTTGCTGTTGTTACTGTGAGAAGGAACGATGCCAGGACCCCCCTGTGGGCGGTGCTCGCTGCACTGTGCTCAATCTCCTTGCTGCTCTTGTGAGAAGGGACAATGCCAGGGACCGCCTCGTAGGGGGTGCTCGCTGCACTGTGCTCAGTCTCTTTGCTGTTGCTACTGTGAGAAGGGACAATGCCAGGGACCGCCTTGTAGGGGGTGCTCGCTGCACTGTGCTCAATCTCTTTGCTGTTGTTACTGTGAGAAGGAACGATGCCAGGACCCCCCTGTGGGCGGTGCTCGCTGCACTGTGCTCAATCTCCTTGCTGCTCTTGTGAGAAGGGACAATGCCAGGGACCGCCTCGTAGGGGGTGCTCGCTGCACTGTGCTCAGTCTCTTTGCTGTTGCTACTGTGAGAAGGGACAATGCCAGGGACCGCCTTGTAGGGGGTGCTCGCTGCACTGTGCTCAATCTCTTTGCTGTTGTTACTGTGAGAAGGAACGATGCCAGGACCCCCCTGTGGGCGGTGCTCGCTGCACTGTGCTCAATCTCCTTGCTGCTCTTGTGAGAAGGGACAATGCCAGGGACCGCCTCGTAGGGGGTGCTCGCTGCACTGTGCTCAGTCTCTTTGCTGTTGCTACTGTGAGAAGGGACAATGCCAGGGACCGCCTTGTAGGGGGTGCTCGCTGCACTGTGCTCAATCTCTTTGCTGTTGTTACTGTGAGAAGGAACGATGCCAGGACCCCCCTGTGGGCGGTGCTCGCTGCACTGTGCTCAATCTCCTTGCTGCTCTTGTGAGAAGGGACAATGCCAGGGACCGCCTCGTAGGGGGTGCTCGCTGCACTGTGCTCAGTCTCTTTGCTGTTGCTACTGTGAGAAGGGACAATGCCAGGGACCGCCTTGTAGGGGGTGCTCGCTGCACTGTGCTCAATCTCTTTGCTGTTGTTACTGTGAGAAGGAACGATGCCAGGACCCCCCTGTGGGCGGTGCTCGCTGCACTGTGCTCAATCTCCTTGCTGCTCTTGTGAGAAGGGACAATGCCAGGGACCGCCTCGTAGGGGGTGCTCGCTGCACTGTGCTCAGTCTCTTTGCTGTTGCTACTGTGAGAAGGGACAATGCCAGGGACCGCCTTGTAGGGGGTGCTCGCTGCACTGTGCTCAATCTCTTTGCTGTTGTTACTGTGAGAAGGAACGATGCCAGGACCCCCCTGTGGGCGGTGCTCGCTGCACTGTGCTCAATCTCCTTGCTGCTCTTGTGAGAAGGGACAATGCCAGGGACCGCCTCGTAGGGGGTGCTCGCTGCACTGTGCTCAGTCTCTTTGCTGTTGCTACTGTGAGAAGGGACAATGCCAGGGACCGCCTTGTAGGGGGTGCTCGCTGCACTGTGCTCAATCTCTTTGCTGTTGTTACTGTGAGAAGGAACGATGCCAGGACCCCCCTGTGGGCGGTGCTCGCTGCACTGTGCTCAATCTCCTTGCTGCTCTTGTGAGAAGGGACAATGCCAGGGACCGCCTCGTAGGGGGTGCTCGCTGCACTGTGCTCAGTCTCTTTGCTGTTGCTACTGTGAGAAGGGACAATGCCAGGGACCGCCTTGTAGGGGGTGCTCGCTGCACTGTGCTCAATCTCTTTGCTGTTGTTACTGTGAGAAGGAACGATGCCAGGACCCCCCTGTGGGCGGTGCTCGCTGCACTGTGCTCAATCTCCTTGCTGCTCTTGTGAGAAGGGACAATGCCAGGGACCGCCTCGTAGGGGGTGCTCGCTGCACTGTGCTCAGTCTCTTTGCTGTTGCTACTGTGAGAAGGGACAATGCCAGGGACCGCCTTGTAGGGGGTGCTCGCTGCACTGTGCTCAATCTCTTTGCTGTTGTTACTGTGAGAAGGAACGATGCCAGGACCCCCCTGTGGGCGGTGCTCGCTGCACTGTGCTCAATCTCCTTGCTGCTCTTGTGAGAAGGGACAATGCCAGGGACCGCCTCGTAGGGGGTGCTCGCTGCACTGTGCTCAGTCTCTTTGCTGTTGCTACTGTGAGAAGGGACAATGCCAGGGACCGCCTTGTAGGGGGTGCTCGCTGCACTGTGCTCAATCTCTTTGCTGTTGTTACTGTGAGAAGGAACGATGCCAGGACCCCCCTGTGGGCGGTGCTCGCTGCACTGTGCTCAATCTCCTTGCTGCTCTTGTGAGAAGGGACAATGCCAGGGACCGCCTCGTAGGGGGTGCTCGCTGCACTGTGCTCAGTCTCTTTGCTGTTGCTACTGTGAGAAGGGACAATGCCAGGGACCGCCTTGTAGGGGGTGCTCGCTGCACTGTGCTCAATCTCTTTGCTGTTGTTACTGTGAGAAGGAACGATGCCAGGACCCCCCTGTGGGCGGTGCTCGCTGCACTGTGCTCAATCTCCTTGCTGCTCTTGTGAGAAGGGACAATGCCAGGGACCGCCTCGTAGGGGGTGCTCGCTGCACTGTGCTCAGTCTCTTTGCTGTTGCTACTGTGAGAAGGGACAATGCCAGGGACCGCCTTGTAGGGGGTGCTCGCTGCACTGTGCTCAATCTCTTTGCTGTTGTTACTGTGAGAAGGAACGATGCCAGGACCCCCCTGTGGGCGGTGCTCGCTGCACTGTGCTCAATCTCCTTGCTGCTCTTGTGAGAAGGGACAATGCCAGGGACCGCCTCGTAGGGGGTGCTCGCTGCACTGTGCTCAGTCTCTTTGCTGTTGCTACTGTGAGAAGGGACAATGCCAGGGACCGCCTTGTAGGGGGTGCTCGCTGCACTGTGCTCAATCTCTTTGCTGTTGTTACTGTGAGAAGGAACGATGCCAGGACCCCCCTGTGGGCGGTGCTCGCTGCACTGTGCTCAATCTCCTTGCTGCTCTTGTGAGAAGGGACAATGCCAGGGACCGCCTCGTAGGGGGTGCTCGCTGCACTGTGCTCAGTCTCTTTGCTGTTGCTACTGTGAGAAGGGACAATGCCAGGGACCGCCTTGTAGGGGGTGCTCGCTGCACTGTGCTCAATCTCTTTGCTGTTGTTACTGTGAGAAGGAACGATGCCAGGACCCCCCTGTGGGCGGTGCTCGCTGCACTGTGCTCAATCTCCTTGCTGCTCTTGTGAGAAGGGACAATGCCAGGGACCGCCTCGTAGGGGGTGCTCGCTGCACTGTGCTCAGTCTCTTTGCTGTTGCTACTGTGAGAAGGGACAATGCCAGGGACCGCCTTGTAGGGGGTGCTCGCTGCACTGTGCTCAATCTCTTTGCTGTTGTTACTGTGAGAAGGAACGATGCCAGGACCCCCCTGTGGGCGGTGCTCGCTGCACTGTGCTCAATCTCCTTGCTGCTCTTGTGAGAAGGGACAATGCCAGGGACCGCCTCGTAGGGGGTGCTCGCTGCACTGTGCTCAGTCTCTTTGCTGTTGCTACTGTGAGAAGGGACAATGCCAGGGACCGCCTTGTAGGGGGTGCTCGCTGCACTGTGCTCAATCTCTTTGCTGTTGTTACTGTGAGAAGGAACGATGCCAGGACCCCCCTGTGGGCGGTGCTCGCTGCACTGTGCTCAATCTCCTTGCTGCTCTTGTGAGAAGGGACAATGCCAGGGACCGCCTCGTAGGGGGTGCTCGCTGCACTGTGCTCAGTCTCTTTGCTGTTGCTACTGTGAGAAGGGACAATGCCAGGGACCGCCTTGTAGGGGGTGCTCGCTGCACTGTGCTCAATCTCTTTGCTGTTGTTACTGTGAGAAGGAACGATGCCAGGACCCCCCTGTGGGCGGTGCTCGCTGCACTGTGCTCAATCTCCTTGCTGCTCTTGTGAGAAGGGACAATGCCAGGGACCGCCTCGTAGGGGGTGCTCGCTGCACTGTGCTCAGTCTCTTTGCTGTTGCTACTGTGAGAAGGGACAATGCCAGGGACCGCCTTGTAGGGGGTGCTCGCTGCACTGTGCTCAATCTCTTTGCTGTTGTTACTGTGAGAAGGAACGATGCCAGGACCCCCCTGTGGGCGGTGCTCGCTGCACTGTGCTCAATCTCCTTGCTGCTCTTGTGAGAAGGGACAATGCCAGGGACCGCCTCGTAGGGGGTGCTCGCTGCACTGTGCTCAGTCTCTTTGCTGTTGCTACTGTGAGAAGGGACAATGCCAGGGACCGCCTTGTAGGGGGTGCTCGCTGCACTGTGCTCAATCTCTTTGCTGTTGTTACTGTGAGAAGGAACGATGCCAGGACCCCCCTGTGGGCGGTGCTCGCTGCACTGTGCTCAATCTCCTTGCTGCTCTTGTGAGAAGGGACAATGCCAGGGACCGCCTCGTAGGGGGTGCTCGCTGCACTGTGCTCAGTCTCTTTGCTGTTGCTACTGTGAGAAGGGACAATGCCAGGGACCGCCTTGTAGGGGGTGCTCGCTGCACTGTGCTCAATCTCTTTGCTGTTGTTACTGTGAGAAGGAACGATGCCAGGACCCCCCTGTGGGCGGTGCTCGCTGCACTGTGCTCAATCTCCTTGCTGCTCTTGTGAGAAGGGACAATGCCAGGGACCGCCTCGTAGGGGGTGCTCGCTGCACTGTGCTCAGTCTCTTTGCTGTTGCTACTGTGAGAAGGGACAATGCCAGGGACCGCCTTGTAGGGGGTGCTCGCTGCACTGTGCTCAATCTCTTTGCTGTTGTTACTGTGAGAAGGAACGATGCCAGGACCCCCCTGTGGGCGGTGCTCGCTGCACTGTGCTCAATCTCCTTGCTGCTCTTGTGAGAAGGGACAATGCCAGGGACCGCCTCGTAGGGGGTGCTCGCTGCACTGTGCTCAGTCTCTTTGCTGTTGCTACTGTGAGAAGGGACAATGCCAGGGACCGCCTTGTAGGGGGTGCTCGCTGCACTGTGCTCAATCTCTTTGCTGTTGTTACTGTGAGAAGGAACGATGCCAGGACCCCCCTGTGGGCGGTGCTCGCTGCACTGTGCTCAATCTCCTTGCTGCTCTTGTGAGAAGGGACAATGCCAGGGACCGCCTCGTAGGGGGTGCTCGCTGCACTGTGCTCAGTCTCTTTGCTGTTGCTACTGTGAGAAGGGACAATGCCAGGGACCGCCTTGTAGGGGGTGCTCGCTGCACTGTGCTCAATCTCTTTGCTGTTGTTACTGTGAGAAGGAACGATGCCAGGACCCCCCTGTGGGCGGTGCTCGCTGCACTGTGCTCAATCTCCTTGCTGCTCTTGTGAGAAGGGACAATGCCAGGGACCGCCTCGTAGGGGGTGCTCGCTGCACTGTGCTCAGTCTCTTTGCTGTTGCTACTGTGAGAAGGGACAATGCCAGGGACCGCCTTGTAGGGGGTGCTCGCTGCACTGTGCTCAATCTCTTTGCTGTTGTTACTGTGAGAAGGAACGATGCCAGGACCCCCCTGTGGGCGGTGCTCGCTGCACTGTGCTCAATCTCCTTGCTGCTCTTGTGAGAAGGGACAATGCCAGGGACCGCCTCGTAGGGGGTGCTCGCTGCACTGTGCTCAGTCTCTTTGCTGTTGCTACTGTGAGAAGGGACAATGCCAGGGACCGCCTTGTAGGGGGTGCTCGCTGCACTGTGCTCAATCTCTTTGCTGTTGTTACTGTGAGAAGGAACGATGCCAGGACCCCCCTGTGGGCGGTGCTCGCTGCACTGTGCTCAATCTCCTTGCTGCTCTTGTGAGAAGGGACAATGCCAGGGACCGCCTCGTAGGGGGTGCTCGCTGCACTGTGCTCAGTCTCTTTGCTGTTGCTACTGTGAGAAGGGACAATGCCAGGGACCGCCTTGTAGGGGGTGCTCGCTGCACTGTGCTCAATCTCTTTGCTGTTGTTACTGTGAGAAGGAACGATGCCAGGACCCCCCTGTGGGCGGTGCTCGCTGCACTGTGCTCAATCTCCTTGCTGCTCTTGTGAGAAGGGACAATGCCAGGGACCGCCTCGTAGGGGGTGCTCGCTGCACTGTGCTCAGTCTCTTTGCTGTTGCTACTGTGAGAAGGGACAATGCCAGGGACCGCCTTGTAGGGGGTGCTCGCTGCACTGTGCTCAATCTCTTTGCTGTTGTTACTGTGAGAAGGAACGATGCCAGGACCCCCCTGTGGGCGGTGCTCGCTGCACTGTGCTCAATCTCCTTGCTGCTCTTGTGAGAAGGGACAATGCCAGGGACCGCCTCGTAGGGGGTGCTCGCTGCACTGTGCTCAGTCTCTTTGCTGTTGCTACTGTGAGAAGGGACAATGCCAGGGACCGCCTTGTAGGGGGTGCTCGCTGCACTGTGCTCAATNTAGTGCAGACGCCACAATGCATGCTTGAATTGACGATTTGTTGAGGTTTAACCACACAAAGTGTCTTAGGTTAAGCTTACCCAGCATCATGCTCTCTTCATCANGCAAGCGAGCTATGCGGCGACATGAATCTCTGTCTCATGGGTGTGGGATGTGGGTTGCACCCTGAAACAGCCATTGTTGTACAAGGTTTCCTGTCTGGCACGTGCAGCATGGGGCTGGAGCTGGCATGCTCAGGGAGGCCCAAGTCTGTCTGTGTCAGCAAGCTGTTGCTGCTGCTTCTGCTGGCAAAGTGCTTTTGAAGCATTGGGGACTCTGCTGCTGCTGCTGCTGCTGAAGGTATTGGTGTGGTCTGGCTCACAAGGGGAAGCAATGGTATGCTGAGTTCAGTTTGAAGCCATGTCGGCAACCCCGAGATCTGCATCAATCCATTCACACGAGTCAACCTGGTCATGCAAGTAAGACACAATCTGACACAAATGACATGTGACAGCCGCTATTGAGTCTGACCACTTTTGCGGGGTTTGCGGGATTTGAGTACTGTATGGGCAATGCATATCAGCCAGGAACCGTAACCACGCAGGACAGCAGCAATAGGTCAAATGTGCAAAAGCCAGCCCTCAGCCTCACCAAGTGCTGCATGCTGCCAGGCTCGTCCTCGTTAAAGCTGGCTGCAGGGGCTTGCAACAAAGGCGCGTCTGCTTGGTCCTGGAAGTTCTGGCTTTCTGCATAACAGCAGATCTCGATTGGGTGTCTCCTTTGACGAGTTTTGATTGAGCTCTGCCATTAACAGCTCATGCTCCAACACTCACAGTTGCACTTCAATATGCCTCAAGGCGGGCCATGCACAAGAGCCAGTGCAAGCATGGCGTGCACAGCATGACACTGTGAACAGCTGTCAAGCTTAGGGAGCTTCATGTAGCATATCATCATAGCACGCATAGCATGACACTCTGAATAGTTGTTAAGAAGCTATTCATGGAATCATACCGTTACGCAGGGAGGCAGCTTTTTGTNGTCAGTGTATTAATTCCTTGACATGGGTCTACTCCTGCCCTTGCTGCTGCCACTTGTCTCATTCTGTAGCTAGCAAGTGCCCATCGCCTTGACCTTAAGGCCTGTATGTAACATATGTAGGCCTGGTCTTGTATGGTCATATGTAACATGTCTATATATAGTTGTCTATATATAGTTGTCTATATATAGTTGTCTCAACCAAGCAGCATGCTGTGTCCACCTTTGACCTGACTGGGTGCATGGTGATGTTGCTTGTAGTGCTCAAGCTCATCAAGATAGCTTGTTGGCATGCACATGCTGCATGCATGCAGGCCTTCAAGAAGCTATGAGCTCAGACGCGTGTGACGTGAATGAGGAGGATCAGGACGGCNAAGTATGCATATGTGAGCTCAGCACACCATTGTCAAGTTGACAGTTCTGTACAGCATACTTGTTCTCTTTGATTGCCACAGCGACAGCAGCACGGCATTCTCCTATGCTACTGAGCTCTATCTTCAGTTCGCTGATGCTAGCCTGCAATGTTGCAGCATGCGCACACAGTGAGCTCTATGTTCAGGAAGCTGGTGATGTGCGGTCAACAAGACCTGACCTGCTTGACACCAATTTCCATCTGCAGCTGATGCAGCTCAGCTGCCANGACTCACCATTTGCAGGTGCTGTAAGCCAACATTTTCACCATCCAGCTGCCAGTGACAATGTATGCTTGTTTCAGCGCTTGTATTCGACAAACAAGCCTCAGCAGCCAACAGCCTAGCTAGTCTTCGCAACAGCAACCGAATCTTCGTACTTGATCGCATCTTCACACCCTTTCAATGCTCCTGTGGCGTGGTCAATCAGGCCCNCAAGCTTGGAAATTGCACAAGCCAGAGAGAGGCAAGCAAAAACAGATTTTTGGTCTCAAACGCAAGGCAAACCACACTTGGACCTGCCTCTGTATACAGTGTGCGCAACAAGGGCATGGCAATTGCGCTCAGCTGTAGATGAGTTGTACCTGAGGCCCACGCTGAGAGCTGCCGCCACTGTCAGCTCGTGCCAACCCTGGCGTGCTATAGTTCCTTGGCATGCCTTTTCGGCCACCCTTCTTGCCCCCCTTGACTGACCCCTCCTGACTGTGCATGCTGTCCCCCATGGTGTTGTAAATGTTGCCACCATGGTAGCNAGTATGCAAGCTAGCAGCCTGACTGGTACAGTCATTGTGTTCAAACTGGCAGTACAGTTTGGCAGNACTACAGCCTACTCAAGATGGGCAGCACGCCACTAGGATGGTTCAAGCACTGCTGAAGCAGGCTGTAGANATGCGAGTGATGTACGCTCCTGCTGACATGACTGTAATGATCCTTAGAGCAAGTCTTGGCAGATGAGGATGGGGGACAAATTGAGACCTAATTTGAACTGGTGTCTCAAATCTGTAAGACGCATGTACATAGCCATACTTGATGTNGCGCTGAAGAGAAGGTGCAGCTGGAACAGCAGAAGGTCCAGGCCACTGAGAAGGAGCGTGCCCTGGTTGAAAAGTCTCTGGAGGCTGAGAGACAGAAGGTGTGCATTCTGCTGCTGTGTGCTTCAGTCTCCCTGCCCTGGCTTGTGGTCAAGTGCCGTGCCCTGTTGTCAAGTGCCCTGCCCTGCCGTCAAGCGCCCTGCCCTGTCATTCCCTGCCCTGCCCTGGCTTGTCCTTGAGTGCCCTGTCCTGGCCTGCTTTGCCTAGCCCTGACGTGTCCTCAGGTGCCCTGTCCTGCCCTGCCCTGCGTTGCCCCTCGTAACACCCCAAAGTGCCTCGTCCTGTCCTGCCCTGCTCTGTGACTTTGTGGAAGCAAGATGTTGCTCCTGATATCCACTGCCATGACAGCTGTATCACAAGTCCTCTGCTGTTTCCCTGCACCAAACATACTGTGAAGTCAAGACATTGCATGGCCGGCTTTGTTACAGCATTTTGTTACAGCATCAGATATCACAGTGGAGGTTGCTGCAGATTGAGGCCATGCGCAAGGAAGCAGCAGCATCAGCCGAGGCCCTCGCCGCAGAGAAGGCTGCCAAGTTTGCAGCAGATGCTGAGGCAGCAGAGCTGCAGAAGTTTCTNTTCACATGGGGCATGCAGCAAATCTGCTCGCCCACGTCAGAAAATTGTTTGGGTACAGCCATACTGGTCAACACAACAGCCAAGTTTTCTCTGCTGTTCACCTGCGTTCATTTAAGCACTGAAACAGACTACACCTGCACTTGTGCAATGACTCACTACTCCTTAACATTATGCTGCANCTGCGTTTGGCTAGCACGTGCTTGTGCTGTGATTTGCTGACTGGGTGTGGGCTGTGCAGGAGCAGCAGCAGTGGCGGGTTGCTGTGTGCGCAGCCTGGGGTCAGATGGGATCCCCTGAGGCCGCATGCCTGAAAGCTGAAGAGGGTTGGGAGTGGCGTCAAGGCGAGACTGGTTCTGCTGGTATGCCTGTNCTGACCTCTGGGCTGCTCCTTCTGCTGCTCCTGAGAGCCTGGCCGGTTGTTTGCCGTTGCCTGGATATCAGAAGCACCTCGCGAGGGGCCACGCCTGCGGTCTGAGGGGCGCCCAAGAGCAGGGGGAGGGCCAATCCTTTCTTGCCCTTGTCCTTGTGGTGGGGGTGGAGGGGGAGGAAGGTTGGGTGGAGGTGCCAGCTGTTGTGACGAAGTGCTCTGCAGCGAGAAGAGCATAATGGAATGGTGCAAGCCCTATGTGTTGACCAGCACTGCAGCGCACTGGCCGCAAAGACTAGTGTTACAAGGCATGAGTTCTTGTGCAAAAATGTAGCTATGTGGCATGTAGGCATAAACTGTGGCCAGCTGTGATAATGGCAGACTGACTTCCTTGCCATGCCCTTCTGATGTGCTTTGGCCAAACTGATCAACAAACCAGGACTTCTGCCCAGCTGTTGTGGATGCTATCTACACTGTGTTGCGGCATCTATGTCATTCAGCAAAGAGTTCTGTGTTTGACAGCAGTTCAAGATCTTAAGGTGAAAGGCAAGAACAGGCACGACACCTGGGATGGCTTGGGCTGATGCTGGGTGAGCCCGGGTGCGGGTGGCGGAGGAGGCGGCGGTGGATCACTCACCAAAGCCTGCCTGCTGGTGGAGGGATCCCTTGACGACTCATAGGAGCCCCTGCGAAAGCTTGGGCATCAATGTCAGCAACAACAAGGCATGTTCCTGTAAGACCAAGGCACAGGACAGCATGTTGTGTTGAAAAGCGCCACCTGATCTTGGACATGGTGCACATGTGCAGTGTTGCCATGTGATCAGCCAAGGGGCAAACAGGCAATGCAGCCTGCACTAGTGCACAACGATCACCTTGACAAACTTTGCGATCACACATATTGCTGCCAGCAGAACTGAACAATGGCGATAGGCACCATTGTATGAGTGGTGACTACTGCAAGTGCCAGGGTGTCCTACACTCCTAGCAGCATGTTCCGGTTGCTAACAAGCCTGGCCCAGCAACTCATTTCTTTATGGCCTTATGTCTTGCAGAAACTCTGCTAGGCACGACTGCCATATATTGAGATGCACCATACCTGTCTCTGCCTCCACGGCCTCTTCCTCTTCCTCTAGTCTGGTCCCTGCGGCGGTTATCCCTGCCATCGTTTCTGCCATCTACGGATCCTTCCACTGGCCTCTGCTGGTTGCTCTGAGACTGCACGCCTTGCTGCTGGTTGCCCTGCTGCTGGTTGCCNAAACTGGCGCAGTAATGACACCACTTTTGATGTCATTCAAGTTGGGTTTGCCAAGCTGCCCACTGCTGCTTGTGAAGTCCAGGACATCGTCAATGAACTGCAAACATGCCGACAATGTCAATGTGGCACCAGTGGGAACCGCTGACCTGCTGACTCAAGACAGATGGGTCAATTTGCTGGGGAAGGATACCAGCATAGCACGCACAATATCTGACCTGGAAGGCCAGTCCAAGATGCCTGCCAAACTCCCAGGCTAGCTGGCAGTCTTGTTCTGACTGATCAGCTAGTATGACAATAGCTTTGCAGCTGTTTGCCATCAGGGAGGCAGTTTTGTAGAACGTCTTCTTGACATAGTGATCTATACTGAGCAAGTCTTTAGGTGCGGATGTCATCTACAGTCAACCAGCATGTTTGCACTACATAGGGTGTTGCATGGCTCGATGCAGCTGTTCAAATGGACTGTGCTGCCTTACCTGCAAAATCTCACCAGACACCAGGTGCTCAATGACCTGTGACAGCAGTTCAATGACTTCTGTGTTTTGCAGTGAAGCAAGCGAAACTGAAGCCCTAGCAAGCAAGAAGTCTCCAGCCAGTATGGCAATCTTGTTGCCNGGGTGTCAGTAGGTGCCAACAAATGTAGGCAAGCATGCTGATTTTGTCAAAGATATTCAAGAAATAGAGCTCTTGCAGGAGCCCCTTTGGCTCGCATCTTGAGTCCCTCATTGTTGCTGACCCGTGTCGCTTTTCTGTTTGAGCAACAAGGCTGAGCTGTCCCAAAACATCAGGTGAGACTGATTCCTCCCCATTGTACTTTGCATGCCCACAAGTTGCAGCTTACCTGTGCTTGATTTTGCTCGAGGCAGTCCAAAGGCAGGATGGTCAGGGCAGAAGGCATTTCCAGCATCTGCCCTCCCAGCACCAACAGGTTGTGAGGGCAGCCTGAAGCTCCCCCGGGGAAGTAGCTCAGCTGCTCAATGCCCTCTGCAGGCTCTGGTTCCGGAGTCACCCTCAATTTGCCCAACAGCACTGCCTCCAAGGGCTGATTAAGGGGTGGACCTGGAACATCATGTAGGCATGTCTGCTGATGCACATGAGAACAGAGCAATGCATGCAGGCAGTTACATGANGGCTGCAATTACCTGGCTTTATGGCCAAGCCCTGGGTTATTATTGACGCTGTTGGAACTACTTGGGTCCTGGACTGCGACCTGACGCCGGCCAGGTGCGATGCGCCTGATCACCAACGATTTCGCAAGTCTTGATGCCTTGCACTGCAGCGGGCATGGTAGTTGCAGCAGGCGTGAGCACAGCTGGAATACAAGATTTGTGGGCTGTGATCGCAGCAGGCAGCAATCTCCAGCAACTTTGGACAGCACAAGCTTGAGCAGTTGTACTGGCTTGCATGCCTGCAAAGCTGCTCTACTCTGCCACCAGCCTGNGAACCCAAGAAGAGCTCCTGCCCCTGAGCCTACAAAGTAAGCTCTGCAGCCTTGTCAGTTGCCTAGTACCTTGGGTGTTCCTGCACCATTGCGTTATGCATCCTCTGTAATATGCACAAGTATTTGCCAAAGATGAATGTTTTGTGCGGGCATCACGCTTGTCACCATGTTTGTCAGCTGGATTTTGCACCAGTATTACAGCCTACATTCTTGCTCCCTTGTGCGACACTGCAGCCACAGGGTGACTGACTGTGGTGCATCTACAAGCCAGACGTGCATCTGCCTAGCCTCTGTGTATGAGTGGGGGTCTAATGTTGTCACCATATCCCTACGGTGGCTTGCTGCAATTATTGACATGGTCAGCAAGAAGCCAGAAGGTAGATGCTCATAATGTGCCCTCAATCCCTGGATCTACTTTCAATTGGCCGCTGCTACAGTTCTGCAACATGTTCGTGCATGTAGACTTGTCCATCGCTATTGCAGGAAGCAGAGGAAAGCTGAAAGGAAGCTGGCCAAACAGAAAGCCAAAGCTGAAGCTCAGAAGAATCGTAAGCGGTCGTTGCCTGTGGATGACAATGATGGTCCTACTGCAGAGGAGCTGCACAGGCGCAAGATGCGCAGCGGCCGCTTCGCAAATGACGCTTTTGACCAGTCAAGAGCCCATGTCCCAGTCTATGCGGTATCCATTGCTAAACCCTGTGGTCTGTGTTGCTCCTGCGTACTATCCCTCACCAAGACTTTGTATCAACAAATCCGCACAGTCTCAGCAAGTCTGCACAANCAACCGGCCCAACCCAAATCCCCTAAGCCCGTCAGGGCTGCAGTGTCAGGCCCAAAGCCAATCAGTACCTCAAAGAGATCTCAGGAAGCTTCATCAGCAGCTACTGNTTATCATCAAGTCACATTTCGCTGATTGAACGGACATCTTGCGTCACTTGGCAGTTTTGTTGGAACACTTAAAGTACAGCGGCAAGCTTTGGCTGGTTCAAACTGTACGCATGCTTGTACATGAATTGTTCATCATCGTCTCGGCTCCTGTGTCCAAAATTTTTGGACTAACAGGTCAGCACCAGTGCCGCTGGGCAGCACTGAGGGACCAACATCATACTGTGTGCATAGATCTACAGAGAGGTCTGTCAATTATTGACATTATGATGCGTGCAAACAGGAAGTCTGCGCAAACACGTACAGTAACATTTGCTGGCAAAGTCTTTCCGTGCATGCCTCAATGCCTCCTGAGTCGTCTTACAGAGGTTGTACAGAGCGAACTGCAAATTCCTGCAGTATGGCTATTCTAGATCTACAACCTTAGAAAGCCGCTGCAACCTGTTTAGCAACAGGTCCCCGTGTTTGATGGTCTGTTGATACTGTGCGTTCTTGGCATCAGGCCTGCAAAGCAAGCATGATTTCAGCAGCATCTAACAGCAAGATTATCAGTGAACACCATCACAAAGCAACACGTCAGTCCTGCTATGCGGTGAAGAATGCAGCACACTTTGTACATGCACAAGAGTAGTGGGTACAAGCAGCTTGTTTACAGCTCAAAGAACGCTGGGGCTTGCTGTGTTGACATCAGGCAACAGCAAGTTGAGCCAGTCAACCTTGTGACCCACCTGTTTGTCTCCACAACCCCTGCAACCTTGTCAATCTTCGCTGTAAGCCTGCCTGCCACAATGAAGTCTGCGAGTTCGCTGTCTATGAAATCTATACTGACACCAAAAGACTGTGCCATGGACTGTAGCGTCACACTCTTGTAGGAGTCAAGGAACTGCAGCAACATAGCAGCTGTTGTCAATTCAGTGACTCTGCCAACGTGTGGCACAGGTATAGCCATGACACGACTTGGCTGTCTCACGCATGCAATTCACACTCTGCAAGTAGTTGCAGCATGCAGCATTGCCAGGCTGAACTTGTATCTCTGCCAAGCAAGTATCTCTGGAAAGGGAAGGGAACACTCAGGCCAGACCTATGGGCTTGTAGCACTGCAGCTTAGGCATGTCTGCAAAGGACTGGACCGTGCACGTTACTTGTAAGCAGGAAGGCGGACAGAGCACAGACGTGCGATTGCATTCAGGGCCGTTGATAAATGCAATAAGGCAGCGTCAGCTAGGCAGTGGAGCAAGCCTGTTGACTGCATGCTGCCTCTGACAAATCCAATGGCACCTGACATGGTGGCCAGGAACCAACCTGAGAATAAGCTACAACTCGCACTTCCCTTACATAGTACCCCAGATGCTGATGGAGGTAGGGGTCCTTGTCCAGCTGATCAATAATCTTGGAGAAGGCCTGCAGTCACAAGTAGCACATGCTTGGCAATGTGCACAGTGCCCTTGATCAGCACTAAAAGACGCCCAATGAAAGGCCGTGCATAGGCCAAAGCGGTATATGATGTGAGCACAGCATGAACACATGTCAACCAGGAGGCTTCAAGCATNCCAGGATGTGGGGGTTGTTCCACATGGCAGCAGCAATGACAACTTTGACCTTCTGGCCACCAGACAGGCCACGCATGCGGGAGTGGGTTCCAAATTCGGGCTCAATGCCCACATCTTCTAAGTGCTTCTGGATGACAGCTGTGGTCAGGGGGCGGGTCTGCAAACCCAGGCGGGCTGCCTCCTTTGCGTCAATCTCATTCACCATCTTGGTGAAGCCCAACTCCTCCAACCTGGCAAAGGCGGAGAGTACAGGTCAGCATGGGGGCAAACAATCAAGCAATGACAGACACATGCCGCAGGAAACCCACTACGTAGGGGTTGATCAGCATATGCAGAGCAGCCACTGNCTTCTGGCACCTCTGCAATCTCACCAGTTACTTTGCTCAGGCTGCAAACCGGCAACCATCTGTAGCGCACTCTAGCTTGTGGCATAGCACGTGCTTGTGTAGCATCGATTATCTGCAATCTTCTGCTTCTCTGAGATATCGTCAGCTAGGACTTTGGAGCTCTGAAGCACGTTGACTGCTTCCTCATCCTGCAATCAGGCTGACTGTCAGTGCTGCCTACAATACACAAGCTGGTCAATCAGTGACATCCCATACAAACATCATTCAAGANAGGCCTGGAATGTCCTTTGCAACTCAGGACACACATGATTAGGTGGCATACAGATGCCATTCTTGGGCAAACTGATTTCACGCACCATCTGCTGTCACTGATCCACTTGTGCAGCACCTGGCAAATCTGTACATCATGCCGTATTGGAGAGCATGGTGTGCTGTACAGAGTGCAGCCATCTTGGACATCAAGTAGTTCATCATCATCATCAAACAGTCATCAGTTTTGATTAGGTCATAGCTAGGAACGTACAGACTCAAGTAACTGCCTTCATGCAAAACTATCAGAAGATGAACGGAATCAGTCAATCAGATAGTTTCTGCAGTAGAAACAGCTGCCTGTGTGGGTGTNCGAGTGCTGCACAATGTCTTGACAGCGACCAAGTTGCAAGCAGGAAGCCATTTGAGAGCTGCAGAAACAACTGTGAAGTTTGCGTAGAACAAGTGTTCATAGCATGTCGCAAGCACTGCAAACCATTGACTGCTACTTTGGTGACGAACTTTGATGCACTCACTGCACAACACCTGTGCAGCCAACAAGTCCACAAAGCTTGTTTCTGGCCTTTGCAACAGCATCAACAGTCTGTGACATTTTGGCGATAGGTGCTTCTGAAACGCGAAGCTATTTCGTCCAAGTATACATGACTAATGTCCTCTTCTGCAGGCCTGACTGCATACTTCTTCTGGACACATGGTTCATGGTTGTCATACACTATGGCAAAACGATAGTGGAGTGGCGCAAGGCAGGGTATCATCTACAAGATGACCAGCAGGCCTTCAGGTATGCCACAGCCGCCACACNCGGTCTGCAATCAGCAGCCTGGCATATAATTGTTCACTACAATTTTGCACTGTCAGCCACATGCAAGCAATGACNAGCCGGCCTGAATGGAGCAATGTGACCTCGGCAGGCAGCACAAAGTGGCTGTGGGAAAAGCATGATGACATGCAGCCAGAGGTGCAGCGTTTCAAGGAAGAGGAGTTGGCTGAGCAGGCAGCAGTGCAAGTGCAGGCCTGCAAGCGGCACCTTGCAGGGTATGCCCTTCCTCTGATCAGAACTACACTAACACGTTTTGGATATGGCTAGCCTGCTGGTGGCTAGCGGTCAATGCAGTGAATGGTCAAGTGACAACTGCATGGTGCCTGTGGACATCACTATCCTGTGAGACTTTTGCTCATTTGTCCAAGTGTCATCAGTGTGACCCTCATCATTGCTCACTAGCAAATTTTTGAAAGAAACATTCCAAACATCCCTCCGATTACGAATCTTAGAGTTGATCCCAAGCAGGGTCAAGGTCACAAATCTGTCATCACTGTGAGAATTTACACAGCTTGTGCACATGGCAGCACCATGCATCAATGCATACTCTCACACCAGGCCTGTTCATGTTCAAGCAAAGTGGCTGCTGTTGTGAAGTACCCCACGCCCTATGCCTAGCAAGGCCACAGCTACTGCATTCTCTGGCTCATTTGCAATCATCTCCTACACGCCAAAGCTGGTGTGTGATAAGGCACACCTTTGTAACAGCATCTGGCTGGAACGTGTGACAGCCTCCTGCATCCACACACCATCAAGCTTGGCACACCTAGGGGCCCATCTGCTGGCACAATCATCATGCTAGCCATCCACAGGAGGGAGGCGTCCAAGAGGCGTCTCCTGCAGCACCGCATGGAGAGGCTTTCAAGCGATCCCAGGATGCCAGCACGTCTTGCTACCCATCCTTCCTCTATGGCGTGTTCCATGACGCCGCCCTATGCCTTGCTTGATCCACTTGCTGCCATCCCTCAGACAGCCCTCAATATGGATGGTGACGGCTGGGCCCCCCATGTTGACCTTGTTGCGCTGGAAGCCCCCTCCAGCAAGCAAAAACGAGGTGTGTCAATCATCTGAAGATGCATGAGCTGTTTGCATTTGCATGCATCAGGCCTTTGCAGCATGGCATTGTCGACCAGCTTTTATACGTTTCTGAAACCCACCCAGCAGTAAACATTTGTTGCATCATGTCATGTTGTTAATTTGCCGTTGATTGGTTGAAAGTTTTCGGGCAGTTGCAGAGCCATAGTTTGTCGTGTTTATGCATGCCCCTGATGTCTTGCAGGGGGAGGTTCCAGTGCAACGCAGTCAGGCGGCTGGGGCGAGCTGCCCATGCGCACGCTCCGCAGAATTCCTTTTGACACTTTGACTGCCACCAAATTGGGTGAGGCTAATCGTGCAGGTCCAACACTGCTTGTCCCTTGCTGTTCTTGCTGTGTCGCAAAAGATGTGCAACCTAGTGCATTCAGCCAAGTATGCATCTGCACAGTGACTTCAACAACATTTCATGTGTTGCTACTTGTATGGGCCCTCACAAGTATTCTGATTCATTATGCTGTCCTCAATGAATATAGCTGCCTGTTGGTTTGCAGGTAAGCGATCACGGGAGTCTGCTTGTTCAGATGATCCTGCTGCTCAGCTGGCTGAGTTTGACAGTCGCTTGTCAACATTACTGTGCAGTTGGAGTATAGAGAGCGAAAGAGAGCAGTGGACAAAAGCTCTTGCTGGATCTCAGCAGCTGCGTGTTGCAGACGCTGCGTGAAGAAGTGTTTGATGCCGGTTCATATGTGGACTCTCTATGATATCATCAATTCAGAGAATCCCAGCTTGGTCATATTTCGAGTGCTATGGTGCGTATATAACCTCTGTGCAGCTCGCCAAACAGTTGTGGCATAGGCCCATTCAACAGACATGTACTGTACCGAGTCCACGAAAGCATAGCATGGGCGGCATGTCTGCCCTGTCTGTGACAATGTAACTTAGCTGCAGACTTAGCTGTGGAATAAGTCTCAGACGCATGGACGCACCGCATCCAAAACAGGCATACACCTCCTGCTCCTCCCGATTGCAGCGCATGAAGGCCCTGCTCGCACTCAGGCTGTTGACCGGCTCACCTCAGCTGTGTGACACCACTTGATCAGTATCTGACTGTATCAGAACGGCTGTCCCAAGCTTGTCAGGGCCTCAGGGCCAGGATCAGGTCCTCGGGAACCGTGCTGCGATCGGCAGATGGACCGCGCTCGAACGTTCCTCACTGGGGCGAGGTCGAACGGCAATCTGCTAGGTCTCGGACGGAGGTACCTGGTCGCTCCACTGATGTGCACAGGCTTGCGGTGGCGAATACGGCTTGAAAGCGGTTGGGTTAACCTTAATTGCCCTGTGTTAGCAGGGAGTACCCGGTGTCAGCTGACGAGTACGAGCTTCTGGAAGAAGCAGGCAGAGGCGTGAGCGCTACTGTGAGGCCCTTCACCTCCTGCACTTGTTTGTGTCTGCCAGGACACTGCTGAACAAGTATGTTATTGACGTATACCGTTGAACATGCAACCAGGTATGGAAAGCCAGGGTCAAAGCTACCGGGGAGGATGTTGCAGTTAAGCTGCTAGACCTAGAGAACTTGAACTGCAGCTTGGTAAGCCAACACACTAGAAGAAATGCCTATCGGTGGTACAGTTGCTTTAGCATGTGGCGTACTGCAGGAGGAGATCATCAGGGAAGCACAGACAATGCGGCAGCAGCATCATGGCAATGTGCTGCCTCTGCATTGCTCTTTTGTCCATCAGCAGAACTTGTGGATGGTCATGCCGTATGTTGCTGGCGGCTCTGTACTGAATCTGATGAAATTTGCCTACTCAGAGGTCAGTCTGCATCACCCATGCATTACTGCAAACTGTGAACATCTAGCTGAAGCCATGAATAGGCTCCAAAAGTGCAAAGACCTCAGTTGTAGCGAACCCATGCAGGGTCTTGAGGAGCCTGTCATTGCCACAATCCTGAAAGAGGTTTTGAAGGGATTGGACTACATGCACAGACATGGCGGCATCCACAGGGATGTCAAGGCAAGTGCCAGCAACTACTGAATGGCCTATGCACTGCAGCTGCCAAGCAAGTGCAGCTTACATGCTTTGGCAAGCACTGCTGACTTGACTCACATCACACAGAGAGAGAGCATGCTGCTGACACTGCAAATGGTCTCTGGCATCAGCACCTGATGTTGCATGTCCACTTCGCGACTCATGCAGCCCTGCCTCACATAGTGACAATTTCCAACAGGCAGGAAACATTTTGATCGACAAGGATGGCACAGTGCTGTTGGCAGACTTTGGTGTGGCAGCCACAATGGAGCGCGGAGGCACATGGGGCAATCAGCAGATGTCGCGGAACACCTTTGTAGGCACGCCATGCTGGATGGCACCAGAAGTCATGGAACAGACTGAGGGGTGCGCTGTGCTTTGTGCTTGGCCCAAAGATGGCAATGCTTGTCTGACAATAATTCACATGCTCATTGTGACAAGATTTACCAAACGCACACCCTACGTGGTGTACAGCAGTGTTATACTTCTGCAGTACACATTCCCAGCGTGTGATCACGCGGTGCATGACAGGTGACGCGCTTTGGACTTAGCAATCATAGCATGCAGCTGTACGGGCTGAAAAGGCTCAGTGCAAACTGTAGAAACCAGCTCAGCTCAGCAGAGGGTACTGCGACATCTGCTGTGTATGTACAAAACTGGTAACACTCAAGCACGGCGGGCAGGAATGGCTTGCAAACATGCATATCCTGCTTGATCATCACAGACAAGCTGTCAAAGCAGTCTTGGTTGCAGCAACTCGTTGCAACTTGATAGACAGCGTGCCAGAATGCAACAGCCTGCCAAGTCATCATGCAATAGAGTTGACAGCTCCTTGCAAGCTCACGCTAATAAAGCAACTGTACCGAGGTTGACCCTGTGACTTAATGTGAGTGACTGAGACAGGATGACCTGTTGCACATGCTTCAGGTACAACAGCCTAGCTGACATCTGGTCCTTTGGCATTACAATCCTGGAGCTGGCTCATGGCCATGCCCCTTTTGCCAAGCTGCCTCCCATGAAAGTGCTCCTCATGACCATTCAAAACCCGCCACCCACACTGGAATCAGATAGTGGCAAGAAGCACTTTTCAAAGGTACACAGCAGATAGCCCAGCCAGGATCTTCTCAGCTTGCATATCAAACAGGACCCTTGACATGATCACTGAAAGTTAGCCCGCCCTGCTATGACAAATGCAAACAATGCATGCTCAGTACACAGTTGTGCTCCTCTACATTCTGCTTTGCAGGCCTGTTTCCTGTTCTGCAGAAGCCAACTGCTGGCTGTGTGTACATGCTAAGCAATGTGCATGCTGCTGGTGTCTGAATGTATTGCATCGCATGCACATTTGAGGCTTCCACCATGCTCTTGATGCTCATTGCACAGCTTAAGCTAGACCGTTGCTCAAATGCGTGGCATGGCATTTGCAGTCCATGAGGGATATAGTGGGCAAGTGCCTGATTAAGGATGCCAGCAAACGACCCTCTGCAGCTCAGCTGCTTGAGCACAAGTTCTTCAAGGTGAGCTATACGCACAGCATGACCTACTTGCATACAACTGATAATACTGTGTCACACATTGGGCCATGTCAACCAGGCTTACTCATGGTAACAGAGATCCAAGCAGAGCAGAAGATATCAAGTTGCATGCCGGCTGCTGCTGACAAGGGTCCACTCTGTGCCGTTGAATCACCACTCTGCCTGCCAGGGTACTCTATGCAATCCACCAGTGCTGCAATGCTCTACATGACATGTGCATCCTGCTCACAGCTGCCTGAGGGGGTTGCCATGCCAAGCTCAGCTCTCAG